>VZRH01000653.1:131678-238265 GCA_013397555.1 Urocynchramus pylzowi | reverse complement strand
AACGGACCCAAAGTTGCTGGAAAGCACAAACTTCCCCGGCGGGTGCCGGTCCGCAGGGCGGCTGTCGGAGCCTTGATGTGGCGAGAGGGGGGAAAGACCAAAAAGGACTTATTTTCCACCTCCCCCCCCCTCCCATCCTCGTTTCAAGCACACAATATGGTACCCACAACCAGCCGTGCACACCGGAGTTTGAGCATAAACTAATAATAGCTGGATAGTTCCACAGGCTATCCGAGCTGGCGGGTCTTCCTCTCCCTCTCTCTGGAGCGACTAAAATTGACTGTAATGTACTGAAAGAGAGTCGGAAAGCAGCTCGTTTGGGTGAGGGGGTGGGGGACTGGAGAGTCGCTGCAGGAAGGATATAAATAGAATTTTTTTTTTGAAGAAAAAGAAATTGCTTTAGAAGTTAATGTTTGGGAATATTTTCTAACCGGGATGGCTCTCTTGCCTACCGTGGTAACCCTAAACCTGTCCTCCTCTCCACACATCCACGGGAAACCTTGCTGAGATGTATTTTAAGAGGCTGTCATCTCCGTTATGAATTGCTGAGGTTTGTTGACACAAAACTGAAAAAAATCCAGACGATTCAAAGTAAAGGCTGACACTGTGTCCTTCCAGTCTGCATTTTTGAAGGTGGGGGAAAAGATTTCAATGACATAGAGTTAATAATAGCAGTGTTGCCCTTAACTTCGTGCTGCCCCAGTGGATGTGCACTGCTTTATGTCACAGTTGTCTTGTCATTTGTGATTTGCTTAAGAATAGAAATACATTTCATATATATGTGTGTGTGTGTGTCATAGGAAGTAGTTTTGAAAGCCTTTTAGATTAGTGTCTTTGATCTCAAAGTACATTTTTGCAAGCATGTAGTCAGGCCTTCTGAAAAGAAGGCTTATCGGCAGAAGAAACAATGTTGTTTATTTGGGAGAGCTGTAGCTTACTGTGTTAATATCTCCCTTCACCAAAGGCATGGTTGCTTATTCCGAAATCCTTCCCATTCTGACAGATTCCTTCTGGATTCTTTTGAGGCACGTATTCATATTTTTAAATATCTTTGACCTTTGGGAGCCGATGGGTTCCCTTTTCTTGCTGTCACGTAAATACAGAAATTCTTCAGAATAAGACCCTGAGAAATGTCTACCTACAGGGGGAGGAGAGGAAAGGGAACATGCCAGTTCTCCTCCAAGTACCACAGCCTTATGGCCTGATCCAGCCTTGCTCTGCCGTGAACGATCTCTGCTTCCATGAGAATGCCTAAAGAAGCAAAGGGGATTCTGTACATGATGAAGCCCAGCTCAAGTTTGAGGAATGTTTTTGATATTTCAGCAGCTTTTCATGGATTGCAAGTTGTTGCATTCGCTTATTAAGTTCAGAATGCAGTATCAATTTATAGAATAAATTTCTTTTGGGTACCAGTTTGTGAGTCAAAGCTGTGTTTTCTTTCTAGCAGCAGAAAGTTTTATAAGAAGGTTCTTCTACTGAGAGAGACATAAAAAAGCTTATAAGTTGTAAATAATGTGCTTGCATTCCCTCACCCTATGATCTGTTTTTCTAATAAACTATGCCAGCTTTTTAACCAAAGCAGTTCTATTCCAATTAATTTGGAGGGGTTTGCTAGAATAGATTTTGTTAGCTCTGTGCTTTCTTATCTGAGGCTTTATCAGAGTGGGCCTGATCCTGCACTGAGTGAGGCAAGATAAGCAAAAACTGAAGCTACTGGCAAAGATGCATAATTTCTTGCAAATATAGAGGAATGGTCCTGAAAAGGCCACTAATTCTGTGTGTGTGCCTCTGGTGAGAATCAATGATGTCTGGCTGCATCTGGAGAAGAGACACGGAAGGGACTCAAGACTTCACCCTGACCTGATACCTCCTTCCTTGTTTGGTTCCCCTCATGACCTGTTCTGTGAACCCAGAGAAGAGAGGAGTGAGGAATGGATATTTGATGATGATGCACAATTGCTGGGCAGTAGGTTAATGCTGTAACCTGTGGGCTGAAATGCCTGGTGAGCTCTGCCCTAGGGCTGCTGTGATTATTTGTTTCTTGGGAAGGAAATACTTAATGGGAATAAAGAGTGCGATGGTAACCGGCACCAAGGTTTGAACATTCCCCTGTAATTGACTGTTCCCCGGAGCAGTTACCTGTTTGCACCCTTCTTGATTTTAAAGAGGCTGGATATAACTTTAGTTTTTTGGGCAGATTTACAGGGAGCGAGTTGAGCTGATCAGATGTGCTGCTGAATTCTTCCCATTACCAGCTAATTTTCTCCTACTTTGGACAATGCACCGTTGTGAATGATTCAGAGCATTGATTAGAAACATGTTTGTCTTTAGAGGTTTTCTCTGTAAATCACTGAAGTCACATTTTACTACAGGACTCTCAAAAATGAGGCTGCTTTTTTAAGCAGCCCCAGAACTGTTTCATTTTGGCAAGCAGCAGACTGAACAATTAGGATATCTTGCCTAAGGGGGGGGGGAGGAAGAAAATAAAGAACATTTTTGGTTTTTATTTTTGTTTACAATTGTATTAATTATTGTCAGTGTGTTGATTCTTGGTTCTGTCCCTGATAAATTGCTGGTGTTCTACATTATCTCTCTCCTCCCGGGTAGCATGGTTTTAATCATCTTATGCTGAGCTAAGGAAAGCTCGGCTCAGCCAGTTGTCCAAAAGGGAATTTCTCATTGAGATTTAAAAAGCAAAATCCCAGATTGGAACAAACCCATTGGGGCTGGTGTGTTAGGTGATGGCCACTGACTGACAAGGCTCCTTTTAGGAATCGTCACGTACAAGAACGTGCATCTGTGTGGGCAACGGGATTAATGGCTGTGGAAAGGAAGGCTGTTGGTTGCAGTTAATTTTTCTTTTAAATAGTGCACAGAGGGATTCCTGTGGCAGCATGGTAACAACCTCTGCTTGAATTTCTGAGCAGTTTGGTATGAGATAATTGAAAGCCTGGTCAGTCAGTGAGTACCTGGATCGCCATTGCCTGGCGTTAGTGCTGGGGAATGTGGCTGCCAGTGCTGCCACTGAGGAGCAGAACAAACCCCCTCCTCACTTTCCAGCAAGGCTTTTAGTCACTTGGACTTGAAAGAAAATTGCCATCTGCTAGAGGGTGGAGAGCCATTTTCTTCTTGTGAGGAAGCAGGTGTGTGCAGAATTGCTGCATGTCTGCTTGGCTTCATCACTGCTCTGCAGGGCATCTCTGACCAGGCAGCAGAGGAGAAAGGTATGTCTGCAGGGGAAAGTGCCAGTGTGGTGTCCAGGGTCCAGTTCTGCTTTTCCAACAGGTTTAGCACTTGTCAGATGTAGACAGTTGTTTTGGGCAGCAAGCTGGAAGTGTTACCCCTGTTCCTGTCAGATAGCGAGCAGTGCAGACTCCTGCTCAGAGCAGTAAGGCTTAATATCTTCCCATCACCACTGGAAGGTGGGCCTGAGGCTGCCTCTTCCAAATTAGTTGCTTCTTTGTAGCAGATTTTGATTTGTACTTGTCATTTCACCCCAAATGAGGTTAATGATGCTGGTAGTGATAGCACATCTGGGCCAGCAGGGCTTGAAATAAATAACTCTATTAGGACGGGATGCTTTAGGGTTTGCAGAATGCCATATAGAGGAAGCTCCTTCTCTTGTTCTACTGACCACCTGCTGTGCAGTCAGAAAATCTCTTCCAATTATGGTTTTGATGCTTGGCATTGGAACTTGTCAGGAAAGGAGCAGAGAAGCTGGGAGATGGCCCTGCTTGTCTTCTGCTGTGCTCCACTAAGCAGAGAGACAGCTCCCTGGGAGGGCAATCTACCACCAGGAGTGACTGACAGATCCTGGCCCTCCGTCCCTGTGAGGCTGAGCAGCCTCTGTGACAATTTGTACTCAGTGGAGGCACAAATCCCCAGTGTCCCTGCAACAGCCCTGTGCAGGCTGTGCTTGCTGGCAGAAACCACTTTTGAGGTGTGCAGAGGCACCCTGAACTTCCCAGAGGTAAAAGAAGAGCCTCACTTAGAGGAACAAATGTTTTTTTAAAGCTGTTTGCAATGTTTCTTGCTATTTAAAAACAAATTTCTCCATTCCTGTTACCATTTCTGAGTGCTTCCTTCTCAGTTCTCACATAGAGAAAGAGCAGAGCATTGCTGCTTCCTTGCCTGTGACACCTCAACACCGTAACCTGCCTGCACTCATCTCCTTCCAGATTGTGGTTTCAGGAGTTTGAGTTTTTCAACTGTATACATTGAGAAATTGTTAATTGAAATTCTCTTGAGAAAGTGTGTGGGTTCCCACTGAAATCAATAAGGCTCCTGCACATAGACCTGAGGGTAGAAACGGGCTCCTGCTTGGTGTTTGACAGGCGGAGTTCAGCAGCTTTGTTGTAAAGAAGCTTTGTCTGTGTTTGTGTGCGTGTGTGCAACAGCCCCTGAAAAGCTGAAGGTGGTTACGGAGGGTCTGAATGGAAACCTGAGCGTTTATCCTTGACCGAGCTGCCTGGCGTTCGCCTTCAAAAGCCATCAGAACGCTCTCGAGGGCTCGCGTCGCGCTGGGGCGCCTGCACGCTGCAACATAGAACACGTGCACACGCTGTACCAGTCAGACAAGGCTTTCTTCACCCAATGAAATACTCACGTGAGATGAAATAAAAGCAAAAGTCATTACCAAGCAACATACTTGAGTGAAATACTCAGTAAGAAAGGAGGGTATCTGAACGCTTCGATATTTACTTTTCTAGGAGCCTCTTGAAAGCAAAATGTGTTTTGTTAGCAAAATTGGTTTTCCTCTCTGGGGTGTTGGTAGTAGTTTGTTGTTTTAGAGCAGTTCCTGTAATCTAGCCTTCAAACTCGAGTTTATTATTGCTGGGTTGCGTGGGGAATGGGGTTGTACAAATTGTTGTTACTGGAAAGTCAGTTTCTGTCAACAAGCTATTGGCATGGTTTGCTTTAGGTTGAATTATTTGATCTTTTGCAGAATGCATGTAGATTTTCTTCATTACTTTGACAGTTTTCCTGCAACCCTTCCCATTCTGTCTTAGCCATTATCTTTTGGTCATAAATACAATGAGAACTAAAAGGTGTTTATGCAGACCAAAGGATTCATTCTTCCTCTGTAAAGCAGATTGTTTCACGAATTGACTGATGTGTGAGCGATGGGGATATTTAACCAGATGAGCTTGTGACGGGTGAAAGGGCTGCAGGGCAGAGAGACAAGGATCTGAAAGCAGTCAGGCCAGACAAAAGGTGCATGGTTTGTGGTTTCTGTATCTATTCATCAACTCATCACAAGGTCGTTATCCTTGCTTGTGATTAGGCTACCGTGCCACCTCCTCGGAAGCTGCTGCTCATTCTGGTGGGGGACGACAGGGCAGGAGCTGTTGTGCAGCACAGCTTCTCCCAAGGCTGTGTGAGACTGCCTTTCAGGAGAGCCAGGATCAGTTCTCCTCCCGCACGCACGTCTAGTTGGGACTGAGAACTCCAGAGGAGATAATTGCTGACAGCAATCAGATTGGGTGCTAAATGCCATATAAACCATCTAGGTCAATAATGATGGCAAAGCCTTGGGCACAGTTGTCAAAACAGCAGTTGAGTTTGCCTATCTCTTTGTGCAGCGACACCACTGATTGTGCGTAGAGTTAAACGTAATAAATACAGGATGCAACATGATTTTTAGCTCTGGTGTATGTCAAAATCCCTGAAGTTCTTGCAATGAAAAGGAGTTCTATAATAAGAATGTCTCTTGCCTCCCTCGACCTTGTTCCTTCTTTCATTGTCCTTGAAGAGTGGGGATAGAGCTGTGCTTTCTATGGATTAGGCTGGAGCTATGTCTGCACCAGTGGGTTTCTGTTATGAGTCCCCTGAAGCCCTGGATAGACTTTGAGTATCCTTGGCTTCTGCTGGTGTGAAAACTGTTCTACCCTTTCCCACCGTGACACTTGGGGAATTCCTGAATCAATATGGGTTGTGCCTACAGTGATATCACTGTGATAGAAAACCCGGAGTGATGCAGTACAAAGGCACGTTCATTTACCTGACAAAGGTTGTCTATCTTGAATTATTTATGAGGTTTCACAGCACACTAGTAAATTTTGTAAAAGCGATGGAGTCCTGGTAATGTGAGCCTCTTCACTGCAGCTTCCGTAGTGGAGTTGTTCTGAGGAGGGACAGGAGGTGGGGGATGGAGGAGGAGGAGGAAGAAACAGGCAGCAAGTGGAGGGATAGAGAGAGACTGCTGTTTTCATGTGCAAATGATGAGGTGTGCAGAGCAATGAAGTGCGAATTAGTTAGATCATGCTGTGCATTGGAGCAAAAATCCGTGTAGTGTTAGAAAGCAGCCTATGCTTCAAGGAGGGGTGGGGAGTGGAAAGGATGGGGAGTACAGACACAAGGACAGAGCAGGGTAAAAATCTCATGACCAAAACACTGGCTGCTTCCCATCTGTAGAAATGCTGTTTGCAGGGGTAGTTTGGTTAAAGTACATACTCATTTTGGTGAGATTTTCTTATCTGAGTTCCAGTAAAAGAAGACTCAAGCCAGAGCTAGCCAGGCTTTTCTGTGTGGCATTCAGCAACTGAGAGTCTTGGAAGTGTGCAGAGCACATGGCTGTTGACCAGAGAGGCTTGCTCAGGATAACCTGGAACATGTGTGTCCACAGGAGCATTAAGGCAGTGTTGTCTAGCAGGGAGAGCGAGGGCAGTCAGAGTCCTGGCAGCAGTGTGTGGGCTTGCTCCAATCCCTGCTGCAACACCATTTCAGTGCTAAAAGGGAGTGCTGCTGCACAGGTTCATGGTGTGGCTGCCACTGTGCACCTGATTTGTTGGTACACAGAGCCTGCCCCGTGCCTTTGGGCTTCCGAGCCTCTTGGCCTAGCAAGCACAAAGCTAGCCCTTAAACAGTCCAATTGGCAGAAAGAATTGGGAAAGTATTGTATCCATCTCCACTGAAGTGACAAACGAGGATATGATTCTCCTTATAAATACCAGTGCCTCTCAACTCATAACAGAGCTGGGTTCTGCTACTTTTGTCACAAGCTGCCAGTTTGCTGTCAGGCTCTGTTTCTTCTCCAGTGTGCACTTAATATTCTGCAGTCCAGAAGAATCCCATATCTAAAGTCGGAGTTCACATTTATTCTTCAATCAGACAAGCAAAACAAGGGGCATATATCTAAGTAATTTTCGGAGCTAACCTTGTATAAGCTACTTACCCTTCAGAAATATATAAAGCTCTCAGTGACGTAATTTCTGTTGATATATTCTTGTATTTGAATTCTCACATCTATTAATTTTCATGTAATATCTCTCTATTGTGGCTAATAAACACTTTCTGTACAGTATGAAACAGGGAGGATCGTGAATGCAGTGCTTTGTTTGCATTTCTAACATATAGTGGGTTTTACAGGCAGATTTTTGGCAGCTGTAACATGAACACCAAAATAGAGACAGACTTAAGCCAAGCAAAGCACCTAATGTTCAGCTTTATCAGGTGTTGCAGATTGAGTCAGATTCTGGGCTGTGAGTGGTTGAATGTCTTTTTATTGCTCCATAACAAACTCAGTAGACCCAGAAGAAGCCGGAGTGCTATTTCCTCATGTCTGAGGTAGTCTTGTAAATTAGAGGTCTCTGCTAAGTGTTCACTGTAGTGTCACATTCTTGGGATCAGTGTGTGTGGGAAGTATTGTGGGGGCTCTTGTGCTTTCAGTACCTCTGCAGGGAAAGGGATGCCCCTTGCCCAGGTGAAAGTTAACTTTCTGCAGCAGTGTGTCATGCACACCAGGGGAAGAAAAGGGTGGAAGTAAAAGCATTTAATTATTTAAGGCCAGCAAGCTGAAAAGGGTTTCAGGACAGCGAGCTAGGCATGCGTCAAAGCTTCGTGGGCACTCTGCTTTCCCCTCCTCCCCTGCCTGCTCTGGGAAGGAGGGTAGATTACATGAGTATGGAAAAAAATCAATATTTTTCTCTTCATGCAGTTCTTTTTTTTTTTAATTTATTCCTTTTTTGTTGGCTTTTTGTTGGTTGGAAAGTCATAATAATTGTTGATTAGTGACCAAACTGATGACATTATTTTGCCTCCTACAGAATAACAGCACTTCAAAGAGCACAGACCAAAAGGGACCTTCTCTGTGCGTAGGGATGCTTTCATGCCCCCCCTTGGCTGTGTGTTGTGGGATTTTTGATTGAGCCATTCCTGATATTAGGCTCGTTACAATGCAGAAAAAATTGCTGTTGTCAAGTCTTGTGTGCTGTACTCTGCTATGCAGTTTAAAAGCTGAGAATTGTCAAGAAAATTTTCAAAATGCTGGGACAGATTCATCCCTGATGTAATCATGCTTGTGGGTATATGCCCAGGATAACTTTCAGGCATTTGTCTTTTAACTTTTAAATGTGGTGGTGCTTGTGGTTGCTTCTGGTGGGATTTTTATGGTGAGGTGGAGAAAAGAAATGCAGCTAACACATCTACTGTCTGCTGATGCTTTGGTCTCAGTTTCTAAGTAACCCCATTTAGCACCTGCCCGCCTGTTTGACCCAGCAGCAAAAATGTTGTGTTGGCATTTCTGACATCAATATCACCTTTTTACCCATCATCTTAATGCTAAATTGAACCCTTCTGTGTCACTTGCTCCTTGCTATGTTTATTTGTTGTGATCTAGTCTTTACTGTAGAGAAAAATCTAACCAGCTCTGTCTCACCTCAACTGTCTGCTAGGTGCTTGGGGCTCTTTTTCATGCAAAAAAAGAGGTGAATTTACACCCTCACTTTCCCCCTGCTTGCCTGTGCTCCCTGCCCAGACTTGGGGAGAGAGCAGCTGGGTATGAAAGGGCTCTGGCAGCCACATTTTGACATGAGGTCTCACTTCAGCACTGTCACTTCTGAGCTTGCCCTTACCTTTTCCCCTCTTGCCCCTTTTCATGCCAGCCTCACTGGGGCCATGTTTCCTGGAGCAGGCAGTGTTACCAAGCCAGAGGTGAGGATGCATCCCAAGGCTGGTGCTCTGCACGGAGCACTGCCTGTGGCAACACTGCTCTGTGGGAACCTTCTTTTTCTGCCCTTCTCCTCTTGATGCCATTCCAAGTGAATCCTTGTGCTGAAAGCACTGCTGGTTTGTGCAGTTTATGAATGTGATTATGTGTGCTGAAAGCAGCCTTGCCTTTTTTATTTCATAAGGGCCTCTTAATAACTGTCACTTATTTGGGGACTTAGGCAGCTGAGTGCATGGCTAGTTACCTTTCCATTGGGGAGTGGCTGCCAGACCCCATCCTGTTCTCTGGAGTCACAGCTGGCTGGTGGAAGAACAGGTTGCCAGGAAAAAAAACACAGTGTTTTTATGGTAGCTGGCATAATACTTGACTTTCATTCTTAATTAAATCTACTTATTGCTGTGTTTGTACCATTCCTGTTGTTCTCAGATCTTACTGGATAACATGAGGGCTCTTGTACATGAAGTTGCTTTCAGAGAAAGCCAAACAGCTGCAGAAAGGAAAGGTGTAGTAAAAGTATGTGTCCTTCTTGTGGAGGAATATCAGAATGATTGCAGTGTGGTGAAATGGGACCTGCTTGGGCTGCAGGTGAGATGCTCCAGCTGCATTACCTGAGGCCTGTGTTGGGGCCACAGGTAATGTGTGGAGTTGCAGTTTCTCTATGTAACAATCTACGTTAGGTGAAGGATTCATGTGCAAGGCCTGGTGCTTCAGGGCTGGGTGGAATTGGTGGCCAGAGCCCTGTTTCATCCTGCAACTGCCAACCTGCAGTCCTGAATTACTGTTTGTTGAACTGCTCTGAAGTTTGTGATGTTCATTGCACTGAAGTCCAGATCCCATGAGCAAAGCGAGGACTATTCCAAATATATTCTATTTTTTGTGTCTCATTTTCCACATGAAACTAACCTTGCTTCCTCATTTGGCTTGGTTACAGTATTTATTACAATGACATTCCTCCTCATTTTTTTCCTACCGCTATGATATTGAGGTTTAATATTTATCTTCTAATAGTTTCTGAGTAGCAGAGTGCTTGCATTACTGGCAGTGATGTATAGTTAATCCTGAGCACAGATAGCTGTGAGAGGTCCAGACGGACTTCAGCCCTCAGTGGCACGCTTGTGAGGGAGGAAATTAGCTTGGAAATTGCTGTTTGTTAAAATTGCTTCTGTGTTAATCTTGCTGTGATACCACAGCTTCTGGCAGTATGTGGGTTAGCAAGATGGTTGTGGCCGAGAATGAGGGCAGGTTCTCACTTTAAAAGAGTCTCAGCAAAGACCTTGTCTTACACCTTTGCTCTGAGGAGGTTTACACTGAGCAATGTGGCCCATTTTTCAATTGCCAGGCCTATCTTCCAGGTGTTTTCTTATCCCCAGTTGACCTTCTGGCCTACTTTCTGTCCACTGTGTGTTAAAAGGTGACCAACCTGTCATTCTTGGCGAGCATCAGGAGCAGAGCGTGTGTGCCTCAGGCTTGTTCCCTGGGCAGACAGGTAATTCTTGCATGATGCCCTTGGGACTGTTCCCCCTCCCATCCCCTCCCCATTGCACTGTGAGCATCTTGTCCTGCTCTCCATCTTCCACTCCTCGTTGTGGTTTTGTACATGTGCTTCATAAAAGCACTTGCATTTCCCTATTGCTCCTTTTGCTGCTGAAATAAAGACTTCAGAGACACCAGTAAGTCAGTGGTGGAGCAGAAAACGCAACCAGATCACAGAATTCCTCCTCCTCTCTTCCTTTAAATGAATGCATGCTCTTAGTTGGTTGTGGGATAAATGTTTGTTCTACTATGTACTAACAAGTCATCAGATTCAGATGCAAGAACAGAAAACAGGGGCAGGAGGATTTGGACTCCAGGGAAAAGTGTCTGTCCCTTTCTTTGGTGTTGGAGGATGGGAACTGCCCTTGTGGATGAAAAGCTTCTCTGAAGGACACTGTTCTCTGGCAAATGCCTGAACATCAAAGCTTGGGCAGTGCTGTTCTCTGTGCAGTTAGAGGGCAAGAGGCTTTGCTGCTGAGTGCTCAGCACTGGACTTCTCCAAATTAAATGGGTGCCTTCTGCTACATAAGCCCTATGTTGGCACTTTGTACCATGTAAATTATGGATAGGCACCTTTCCCAAGAAATGCTCTCTTTAAAATTGTATTTTTGTGCTGATGAGGCACTTGTTTAGAATTGGATCTTATGCTTATTGTCTCCTTGTGGCAAGTGCTCACCAGTGGGACCAGTTACTGGGCAAGCTGTAGGGCTGTACCTCCTGACCATCCCTTTGACATTTAACCCCTTGGACAGTACCTGACATATCATCTGAACATTTCCTGCTCTCTATCTGTGTCTTGGAGAGAAATTCTGGAGGCCATTAAGCTGGGTAATTTACATGCTTCTTGAGCCTGTGCCTAGGGAAATATATTTCACAGGTAATTTCAAATCTCTTGGCGTGTGGAAGAAGTCATTATTCTGAACAGAAAGGGGCTGGTGATGTCACGGGCCCCATTGAGAGGACCACATTAGAGACTGGGATTTTTTCTCTCTTACAGGAAAGTGTCCAAGACATTCTATTCATGGGGTGTTGGGATGTCAGGAGTTTTTGAATCTAATGCTGATGCTCACGTAGAAAAGCAGAAAAGAGAATTATTGTATAATCCTCAATTCCAGTTACATGTGAGCATATTTATGTGTGTGAGGGCTGGGAGCAAACCTGTGCTGGGGTATCTATAGCTGTGTGAGTTTCTTGCTTTGGTGTTCCAGTGCTGTGTTCCAAGGGCAGACATCAAAGTTAGCATCAGGAGGTTGAGTTGTAGTTTTGACTCTGCTCCCAAAAGTCTGTCTCTGGGTTTGAGACTATTGCTTCACCTTGGTAGCTCCATTCTCCCCTCCTGAAAAAAGTTGGAAGATATTATTGTTGGACATATTAGGAGGATTTGACAGTTTACTGTTGATCTTCCTTTTATGGGGTCCTCCAGGACAGGAGGTGAATTCTTTTCAGTGTGAAAAGCTGGCTGTGGCTGGAGATGGGGAAACTGAGCCTGATAGATCAGCATCCTTTCCACGTACAGCAAATCCTGTAGCACCTCCTGAGTATTCCCAGTGTGGTTCAGGCATCTCCATTTATACAGATATGTATCCTTTTCAGAGGAACAGACCTGTATTACTTTTCAGAGTGATATGTAGATGATTTTCCCCTGTGGAGGAAGCAATCTTTGTCCCAGTTGGACAGGGAGAAGGAGAGAGGAGGTGACCTGTGAAAGCTGGCAGCTTCATCCCTGTTGCTTTTATGCTCTGGGTGATGCAGCAGTACTGGGACAAAACTGAACTGGGCTTCATGCTTCCACTCTGTCTGCTTCAGAGCTTGTCTGGATGCCACCTTACAGCAGGAAAGGTCTTACAAACAGCTTTTAGATGTGTATCACAAAGTAGTGAGGTAATGGTATAAAATGCAGTAAACTGCTATTTATTTTTTTTAATGCTCTCCACCCCCACCCCTTTTTTCTTTTATTCCTGAAAGGGACTAATACAATGAAGAGCTTCTGCAAATGAAGGCAACTGCATTTGAAATAACAGGGTTCTGGGTGTTTGGCTGGTGAGAGATGCAATAAACGAGCATCGCTAAGTGCTTTATAATAACAATGATTACAATGCTCTCTTAGGAGCCAGGAACTCTCAGGTAGGGGGATGGTGTGGAGAGGGCTTGTTTAAGGTGGGGGGTTTAACTAGATAGGCATCGAGTGACAGTGATGCCCAGAAACCCCTGCAGAATGTTACATATGGTGCTGTGAGAGGCTACTCCAAAAACCCCAGGAGACTTGGAATGACATGGTTTGAGGCTGAAGCAATGACAATGGATGCTCCTAAATAGCTTCTGGTAGCAGGAGGTCTTTGTGGCAGAATTTAATGACATCTTTTCTTGGTAAGGAGGGAAGCTTACAAATTCAGCAGAGTTCTGACTAGTCAGTAGTCCTCCACCAAACTCCTGGCTTGTCTTTAAGTGATCAGATTGATCATTTGTGCTGAGTTTGTTTCTGATCAGCTGAAATCTGCCATGGGCAGGGTGGATGTTGAAAGCAGTCCTCTGGTGTCAAGTGGCTGGTAAGAGTTTCCATGGTGCTGTTGGCAGTTTGGCCACCTTTGTTTTGCTGCAACTCTCCATAGTAGCGTGACTCTTCCTGGCAGTATGAGCATCACCAAGTGGAGAGTCTTGAGTGTTGGGAAGCTCTTTCTTGCCAGGGGCTCCAGTCAATCCTTCATTTCCTGTTTTCCTGCTGTAGCATCACATCTTCCTCACCCTTTGAGCAGCATGCTTAGCAATTGAGAAATGACTACAATGTATGTATTCAAAACTCAGTTCCAGCCATCAAGATGTGGCACCTCTTTATAATGCTTTGCCCAATATCTTGACCAGACTCTACAAAAATGACCCAAACAAGGGGAGCTGTTTGCTTTGTCCAGTATCACACTATTTGAGTAGCCAGGAGGTGGTGGCTGTGAACTATCCTGAAGTCTTATAAAAGCCTGCATCAGCTTGAATGGTCCTGTTGTTTCTCAGCAGTGATAGAGAAGCACAGGGCAACTTATAGCATGTAATCATAAAGTTGTTAGCATGTGTTTTAGTGAGCAGTGTTCTTATGGCATGATAGAGAAGCACTGCCTGGACTGTCATCTTTCAGCCATCCAGCCTGACATACTCAAATGACAGCTTCACTGTTTCTCCAGGCTGTGTAAAAAGGTCTCCCATCTCCAGGTACAGGTCCTGTAAGTTGTGGCTGTTTTGTCTTCAGGGGTGGTTCAGCCTTCCATCTGGTGATGAGGATTTACTGGAATGAACAAGAAGATGCAACAAGCGATCTTACTTCTGTCGAGTTCCCAAGAGAGTCATGAATTATACACAGAATAAACAAATAACCTGATATGTCTGTCATTATATCATAAAGGACTTTAATAATTCATGCAGCTTGCAAAATCCTTAGTAAGACCTACCCTCCATAACCTTATCTTTGCCATGGGGGATGGGATTTCTTCAGCCTCCACTCAGATTGCATCTGTCAAACAGGAGTCAGAGAGGAGGGAGGTTTTATCATAAAACTTCATCTGTATAATGGGTTGCAAAGTGACGTGCAAGAGTTATCAGCCATTGGGGTCTCAAGGGGTGCTGAAAATGACAAGTGGCTGCATTGGGTGAAATTTATGCAGGTAGTGTGCTCCATAAAACTGACACCTATTCACTTATTTATTAATTCATTGTGTTTCAAGTCTAGATTTGTGACAGGCTTTGAGATAAGGAGCCCAGTTCTAATCCTGCGCGACGAGAGTGCGAAGACAGTGCAAAGAAGCCATGGGCTGCTCTTGCTCCTGATGCACATCTGCAGGTGTGCCGTGGAAACAGAGTTCCCAGATGTAAACTGAGAGCAGAGTTTTCAAAAAAGCAGGGAGGCTAAGGCATTGTGTTAGCTTGGGCTCTGAAAAAAACAATTACTCGTTTTTGGTAGGATACTGCTGGTGTCATCAGTGTTGCTCCAGTGCTGATAGCCATTGCCTGTGGCTTATTTTGTTTGTTATGGTCCTGGAGTTGGGTACTGGCTTCAAGGCTGGAAGGGCCTTTTGGCAAAGGGCTATTCTCTGCCCTGTGGTCTGCAAAAAATACCTGCTGTGCTTACTTTGCCAGTTTTACTTTTCATTGCTGTATCAGTGAGAGGTGGTGCACGTGTTTGTCAGAAGAAATTGGTGCCTGTGTGGGGCCTTTCCCAACACTGCCAAGCAAATGTACCAGCTCACATATTCAGTGGCTTCTTCCTCTGTCTGTGGGCAAATCATCCACCAAAAGACTGAGATTTTCCTCAAATCTACTCCTAGGCTTTAAATTATTCACTACATTATCCTTTGGCCTCCAGCTCCTTTGCATATCAAATACTCCAAATCAGCTTTTTGTAAAGTTTGAAATTCAAGATATTTTGATTGGACATGCAGCTCTCAAAGAATAGTTATCGAGGCTCTTTGTCATACTGGGAGGGCATTTCAAGTGGGGTCCTGCAGGGATCTGCCCTGGACCTGCTTTTATTCAATAGTTTCATTAATAACTTAAGCAATGGAATGGGAAATATGCTTATAAAATTTGCAGGTGACACTGAGCTAGGAGGGGTTGGATGTACTTTGAAAAACATTACCAGAATTCAAAATTATCTAGAAAAATTGAACGGCGAGCTGGATATCAGCAAAATGAAATTCAGTGAAAACAAATGCAAAGTACTGCACTTATGAGGGAGAAATGAAATGTACAAATACACAATAAAGAGCACCCGTCTGAGTAGCAGCGTGGCAAAAAAGATCTCGAGAGTTATTGTGGATTGCTTTGAGTCAGCCAAGTGCTGTCATAGCAGAAGGGCACATTTATTCTTCAGCGTTCAGTAGGTTCTTGGACAAGACTGGGGAGGTGATGTCTTCTTCCTCATACAGCACTGGGTTTGGCTTCTGTTGGAGTACCTGACCTCACTTTTTGGCATGAGCCTTGGAGATATAGGCACACTGTAGAGAATCCAGAGCAGGGCAACAAAAAGAATGAAATATTTAGAAAACAGTGCAAAATAGAGAAAGCTGTGAAAAGCTGAGTTTCCCTTTCTATTTATTTTACTACTCTAAAGGATGCAACAGAATCATGATCTTCCAGTTCTTAGGAGCTTGTTGTAAGATTTTTTCTGTGTCAGCTGTAGGTGGGATATTGTGGAAAGAGGGAATTGAGATTTAGGGTGAATAAAAAGGGAACTTTTCTACCATGTGCTGAAAAATGGAACTGGGAAGAGATACTGTGGGGATCTTGGGTTCACCTTCAGCAGAGAATTTAAAGAACAGATTAGAGAACACTTCATGCAGAGGGTTCAGGTATTTAGATGTCTTACTTAGATGTCTTGCAAATAAGTGGTGGAAGAGGAGTTCCCGAAACCCCTGCCATCCTGCATATCTGTGACTGAACAGCTACTGCCTGTTCTGTTCTCAGGTGGAGTTAGACCTTGAATGGGTAATGCTTCTGGTTTTTGATAGAGAAATCATATTTAAGGAACAATTTCCCTATTGTCCTAAATGTCACTGGTGACAAGTTGGTGGTTACTGTTGGTTTTCTCACAGATACCTACAGAAATATTCGTGCTCAAGAGCTGTGAATGAAACACATTTTTTTGGTGTAATTTTCCCGTCAGATTTATTTCCTCCTCACTCAGCTTTCTCTATGCCACAGGTTGAGAAAACTCTGCAGTTACCCTTTTTTTTATATTTTAATACTTGATGTGGTGTCAAATTGGGATCAAGATGGATCTGGTAGGGGGTCTGGCACTTGGGGTTTTTTGTAGATGCAGTTTTTTGCAAGACATACCCTGCTGCAAAAATTTGAAAAGATAAGCAGAAGATAGGACACAGAAACAGACCCAGAAAGTTGGTGTTTGAATTGAGGAGAGCAAAATAATGTCGTGAAAGAGGTGAATGTAGACAGACTATTCCTTTCCTGTCTCTTAAAAGATTTTTCTTTAGGATATCGTTCTAATATTCATTTGTCCTGTCCTTCTCCCTATAATAATGTCAAAGATGCTTTCTTATTGCAGGGAAGACCAGATGGTAGAGGTGAATAATGTCTTGATAAATATTAAGAAAAGACTAGTCCAGAAGGCAATTTTTTCCCACCTTTCCTTTATATAAACACCTGGGCATATACTTTAAATTAAAACACAGTCATAAAATGACAATGTGGGAGGCTTGATAATGTCTGGAAGCACGGTCAGTAAGTTATTTGGAAGGAAACAGGTGTTCTCTCTAAGTTGTATCTTCAGGGGAAAATAAAAAGGCAACTTGTTTTTCCTTGATGGGTAAATATTTGCTCAGGTGGGTTTTTTGCAGCCCAGGTATGTGAGAGAGCTCAGAGGGGGCATATCCTGCACACACACATGCACGTGTGTGCACTGACACACGCTATTAGAGTTAAAGGATTAAGCATCTTGAAGGAATAAGACAATTATAAGAAGTTCCTGCACAGCAAAAATTAGACAACACAGTAATTAATAACCTTATTAAATAGCAATATTTGGGCACTGAACCAAAGCATATGAATCAGGGTGAAGCATTCTTGGCTGAACACAATGCATGAAGTGTAGATACTTGTTCAGAACATACTCTGTGTAGATCCCAATAAGCTTTGGGGCAGTAGATCCACTTAGCAAGTTAGTTTCTCCTCTTGTGCTTTTATGTTTCTGTGACTCTCTCTTATTTGTGGGGCCAGGAAGGCAGCAAAAGAAAAGGACCAATTCTCCTGTTTTATTTTCTTTTTTTTTTTTTTCTAACATCCTATTCTGTTCACAGCCAAACAAGCACTCTCCTAAGGCTTCCTTTAAAGAAAAAATGTCCTCAAGCAGAAAACTAATTTTCTTTCCTCTTGCTTCTCTTTTCCCAGTGCTTTTGTGAGAGGTGCCTTGCAATGAGGCTTATACTCATTAGTGGTTTGTGTAACTGCCTTGCCCACCCCTAAGTTAGCCATGAGGAGGTGTCACTGCAGCCCCTGAGGGGTCTGTCCCATGTACCCAGAGCCACCAAGGGACAGAGTGACCTTGGGCTGAGCTGCTGTGGCATGTCCCTGGTGCTGGCCACAGGCTGGCAGTGCATGGCTTGCACTGGTGGCCTCTGTGAGTGTCTCCAGTTTCTATACAGAAGACCAGGACTCTCAGGCTGCCATCTGATGTGTGGATAAATGTTGGAGGATGTGGGCCAAGCACAGCCTGTCTCCTGTCTTTCCAGGCAATTATCATTTTCTTCTGAAGCTACACAGCTGGAGCAATAGTGTAGCCTCAGACACCAACATGGACATGCATGGAAATCTCTGCAACTGCTTGGGTGCCCTGAAGCATGGAACATGCCCTAATCCTAAAAAAGGGTTGCTGTGACCAGTGGCAAGGCACAGGTGCCCACTGAGCAGCAGTGGGACATGTGGGATGCTTTGCTTCTTGGCCCCAACTGCAACAGCAGTGATTTTCCTCCTGGTGTTCTGCTTGACACAGTAAATAGTTTTGAATATCTGCTTCTTTTTTAAAGCCTACTTTATATAATCTGTAAGAAAAATCAAATATGTAAATTATGTAATCAATTAACATTTTTGTAGTTTTCTTTGGAGAGGCAGGGATAAATGGTGTTATGTTTTCAAAAATCAGTTACCTCCCTTGCAAATGTTGCACTCGAGGCTGTAATATATACAGGTGAAGGAAACAACCATATTTTCAATACTGAAGATTTCTTATGGATATCCTGAATGTGTATGTGACAGGTGTAGAGTTGTTGGGTTGGGAGGGTCCTATGGAGACTCCTCAGCAACAGGAGAGCCAGCTGAGACACCGGGGACGAGTGAGATGTGCTGGGCATGTCACTGTCAAAGAGAGGCCAGGGGATAGTGCCAGGCTCCTTCCATGCAGTTCCTGCAGGCACAGAGCTATTAAGTGCCATCACAAATTCTTGAGCTCCAAGGTTTTCTCCTGGCTCGTGTTTTCTCACTACAGTGGACACCAAAGTGGTGCTTGGTTTTAGGAGATTTGTGCACATGGCTCGTAAAGAAGCCTGGTGCCTTTCCGTGAGCACCACCACAGCCGTGCCAGTGGCCTGCCAGCCAGTGCATCAGCTGTGCTCTTTATGCTTTATTTGTAAATGACATTTCACAAGAGCAGCAGGGCACTCCTGGCAGCGTGTCTGAAGGAGTTATCGCTCCTCAAGCCCTGTAACGCACCTGAGGCGTGCAGTAATGGCCCAGGAACGCAGTGACTGCCGTGTCTTATTGCTTACAGCTTCCACAGCAGACACGCTGCACACAGAAATCTCCATGTTCCTCATGGGCTAGCAGCTTCTCTGCACTCTGCAGCCTTGCTACAGTCATCTTACATACAATTTGAAGTGCATTAGTTTAATGTATTTTTTTTTTTTTAATTGGTAACTTTCAACCCAGTATATGACAATTGAAATGAAACCTCCAGATTCTGGGATGTGGCCAACTCTGCAGACTTTGGTCTTGGACATTACCAGGGTAGAGGGACATAGTTATGGATCAGACAAGAGTTTGATGACAGTGCTTTGATGTGGGTGAGGGATGTGCTGGGTAGAAAAAAGAATTTTTACTACCACTGGCAAAAGTTCTTGGATAGCCATACTACACCAAAAAAAAAAAAAAAAGAAGTTGCTTCTGCTATTATTTTTTTAAATCTAGAAACCTGGTGTCAGCTATGCCAAAATGCTGTTCTTTTTATTTGATAGTGTAATACATGTATTTATTTATTTTTAATATTGATGTTACCAGGCTTAGCTGGACTCTTTGGGAAACTGCTGGTCTGTAAGATTAAGAATCAGGTATCATAAGACTGCACAATTAAAGGGAACTGCAGCTTTTCTCATGAATGAAAAACCCAGTGACTTTTCTCTAAAATAGTAGTACTTCTTGGGGCGGAGGCAGGGGGTGGAATAAGTTAAAACAATTTTTTTAAAACAAATCTGCTGACTAAATTTAAATTAATTGTAAATCCCAGCTCAACTGAGTGCTCAGTGTCTCTTTAGCATATGCCAACAGAGTAATATTGATGCCTCTGTCTTCCTCTGTAACTAATCCTTTCTGAAGGCTTGGCCATACGTGACATTTAAGTGGATAGGAGCAGTTGCTAATGTTGATGGATACAGCTCAAGATGGGAGGTAATTTTTCCTTGCTGTGGTGGTGTAGGTGTTCCTGGTGAGAGCTGACACAGGCAGGTGTCACTGAAATCGAGGATCTTGTATAGAGCTGGAAGTTAAGGAAAAATGTCAGCTCCATAAGAGCTTGGTGGGGTTTCTCAGACCTGTGGCTGAGTATGAGCATATAATTGACTTTTTTCAGTTCACTGGACAAACTGGAGGAGGGGAAAAATAAATTCAGTTTTGGTTTGTCAAGGCTTATTTTTTTTTTAGTGAATGCCTTGTGTAAAAATAGATATTTTTTGGTGAAAATGCTTCAGAAGATTTGTGGGTAACTTTGATACTTAGGGTAACCTGAATATACCTTTGATAAAATGTTTGACTGGAAAAGGAAAAGAACCAAAAACTCCCAAACCCAACCTCTCCTCAGCTCTGTCAGTGACCTGGTACCTTCACCCTGGCAGCCCCAGTGAAGGCTTTACTCTCCCTCCCCTGGCAGAATAGGGGGGTTGCTGATATATTCACTCATCTAATTTCCTAGATTGCTCCTCCCCAGCCATGCTTCCAGGGGACAAGAGGCATCTTCAGGAAGATGGGAAATAGCATAAGTTACGCTGGAAAACTGAGAAGGCTTGGCATGCACAATTAAATCTTGTTTTCATCCACAGCCTTGTACTGGCATGAATTTTGCCTCAGTAACACACATCTCTGTGCCAGCCCCTCCCTCTGTCCTGCTGGTTCCTCCCCTCTCAAAAGTGATGCTTCAGCTCTGCTCTGCCCCTCAGCTCAGGGCATCTTTCTGCTTTGATAATTCTGCCCAGCTTTTGGGCTGTGCTGTGTAATTCAGAGTCCTCCAGTGCTCAGCTGAAAAATAGTTGGGTTTCTTGCTCCTTGATCTCTGGGAGACCCTCCCTCCATGGTTTGGGGGTTGTGGGGGAGTGTTTGTGGGCTGCCTGGGGGATGTCTCTTTGCATGAAGAATGAAATCACTAGGTGAGCCTAACGAAAGTGCAACCTCCCCGAGCTGGTCTGCTCCCTCCCCCTTTGCCCTGCTGCTGGCCTTGCCTTCTACTCCTTCTGCTCCTTCCCTCCTTTTTGTGGCATCCATCGAGAGAGGAATGTTGCTGTGAAAAAAGCACTGAAGGCAGTGCCAAGTGGTGCACAGGCAATTGAGTGTTGCTTTTCCAGGTCAGACAGGAGATTTGACATTTGCCTGGGCAGCGGCTGAAGCCGGGAAATCTCATTAAAAGAAGGAGAATTATCAAGTTCTGTGGATTTAGCAGAGGGTTTATTTGTTGTTGTTTTTAACTCGGTGTTGTTGCTGTAGGCAGAAATCCGTGTGGCTGAGTGTATGGAAGGGTGTTGTGCCTGTTGGAAGGCCTGGCAGCTCCCTCTCCGTGCGGGGCTCAGGATGAAGGAGGTGCCAGCGGCAGCTCCCGGCCCTTCCCTCTGCCCACCGTGGGCCTGGCAGAGCCGGTGCCTGGCACAGGCTGGGCTGGGCTGGAGGTGCAAAGCAGCTGAGCCCTTGGGCACTCGCTGCTCTGTGCTTGGCTCCTGGCTGTGCCCAGGTCTCTCCCGTGGTGCTGCAGTGATAATCCATCGCTGCAGTAGGACAAGGCACCTTTGGCCCTGCCATGGCTCGGGGTTTGCTCTCTGCCACAGAGCCCTGCTGAAGCAATAAGCTGTTTTCTGTACTCCACAGCACTTCGACCTTGTTAATCACTCTGGGCTTAAATAATTATCTACTGCAAATGTTTATATAAGGAGAAAATAAAGCCTCAAGCCTTGCAGTTTTTGTTGTAGCTTTTTCTCCCCTCTTCTCTCTGTGGTGCCTTGTGCCTAAATTTTGAAGTCTTGAAGTTTATAACCTGCCCCAGCTGTAATTCTCAAAGCAGTGTGTTCCTGGTACCCTGCCCTGCCCTCGGTGCTGCAGAGAGAGAGCAGTGAACTTAGCTGAGGCACTGATTTACTCCCTCTCCCTTCAGTCCCTTACTTATCTACTCAGTGTCAGGGCTCTGACTCTTTCTCTCTTTTTCTCTCCCTTTCTCTTTCTCTCTTTCCCTCCATCTCTTGCAGTATGCAGTACTGGGCCAGGAGGCTGGAGCAGGAGATTGATGGAGTGATGAGGATATTTGGTGGAGTCCAGCAGCTCAGAAAGGTAAGCTATCTTTCTTTTACCTGTGCTGCCTTTCTTGTGGCAATGAATGTTCTCATCTGCAGAAATCACCTGTGTGAACACTTGCACTCTGTCACCCTCTCAGCTCACTCCATGTGCAGGGTCATGGCTGGCTGTGCTTCTGGTTCCTGGGCAATCAGATGCATTTATCAAGTGTGTGGGAGTGAGTGTGGTTTGTGTCTGTCTGTCTCTGGGGCTGCATGTCACTGCTCTCTGAGCATGTACCTCTCGAGTTTTTCCTATATGACACACTAAAACATAATAAATTCAATTAACCTTTCCTCTCGGGACTGAAGGTTGTGTTTTAAATTTAAACTTATGTTGGCAAAGCAAGAAATGTTGAAAGGATAATTTTGCTAGCCATTGGAAGCTCCTTGGTTTTAAATATACATTACAGGTAAAACTGTAGTTGTTGTTTGGCTACTGTTTCCAAGTGCCAGAAAACAAAATTCAGTTACCAATGCTGGCATCTGCCTCCTGCTCCCTGAGTTAGCACCAGGATGCAGAGGCTGCAGAAGCCAGACCTGCTCTTCTCCTGGCAGCAGTGCTCTGGGTTGGGTTAGGGCAGTTACAGAACAGCTTCTTCGGGGTTTATTAGGTTTGGGATCAAACAACCTTTGAAACCTTCCCTGTTTCCTTTTCCCCATAAATCCCTGTTTTCCCTTGCCCACACTCTTGTGCTGACTAGCTGATTTGAAATTGAGCAATTTGGAATAACAGTTATGGTGTTAATCTAAAGAAAATAGGCTTCTCTAGAGTGATAAATATGTTACCCCAGAAAAAAAGCATGGGTGTATTTGTGTTTTCTGGTGACAGTGACATGTTCTTCTCAGATGCCAATACTTTATGGGACTCCTACTGTCTGTCTTGCACTAGTAGCAATATTGGCTTAAACAGAACTGCTGATATTTTATACTGTTGGTTGTAATCCATTGTCTAAACACAGAAGTCACACTATCTTCTTTTAAATGCATTTTGAAATGAGTTTACCTGAAGGCTTGCAAAACTCTTCATGGTTCATCCATTCATTTGTGTTCATATTTGAGCTCTAGAATGGTGTATCTGAGCTTTGTGTGCATTCATTTCAACTGAACTTCCAAGTGGTTTGAAATAAACTTCATGTGTAGCATGAAAAGCATATACACCCACCTGGGTTTCAACAGATATTTCTGAATGTAGCCATGCATTTGTGCAATGCAGTTTTGCATGTTGGCAGGGTCTTAGAGCTGGGGATGTTTTCCAGGCAATACAATGGTGCAGCAGCCAGCATTCTCTTCAGCAGAGCACAATCATAAAAAACAAAATGATTGCTACTACATTTTTGTACATGTTCTCTCTTACAATTTATTCTTATTAGCTTTGATTTTACTCCTTTGCATGTTAAATAGGTATATCATGTAATTTTTTTAATGCCATAATTAAAGAGAAATTACACCTCCAATTTGCCAGCACTTGACTCCTATTGGTCAGTCAGTCAATTACAGGTAAGAGAGCTTCCCACTTTTCCTGTTTAATTCTTCTGGTAGAAGATAATGCAGTACTTCAATGGATTAATACTGGATACACTGACTACAGAGGGATTCAAGGGGTTTTTTTGAAATCTGTTTTGGAATCTTCTTGTGAAGGGAGGAAGCTAATTATTGTATCTAGTAAATGCATAAACCAGCTGAAGCCAAGAAATGAGCTACTGAAAATTCCACTGTGCAGCTGTTTGAACACCAGAAAGGACTGGTGCAGGCTGTCTGCTGATCTCTAGGGGAGAATTTGGGATGTGGTGGAGTTCAGGTTTGATTCATAGATGCAGTATCGAGTGGATGATACTTAAGAACCACATCACTTGCTAGTGCACACTAGCACAGCTTCACTGATGGAAAATGGCATGGAGTGCTTCACCCTGAAGAACTCAGAGCTGTACCTGCAGGGAGTCCTTACCCAGCAGCTGCACACAGGTTCATCAGGGTTACTGTATGGGAGCTGTCTAATGTCATAAAGTGGCACTAAAACCCACTTGGAGATACGGATTTAAAAAGTTAAATTTAAAAAAAGTCCACATTCTCCTGCAACCACACTCAAAATTTAGAAGGTGAGCTGGCAGAGGGGGAAGGAAGAGCCCCTGAGGAGCTGTGGGAACTGAAACATGGTATAGCTAGAAGCTAATTCCACCCACTGGGATTTCACAGGAAGGTTCATTATTAAGCAAGAGTAGACCCATGCAGGGTAGGAAGAATAAAGAAAAATGAGGCAAGTAGAGCCTGTTCTTTGCTAAAAGTTGCTGATGCTCTTTGGGCTTGCCATGTTGGCCTGGGACATGTCTGCAGAGGGGACTTCTGGTTCATTGTGCATAGTGATATTAGAAAAGTGCTCCAGTGGAGGAGACCAGTGCTCCAGTGTCAATAAAGACAGAACTGGTCCTTCTGAACTTGGTGGGGTCTGTTGTGAAGTGGTGGGTTCCACTGCCAGCTCTCATGGGACTATGAACCACTGGAGGTGGGTCCATGCCAGAAATGGATCTTCCTTTTCCAGTCCTGATTACCAAAGTGACAGACCAAATAATAATAAAAAATACCCTCCTCTGAGATTTGCCAGGTATACTTACAAATATTTTTTTTCTTGAGTTGGTGTGAAAGGATGAAGATCTATTCTTTGGTTATTGCCTGAAATCATAACTGTTATGGCATATGAGGCATGAAATTTATTGTCAGAAATATGTTGTCCAGGAACATAATGGTGCTGAATATTTTATCTTCCTGGAATGCTGCCCATCCAAGAAAGGTTTTTCTTTAACTCTTCAGTCATTTCCTTGAGTTGGGGTACTAAATGTTCAATGCCCCTGCTTCCCTCCTGTCCTGCCAGGTGGAGAGGCAATCCCCTGGGGAGATTTTCCAAGCTTGTACCATGCAGATGCTCCTTTGCACAAGGAGACCATTTTTCTGGAGCATTTACAGGAGGGTGAGAAGCTCTGAGATGTAAAGGGGAGTCATGCCAAGGGCTCTTCTTTCAGCTGTGAGGTATCACCTCACTTCTCTCCTGATGTCCAGAGCTTGAAAACACTGAGGTGCAGATGTCCCCATTAGACAGACAGACTGGCTGTGGTGGGCCACCCATATGACTGAACACCGTGGGCTTGGAGCTGTATGGAGGACCATGGCCTTGCTCAGATGATTCTCTGCCTGGTGAAGTCAGTGTTCAGCCCTCGGGGTGCCTGTGATGCAGCATCCTGTTGGCTGGCTGGTTCCTCCAGGCATGCCTCAAAACAAATCCCAGCACTTGGATGAGGGCATGTTGCTTTGCCTCCCTATCCTTGCCTCCCTCGCAGCTCACCAGAGATAATTGAGAGCACAAATCACTGCTAATTTAGCTCTGACTGGCACGATGATATGTGGGACCCTATAATGCTGGCTGAATAGATTGACATTCTTAAAGTACTTATTTCTAGAATAAGGAATATTGTACTAAAAATACAACTCTCTGATTTCCAGTTTTTTTCTGTTAGTGACTTCTTTGTGGTTACAGTGGACTCTTCACTTTGCAGAACAAAAAAATATTTTGTTTTGATGTTTCTTGCTATACCACACTACATTTCTCTTTCTCCTAGTTTTTTGGCACAAGTAAAAGTTACTGACTTTAGTAAAAAATGAATTAATATTTTGTCTTTCCAGCCTAGATGCTGCAAAACCTGCTCCAGGGTAGACTGTACTCAAGAGATTTCCCATGCTGGTGCAGCCCTGTCCCAGCCTCCCAGTGTCCTGCTGCTGGCACTCTTGGCAGGACCGATGACAGCAGAGCTGTGTGTGCTGCTGGGTTTTGTGCCTCACTGAGCAGCTCCCCTGAATGTTGTGTTAAAACTCCTTTTCTGGATAGCTGGGCTGAGGCTCAAATCTGCCCTGGCTTGTTACCTAAATTGTGTTTGATCCTGTGTCTCCTGAGGTGAGCAGCGAGCTGGTCAGAACATCCCCTCCCCCTCCTCGAGTACCTGGTATCCCTGGCTGCCTCCAATGGCCTTGTTTCCTCGCTGGCAGTTACTGAGGGAGCCAAAGCCTTTTAAATGAGAGGGGGAAGAGCTAAGAGATGTAAATGCTGAGCTCCCTTTCCTGCTCTGACCTCACTTCTCTTTTCCCTCTGGTTGTCTTTCCTGAGGACTGCTTCCTTAGCAGGATAGAACTCTCTCCAGGAGGTGCAGTACCCTGCCACACACAGGCTTCAGCAGAGGCAGGGTGGGCAGCAGAGCTGGACCTGAGCTACACCTGCTCCTCCTCTGTCAAGCTGGTTTTGTGCCCTCTTCCCTTTCCTTTGGACAGCCAAGGGAAGTCAAGGTCTGGGTCTGCCTTGCTGGTGTATGGCTGGGTGATAAGGATTCTGCTGGGCTTGGTGATGAGGAACCACTCAGTCTGTGAAGGGTAATTAAACCATTTGGAGATGGCCCCAAACCTGAGCCCAGGGTGGGATGTGGGGAGCAGCCTGCTGGCTGAGCTGGGCAGGCAGGGAGCCTCTGCCTGAGCTGTGCTTGGTCCTCAGCATGTGTGACTGCACAGAAAGGAGAACGGGCCCAGGGGAAAGGGAGACTCGTGCTGTGCCCTTTGGGATGCAGCCCCACAAGGAGTTTGCTGATTGTGACAGAGCAGAAGTGGCTCAGCTTGGTCCTTGTAATCAATATCTGGTTTTACTTCAGTGGATTTTCATGTCTGTCTTCTATTCTTGCTCGTTATCTTGTACTTTGTTTTACTAGTTTGGCATCTCTGCATAGCAGAAGTGCTGCTGCTCACTGCCCTGGGTTTTTCTGACAGGGAAGGGCCCTGCTGGCCAGAGCTTGGGGCAGAGTGACCAGGATGTGTGCAGGTGTCCCCACCTGTGTCTGCCTCAGCCTGCCTGTCCCTTCTGCTCAGTGCTGCTTCTCTGATATATCCCCTCTTGTTTTTAAAGCATGGCCATGCTTTAGTTGAGGCAGTTGCAGGTGAGGAACTGTGATTGAGCTGTGCACAAACAAGAAGTTGAATTAAAAAAAAACTGGTACACTGGCAGAATTTTGCCTTAGGTCTGAAGAGCTGAAGTGGCATCTGCTTTGTGTAGTGCTGCAGTCACTAGCACTCCTCCTGTGATGGGGTCTCTGCAGTACTGAGTGTTTCACGTGGCTCTGTGAGAGCATCCCTTACAAAACTGCTGGTACAGAGCGAGAGCCTCTTTAATACCAGCACCAGGAGGTGAGGCATGTTCTTATCAAAGGAGCTGTCAAGGTTTTCTGTTCAACTTTTTTGATCTTGGGTAACTACTGGAATAATAATAAGTTAGCCTAAATCTCCCAAGTAACTATGGTATTACATGATGTTTAATTTGTTCTTTTGTTTTTTCTGGGTGTAGAAACACTCAGCTGGTCATTCAGTAGGGCTGGAGAATCTGAGAAGTGTTAATGGAATTTTAAATGAAGGATGCAAGAGAATCAGAGTTACCCTGCACAGTGCTCTGGACACAGTGTCTGAGAAGCCTGTCTGCTTCCAAAGGGCTCTGTTGCACGGACTGGGCAGTCACAGAAATACAGTGATGTGGTCCTTATTCCCAACATGGCAGAGTTGGGAATTAGATCCTAATCTGATATTCAATCCAGTACTATCTTCAAAATATCATAGTAGAATTCATCCTACACCAAACTTCTGAGGTGTCAGCCCCAGCCCCCAGAACGGGA
This sequence comes from Urocynchramus pylzowi, assembly GCA_013397555.1. NCBI lineage: Eukaryota > Metazoa > Chordata > Aves > Passeriformes > Fringillidae > Urocynchramus > Urocynchramus pylzowi. The sequence continues at coordinate 210,801 of VZRH01000653.1, read as the reverse complement.
GCTGAGTGATGCCCAGTGGCCATACTGTGCCCAACAGAGTTGAGAGGAGTTTGAACCCAAAGCTGGGGCAACACACAAAGCCAGCTGCTTATGCTGCAGCAGCACTGAGTGCCTGCCCTCTTCCAGATGCTGCCAGGGAGAAAGGACCTTTACTGAGTTTTCCAACAGCTTGTGCCCATCTGGGTACTGCCCAGGAGGATGGGCTCTGTACCCCAGTGAGATGATGCCTAGCCCCAAGCCCTTGGTTCCCAGGCTCATGAATAATCTGTCTGATCCTTGCTTTCCTCTCCTCTTTTCCCTCCCCCTCTCCTAGCAGCATGCACACAGCCTGCTTCCGCACACCATCACTGTGCCCTCCCCTGCTCCTCATGTTTGATAAGAGGAAGTGTGTGATGCCAGATAAACACATTCCTGTTCCAAACTGCTTGGGTTTATTTTAATCTGCCTGGGCTGTTCAGCAGCCTCAGCACTCTGTTCAGCACTGAGTGCAAAGACAACACTATATTACCAAGGAGGAGCATTAAAATGTCCACAGGCTTGCAGCAGCTTGGTTGGGAAAGAGGGATCCTCTGGCACCCCTTGCTTGGGCCAGTGAGTGCCATCGTTAGCCCCCTTACACCCATCATCTCACTTCTCACTCTTTCTCTCTACTAGAACCATATTGCATCCGTACTGCAAGATGTCAGGGAAACATATGCTCCAGCTTTTAGTACATTTGCATAATTAGAGTAATGTGTATGAATAATTTATAGCTGTATGTGGCTGCTCAGTGTGTGACGTTAGCACCCCTCACTAAGTCCTTTCCAGTGGGTGGTGCAGATCCTGCACCAGAGCCATTGTGCCGATGCAGTGTGCAGCCTGTTGGCAGATGCAGGGGCCCTGCTTTGAGACATCAGGGTGTGCATATATCTGTGTATGTGGTTGTGTCTGTGTGTATATATATTTTTTTTTTTCAGTGCAGAAAGATGGGCTTTTACAGTTCTAGGGGAAGAGCAGACTGGAAGTCTCAGAGGCTAAAATGCCTTAGACTCAGGCTCAATACTTGCTCCATTTATGCAGAAGCTGCGAATGAAAATGTTCTGCAACATTTGAAAGCTGAGGCAGGGATTTTTTCAGCAGGACTCAGGTGTGACTAGTTAGTATGCCAGGATTCTGTGGATTTTTTTTTAATTACTTTTTCAGATCATAAAACTTAGCACCTTGCAGGGGAGAGGGATAAACGTGCCTGCACTGTGTCACAGAGCCTGATCTCAATCAGTCGGTCAATAAATAGTAGCAAAGAATTGCCTGGACACTGTCTCACTATTTACCAGCTCTTTAATGTGTGAGTTCTCATGCTGGAAAGCCCAGAGTGCCAGGTAGGTGTTCTAAAGGAGTGATCTGAGTGGCTGAATCCTGGTATTTATGTTCCAGTTAATTTTAGCTTAAACTATATTTGGTCCTTTCCAAATGTTTGAGTGCCTTGGCTGGAAAGCGCTGTGTAAACTGGAGTGAAGTGCAGGCATGCAGAGTTACTGACTCATTAGTATTATCCACTGGGAAACTGAGGCAGGTGGTTAAGACGAGCAGGTCTGCAGAACCAAGGTGTGGTGCAGCCTGGACTGTTCTGCATCGTGGGTACAGCCAGCAGGTCCATAGAGGAGGGTGTGTTTAGATGGGTATAACAGGTAGAGTAATAGTCCCCAAAGTCCTTGCTTTGGACCTTTCCACTTTACAGAATTACTTTGTAAAGATAATACACTTGCAGCCAGTTGGTGAGTTTGCACAATCAAAGGGGATTGCTGTTGAATTTTATGGAGTAATTTCTGATTTATATTGCTGTCAGTGACAAGTTAAATGAGCCCAGCATTCAACAGAGTGATGTTCAGGTGTGTGCTTCTCCTGAGTGCGCTGCTTTGCATTTTGCGTCCAAAATGTAGCTGATCTACCCAGCCAGTCAACAACCATGTTTGTAAAATCCTCATGAATATTCATGAAACTCTTGGAATTGATGCTGTTGCCATTGCACGGCCATATGAATCCATGGGAAGGATGAGACCTTGGCTGGTGTTTCTGGAAGCCTCCCTCATCCAGGTTGTCCTGCCCTTGACTGAAGGAGCCTGTGTGGTCCTCACATTCATTCCAGCTGAAGTTGTTAACTTCAGGCTGTGTTTAAAAATAAAGCAAGGCAAAATCCATACCAACTCTGCCAGAATGCAGCATGAATAATTAGGTAGAGATCATTAAAGTTTCCCTTTTTAAAAACATACATAGATTATTCTTTAATGGAAAGTTAATTGTTTTATTATTCTCTCCAGATGGTTCTTTTCCTTTACATTCACAGGGGAATTGATATAGCCTGGAATTCAGTCTCCTGTGAGCAGAGCTGATAACCAAAAATGCAACTCTATCACTGATCAAGATACAAAACATAGAAAATACGTATCTTTATTTCATCATCGTTTTCCCATTCTGTGTTTTTAAATATTATTTATGGGCTTTAAGTGCCCCTTCAACTTGAAATGCTGCAGGCTGGGAAGTTTGCATTTCTCTTCCTGATAGGTTTATCAAGCAAGCACTAGGTACTGGACACTACTGGCTCCTGGCATTCTTGTGGATGATCCATCACTTCCATTCATCACTGAACTGCAGAGGAGTGAAATATGCAGTTATACTGAAAGGCTTAAAGAAGGAAACTGTTGTGAGATACTTGAGGTTATTGTGTAGAGGAAGCAGTAAGATGTGTCACATCTCCTTTGTTTGGTATGTAGAAATGCAGGAGGGCTTGGGCAGTTGGGGAGGCTGGGGAGGAGGTGACCTCTCAAGGGCACAGTTGTGGTTGCTCTGTTCCAGTGTGGCTCCAGCCTGGTAAATAGCAGAGGCACTTTGCATGTTAAGAGTGTTTATTGTGCCTCATTACAGCAGATCACCTCTGACATCTGAAGTGAATAACTTGAATGGGCCACTTATTTCAAACACCCACCCGTGCCAACCTATTGGCCTGCAATGATGCTGCCAGTTTTATAGGTATTTATTTCCTTTTAATTATTTTGAGTTAAGATATTATTGTAAGGGAGGGAGAAAGAGTGGAGTCTGTTATTAGATCAGTCTTGCCTTCCTCATAAACAGATCAACTGGTCTTCAGTACTGGAGAGCTTTGCTTAAAGACTGAGAATCTGTGCTCTGGTTAAAGCTGTAGTTTGCTGTTGCTTTATTGAAAGAGATGGCTCTGCTTTTGGAGGAACTGCCTCTTGGGAGACTCCAGATCTTGGTAGCTATCAGGGATCTGTCACTTTGCAACTCTTGTATCCTTTGCCTCTTACTTTGACAATTGTGCATACAATGAGCTTGGAAAGCCCCACACTCTTTTATTTCTTAGGAATAAACCAGGTTCTCTCATGATTTGGGAGGTCGCATCCAGAGCAGAGTGAAGGAAGGTGAACAGGCTAAGAAAGAAATGTAGCAGGAAGGTGGTGCTGATGGTTATGGATTGTCCTTCCTCTTCTGTTGCTCTTGGGCTGATCAATGCCAACTGATGTATGTGGGGCATTCCCTCTTCATTTTGCTATATTTTGTAGGATTTCTTTGTTTCGTTATTTTATATTTATGTGTGGGCTTGCTTGTTGTGCTTCAGTTATTCACTGGGCTTGAGGTTTTATTGACTTTTCTCCTTTTTCTGACTGACCTTTCACACCTGGAAGCATCCAAGACAGATTTAGTATGTGTTTGTTCAGCACCTACTATAACCAATAGTGTCATGCTTTTTGGACACTGACCATAGTATAAATATTAAATAGTAAGTAAGAGCACTGAGAAAAATCCTGCCTGAATGAAACATGAGATTTACTGATGCGAAGAGATGCCGTGAATGAGAGGCACAGCTATTTCTATCAGGGCAGTTTCCTAAATGCCTGGCTGATGTGGCTTGGACTGGTGGCAGATCTAAATGTCTGCATGTGTCAGGAGCCACTCTAGGGATTGTTTAAGCAGTAGCATTAGTTATCATCTGTTGGATGCCCAAGCAAAGCCTTTGCTTGTAGCTAGGAGGCAGGGAGCAGATTTTCAATTCCCTGCTGTGACTGTAAGGCCAGGTAAATAGAGAAGAAGGAGACAGCAGGGGGTTTATGTGACTTGAGGAGCAAAGAAGATTGTAATGGTAAATGTTGGATTACTTTTAAAAACAAGTAGATCATTGAAGATACCATGGTTGGTGAACAGAAAAAGAAAAAAAGGTGGATTTATTCCTTGTTCTTCTAAGATTTGTTACACTATAAAGCTCACGTCACTGCTCAGCATGCTGTCATTTTTAATTTTGGAAGTTCTTTGTTTCTGTCAGTGGTCCAGCAAGGATGACACTAGACCTGATTAGTGGCCTGGAATCTTCAAAGGACCCTTGGTTCCCAGTTTCCTTGGGCATTATGAGTAGGCTGGGCCTTACTATGGTGCTTGCTGGAAACATCAGCTGTTGTTCTGTTTCCTGCTCTAGCAGGATTAGCTTGTGACTCCACAGTCAACTCAAACAGTTTAAAATTCAACTTATCTTTTGTCTTCTGCCCCTTTTGCAGAGTGCTGGCATGCAAGAAAAACATCCATCCCCATCCCTTTCTTTTGTAGAAAGCAACAGGTGTTACCTAACATACAGTGATAATACTTTGCTGTGAGGTACAGACGTGGAATATTCATAGCATCACTACTGGGTATGTCCAATTCCGAGTAGAAACGACACCCCCAATATGTTCTGAAGTGCCCAGCGACTTGGTGTTCACTGAAAAATAAATCCTAGCATGGGAATACCATGCTTACCTCTAGTGCATTTCATGGCTGATTATTAAAATTACTTGCAAACAATTTTACTTTCACATCTCAAAACTGGAAAGAAGAAAAACATCAAAGTTTGGCTCTATAAATAGGAAATTGAGGCTTGGATGAGGAAAACCCTTATTCTGCACAGCAAGTCTGATGGAGAGCTGGGGAGGGAACCTATGAATCCTGACTCCAGGGCATATCTACCAAATGTCTTCCTTAATAACAACTGTTCAGTTTGTCTCTTCTGGCTCATTACTACATCTATTAGCACTGAGCAGTGAATCCTATGAAATGCAAGTGAGAGAGAGAAACTTTCAGCTTTGAATTCTCCCTTAGGAAACTTATTTCTGGCAAGTTTCACAAGTGGCAGCTTCTTGTTTATATTCGTAGGGCCTGCAACAAATGGCATTTTCTTGTTGGCTCTGCCCTTAGCTCCCTCCCGTGACTGAAGTGATAAGCCATCATCCTCTCCTTGCCTCTGCTGTTGGTGTGAGTTTTTAGGGCTGTGCTCCTGATGCAGAGCCCGAGCAGCAGTTGATTGCCAGCTTTCCCTCCTCCTTAGATGTGTGCTAGCTCTCGAACGACATTTTGAGGTGCCTGAAGCATTCTGTGGAAGAAAATTAATTGGTTTTGACAAACCACAGCAGTCCCTTGGGTGCCTGGGAGTGCAACGTTTATTGAAACCAGGCAGGAAATCAAAATGCTCTGGTGTTCACTCACCTCCAGTGCAGCCGTATTAAAAAAAATAAAAAGTAAAAAAATCCTTAACCTTCCTCTGGATTTTTCACTCTGACATTTGGATTGTCCACTGACTTTCTAATAAAACCTCCTTTTTCTTTTAGAAGAGAGGTTAGTGGTTATGAAAGATGCCAGAATGACAGCCCAGGGACTAGATGGTCTCTGTTGACCCACAGAGCAAATCCAGCATCAGGGCAAACGTTCTTGCCATTGGATTTCCACCTTGACCCGCAGCATCCCAAAGGAGGGTAGGGAATTTTCAGCACTTCTAGACTTGACCTCTCTGCTTACACAACTTAATAAGGAATCAGGCTTCTCCTGCTATTGCAGTGTAGTATTAAGGAAGGATTTTTCATCACAGCTGTAGGTGTAACAACTTCAGTGCAAACCTCAGACTGAAAGCACTCTGCTAGCAGGAGCTGTCTCTTCCAGTAGCCCCACTCTTCCAGTAGCCTGGCCTGTCTTCCCAACATATTGGTTACAATCTGATTCATTTCTAAAACATATGCCAATACCCAGTGCAAATTAAAGAAGATCCCCTTGTACATGACACGTGTTATGTGGGTGTGGGTGCCCTTCAGTCAGCTACTGGCTTGAGGTCACTGCTCTGCTCTGTGCAGAGCTGCTGATGGGAGTCATTAAGTTGCCATCAAGTTTGAATTAGTGTTGATTCACCTCTAAAAAATAACCAGCAGTGTTCTTCACACAGCTCTGGAGGCAGGGCTGGGAAATGAGGGGAGTCATTTTTAAAAGCTGGTTACTGCCCAGGTGCAGTCACAAGATAGGGTGGGGGTTAGTTTTACAGGGGGTGTCCACTTGCCAGCCTGTAAAGTGTCATGTGATTTCTGGACCGTGCCCTGCTTGATGAGGCAATGTTTTTACAGGTCTTTTGGTGTCCGTGGGCATCCCCAGGAGTGGTGTCAGTAGAGGAGAGCCATAAACTTTCAGCCTGTAGGATCAGGTTTATCATAGATCCTAGCCTCATGGACTGGAAAGAGTACTGGGGCCACTGGAAAGGCAGATTGGAAAGGATTCACAGACAAATGATGTAATGGGAGTTACTCAGCTCCTGCAGCACCTTATTGCAATCGATTTCTGGGGGTTTAGCAGGTTCTTTTTGTGGTGTCCATCAGCACAAGATTCCTACGAGTATGGTATGGGTGCACACTCTGAGTGCAGTAAACAATATGGGGTGTGTTAGGCAGAAGGCCCTGATGTCCTTGTGTGTCCTCTGTAGCTGCAAGTGCCAGGCAGAGGTGGGACCCCAGCTTTGTCAGTGTGGTTACAAACTCTGCAAGCGGAGCGGAGCTCCTGCCAGTGTCTGGAGTGACGGAGACGGGGAAGTGACGGTCGGGGGAGCCTTTGCTGCGGAAGAGCTGCTGTGGTTTGGCTCCCCTCAGCTCCTGCCCACAGAGGAGCAGGGCTGTGTGGAGGCTGTGCAGGGGACAGATGGGGAGCCAGCCCTAGGAGGTCCTTGAGAAGAGCAAGTAATGTGACTGCGGCAGGGAGGGGAGGGGTGGCAATGGCTGCTGGCTCTGCGTCACCGAGACGGTGACAACTCCTTAAGCAATTAATTAGCACAGCTGAGAGTCTGAGCTAAAGGTGAGCTGCAGTTGTACCAGCAGAGATGCACAAAGGCTTTATTGTCTGGCCTGGGACCTTGCTGGGGGCTTGTCTTGGTAGTTGTTACTGCAATACTTCTACAGGCTATTCATGGTCTTGTAGAATAGCTGTAGAAATATTGTCTTAAAAGTTCAGCAATGTGGGAGGCCAAAGAGAGGTCATCAGCAATCCTAAATGAAGCTTTGGCAGGTCTGGATACTGCAGGAGAATTACTGCGTAGGTTTCTTCTTCACCTTTTTTTCTCCTCTAATGATTCTGCTTTCTGGCATAACAATTACCTACTTTGGATATCAATGTCTATGGGAAACTGGCTCAAGCTAAAATGGTAAATTAACTGCTTTGAAGCTTATGTCCCAGATGTCAGTCGTGATAGATTCTGTTGAGTGGTTTCTAGCTAGAAAAGACTTTGAGCAGTGTCATTTTTCATGGGAAAACTTCCCATATGCTTCTCCAAGAGGCTTTTCTGGGCAATTAAGTGACATGCTGTATGCAGAGATAACATGAATTCAAAGAGCTTTTACACTTCATCTTCTGTGACACACCATACATGGGATGTCAGTGGTCCCCATGGGTTTGGCCCTTGGTCTCAGTTACTTCTGCAGGAGCAGGGTTTTCCACCCCTGCTGTCACCCATAACCAACAGGACTCCTGTGGTGTTTGTTCTATAAATGGTTGACACACCATGAAGCTGGCACATGGGAAGATCTGTGCCAGAGGAAATGCCATCCCACATCCATCCACTGAATGGCACAGTGGGCACCAAGGCCTATCAGCTCCTGAGCCAGTGGGACGTCAGGTAGCAGAGAGACAACCCTCTGGACAAGGAGTAGGTGTCCTGGCAGTGAAGAATTTCATGCAACTGAATGGCAACTTCTTTTTCTCTCTTACTATAACAGACTAATAATGTTATTCTCACAAGGAGCACCTGTCTCTGTCGGGGAAACCAGTGTGCTGCTGTACACGACAATGAAGTCTGGGGGAAAACTCAGCAAAAATCACCATTTTTAGATGTATGCAGAGTGTTTCATGGCCCTTGGCAAAGGAAAGGTATAGTATGGATTGTGATTTGGAGGCTTTCAGAGTCCCTCCCAGAGATGATTCTCTGGTGGCACTGGTTGTTTCAGCCCCTGTGTGGCTCCATCTCCTCCCAGGAGTTGAGCCCCCTGAGATTTTCCTTGCTTGACTCCTCTGTGCCAGCAGTCCTGACGTTCCCGCTGCTTTGCATTATAGCCTTATGTCAAGAAATCCCAGCTCCTGAGGTCAAGTGCTAAGCATTGGCTTCTTTATCATATATTTACTTAGAAGGATTTCATTATACTGAATCTACTAGCTTTGAATAAATTCACATGAAGTAAATTTATTCTTGCTCTTTCTGAAGGGACTTGTGTGCTAGAGAAAACTTTGAAGACAACCAAAAGCAATTACTTTTGTGGTAATTTTGTATGTATTTTACTGCAGATACTGTATTTCTGTTTGACTATGAGCTTTCTCCTAAGTGGCACTGCTGTGCTGGAAGTGGAGAAAGTCAGATGCTTGAATTTTGGTGCCCCAACATTTTCACATTGTTGTATGTATTTTGTCTGTGCACTTGTTTGAACAAACTCCCCTTGTCTGAATAAAGCTACAGGTTGGTCTTATCAAAATCCACTTGTAGTTGCTCCATGTGATGTGGGAAGGTGGGGTTGTTTTGTTTTCTTAGTGTTGGTTGATTTTGGTAGGGGTTTTTGCAACACCACTGTGTCAGCTTCTGGTTATTGGATTTCTTCAGCCAAGTGGCAGAGCTGGTCTTTCATGGCACTGCAGAGGGCATCCCCAAGGCCTCCTCACTCAGCTCATGAGTATCCAGAAACCATACTCTGCACTATGGCTAAGTTGTAGTTTTGGCAAAAGCAGCTTACTATATTATTTGGAATAATAAACCTGTAAAAAAATCCTTCTGCAAATAACTTTCAAATGTGTGATGAGGCAAAGCTGAATTCTTCACCTCAGCAGCTGGTTTGCTCCATGCAAACCATAATGTCATCTACACAGGAGCTCTCTCTGGTGCCTCAGTTGCAGCCCTCTACACCCAGGATCTCCTACAATCACTTTACCAAGTCCAAATCAAATCAGGAGGAAAAACTCAAGCAAGAATTTAGGCAGTTAGGCCTGATAATCCATGAAGCCCTCTCTCCACTGGTTTGCTTTAGGCACTCTGTTTCAGTAGGTAAGTCTTGGTGGCCCTTGTGATAAGAAAAAAACATTCTTTGGGTCTGGAGGTTTGGTTTACCAAAACTGTTGGTTGTATAGATATCAGTGGGGATAACAGCTGTCCATCCTACATCTAAATGTGCCCTTAGCATTTCCAGAGGGCAAACATGCCCAACTCCTTTTGAAAATGGACACGGGAAAACTGGGGGAATGTGTATTAAAGAGAAGCATGGTTATATTAAAATCCAGAAGGGTGGGTTTATTTTTTTCTTCATCATAAGTTTCTCATTAACAAGGTTCATTTCATTTAGAAGTGGCTCATTAACTAGTTTTAAAAAGGAAAACCAATCCAAAAGCCTTAAAGAAATGTAGGTCCCTGTTAAATTGCAAATTCTATATTCCATGCTGGATTATTGTTTTATGGGGGAACCAGGGATAGTTATACTGTATGTATCTACGTATTTCACCAGAAAGCTAAAACTGTTTTCCATGGAATTTATTATACAGAAAATATATTTATTATACAGAAAAATTATATTTCATAATAAGCTATTGCTATTACAGTATATAATATTTGTGCTCAAGCCTGAAACTGAGATGAACAAAAGATGTGTCATCTGAACAGCCCTCAACATCCCAGTCTACATTTTGTGGCTATCTTTAACCCTTGCAATAGACTGATGAGGGAAATCACTTAAATCTTCCTATTATTGCTGCAATGAAGTAGACAGAAACATTTATCTGAGCATTTCTACGGCATGAGAATGTTGTGGTGTTTTCTGGGCTGTTCATTATCTGACTAAGCCACAGATTCCTCACATCTGGAGGAATCACATCCCACTTGACTTTTGACCTTTTTTCCTTGCAGGCATTTGGTTCAGAATTTAATGACAAATAAAAAGTTTATTTCTGGATCAGTAGGTCTGTGACGTTTCAGTTAGTCCAGGTGGGGCACAAACTTAAGCAGGTTTGCTGTCAAAAGGAGGGAAAGACTTTTGTGATTCAGGCAGAAAGTAGTTGCTCTGGACATCTGTGGCTGGGTCCTGTCTCTGTCTTAGCCTGCTCTGGGAGCCTGGGCAGGATTTCTGTATCTTCCTGGTGTAGCAATCTATTGCTGGATTTCCCTCCTACAGTGAGGATTTCTGAATCCACATTCACTGGGTGTTAGTGATGCCTGCCATAGAAAAATCTAGGGACAAACTGCACATTGTTGGTTATTTTCAAGAGGAAACCAAAAGAAAAGTAAGCACACTGAGAGTGTTTTGTAATTCATGTTTTGAAATTGGCACTTAATAGGTTGAAATTAGCATGAACTGAAAGCAAAGAAAAAACTTTGGGCACAACAGGGCTTTGCAGTACTTTTTAAGAATTCGGGGAGAAGTACGTTTTGGCAGATTTCTAGTTGCAGCTTCTCATGTGCTATTATATCCCTCTTCATGGGGATCCAGCAAACCCTGGAGAAATCACACATGTGAACCCACTTAAATCTTCCCCGTGCCAGGCTTCTAAATGGGGGTCGAAGGCTCAAGCTGCTCCTAGTTGTTGTGGTCTGCCTCAGTTGAAGTTATTTTTCTCATGAAAGACTGAGCAGAAGTGAAATTGGTGCTGTGATAAAAGGTGTCCCTATTTCATAAGGACCTTAAAAGCAGCTGCTGAGGACAAACATTAGCCTAAGAAGGTCTCCAGGGGTTGGCTTTGACGGAGGTAATCTTTCTTGTAATACCATTCCTAATGTGAATCTCTGTTAGCTATATGTAGTAATTTCTTCCTCTGTATTTGTTCTGGTATATCTCTAGGGCTGCTTGTGTGTGCTGTAGAATATTCACCGTGTTTCTTTCTTTCCATCTATTGTGCTGTGGTCTTGTAATATGTGTCTGTTGCAGGTCTGTTCTCTTCTAAACATGTAGTGTACTTCCTAGCTTCTCCCTTACTCCTTGTAGTAGGTTTGTCTTTTCTTCAAATGTCCTTCTCTTAGCACTGCACCTCTGAGCTGAGGGTACATTAAACTGCAGTTGCAGTTCCTGCTCATGGAAGGGAGCCTCCAAGAAAAATGGGGAGTGACTATTCACAAGAGCATGGAGTGATAGGAAAAGAGGGAATGTCTTCAAACTGAGAGTAGGCTTATATTAGATATTAAAATATCTTCCCTGTGAGGATGGTGAGGCCCTGGCACAGGTTGCTCAGAGAAGCTGTGGCTACCCCGTCCCTGGAATTGTTCCAGGCCATGTGGGATGGTGCTCTGAGAAACCTGGTCTAGTGAAAGGTGTCACTGGCCATAGCAAGGGGGGTGAAACGGGGTGATCTTTAAAGTCCCTTCCAACCTAAACCATTCTGTGATTCTATTTGCAGCACTGGGAACAGGAGTGAGAGGGGCAGAACAGCAATGGTTGCCTCAGTATCTTCTGATTCTCACTGGTGGCTCCTGTTCAGATATGCCTGTTGTCCAACAAATATTCAAGGGTTCAGCTGGGGTAGCTGCAGTCTCAAGTCTGTTGCATTTGGTTCTGGCCTATTTTCCCAGCCAGTGAATCCTTCCTGTTTGCTATTCGTATCTCCAGTCCTGACACCAGCTGTTAACAAGTGGCATCTTGATGCTTTGTGATGTCTGGAGGTGGTTTAGGAATGTTCTTACTCCTACTTCTCTTTCTTTGCATCCCTTTTGCTGTATAGATGATACCATAATAGAATAACACTTCACGGAGGAGTCTATTGGATTTTGTTTTGACTATTACTGTTTGATTGCATTTGTCATTGTTTTTTCCTGTTTTTTTTTTTTCTTTTTTTCCATGCTTTGGATTTTTTGGTCAAATATCGAGGCATCCTAAACCGTGATAGAATAAATATTCTTTAGGAGTAATATCAGAACTCTTGTTCAAATCTTCCCTTGCCTCTGCACCCCGGGATTCATCATCCTCCCTATGCCCCACTGCAGTGTCTGTGCAGATGGTTTCTTCTGTTTGTCATTTAGAGCTGGCCTGCCTGTCTGGACATTTATCTAGAAAATCTAGATAGCTTTTAGACTGGTCAAGGGAATTTCACACCACTGACTTAGCTGAGCTGTGGGGAACTCTCATCATCTCTGACCTTTTGTTTGCTCCAGCTCAACAGAGGGGTGTGGCATTCAGGCTGGGTCTGTGTCACATCCATGGTGTGCACAGATAGCATTCTTGCATCTCTGCTGCTGTCTCTGCTGAAGAGCAGCTCACAGCTGTAATTTCTGCAGTCAGGGGGATTTGGTAAGTGGTGGATTGACAGGATTGTCCAAACTGTCCCAGAGAGGGCCCTGGAGATCATTGGGTGTCAGCCAGTGCCAGACCTCGGCTGCTTTCCTGGGAGACCTGGGGCTGTCTGTTGTCATCTGTCTGTTGTCCCCTAGGAAGGGAAGGGATCCAGCTGACCAAACTCAATCACTTTGTCAATGAGGATAAATAAAGATCATAATCCAATTGTTATGGCAATTGCAGTGCAGCAAACTTGAGGCAACTTTCCAAAGCTTCTATATTTATACCTCACTCATTTAAAGCAGAAGGAGGCAGACCAGCTTTTGCCAGTCTTTCCCATGTTTCAGGCAACTCACATTGCCAGCTCACACAAACTTCTTGATGGGTGTCAGTAGGACCATCTCTTTTACTGTGTTTACTGGTATGCTCTGCCTCTAATTCCAGGGACTGAAAGCTGAAGGTGACTTACAAAAATAATAAATGCATAGTAAATAATAAAAGCCTTCTTGGCACTATAGTTCCCAGCTGTACAGCATTGACTTCACCCACTCAGTACAAAGCTTGTACAACAGGTGGTGATCCCTTGTACCAAAACTATGGGAAATCAGAAGTATTTAATTTAAAGTCAAAGTCCACAGTCTTTTTAATGTGAAAATATAGCATAGCACAGTACTTAGGACTATGGGTGGAGGAATCTTCTGAAAGTCTGTAAGCAAATCTGAAGAAGATTTTTTACTAATTATCAAGTCCTTTCAGGAATTTGTCTTAGTTTTTTTATGTTTCAAATTATGATAGCAAGATAATGAAGACTAATTTTCCATAGCTGTAACTGAAAGCTTGGTACAGGTTGTACTTGAGGCAACTGGGTCATCCTTTGGTTAAATTATTAAATATTCCTGCATCTCATTACTTGGGTACAACCCAGTGAAGTCAGCAGCACATCATCTGCAAGGTGGGGGCTAATGTGACCTTAGAACTCCTGTGCAGGTGACTTGTGTGTGATCCACTGATCCCTGGCTGATGGGAGTCCTTGATCTCTGTCCTTCTTCCCTGTGTATCAATCCATTGATTATTGATGCCTTGGGCATGGGGACACCCCACAGCCAAGGGCTTCCCCAGCAGAGCTGCCGTGGCCCCTGTGCCCCTGGTCAGGGCTGCAGGGCTGCCTGGACAGCTCTGGGGACACAAAGGTGTCAAGCCCACAGGACTGATGTCCCCCTGGTCTCTCCTACAGACAGACCTGTGTTCCTGTGCTCACTGCCAAAGTCAGAAAATCAATTAGAAATTAAAGGCCAGATTCATGAGTTCACTTCAGCTGTAGTGGTACAAACCAGCTGCAAATTCAGCTTTTATGCTGTTGCTACTTTCCCCAGCTTTTATGTGTTAGCAGCTTTGCTTTTAAAAGCAGTTTTTAAATGGCTTGAGATTGATGCTTAACTTCAAAGTGCTAACAAATATTGCATTGCAAATTTTTCCTTGGGCAACTCCATTACTTTTTTTTTTTTTTTTTTTAATAATTTTGAAAACAAAGGATATTCTTCAGGGGAAAGCAGCGTTAAGGTGAATGATGTTTCTGAGTGTGCACATCAGTGCAATGTGAACAGAGCATTGCATTGCCAATGATAGCATCTAAATCCAGGATTTGCACAATTAAGAACACCCATTATGATGTATAATTCTGATAGGCTAAGGGGCTCTTAGGTAAAACCAAAAGAAATCTCAGTTCAAAAACTAGCACCATTTCTCTGCTCTTGTCAGAATTCATTGAATGGTGTGAGAGTTTTATTTTTTTAACATTTTAAAAATTAATTGGGGTGATTTTATTGTTAACTTCATACTGAGAGTACCTATTCTCACTTCTTTTAATAGTTTTAAGCAAAAATACAACAATCACTATTAAGGTTTAAGAACTCTAGTTAAGCAGCACATTTCAAAATATAATATATTTAAAAATACAGTCCCACATTATGTAACTACCACACAATTTCATTTTGGATGGTTTCACTGTGCATTTCAGGTTGCAGATATGGCTAGCTTTGCAGCCCAGTCTAGTGTTAAAACATCAAATTTCCCGATTCCATCATGCGTGTTCTTTCACAGTTGCTTTTAAATATTTCATCCAAAATTACTGATATTGATATACCTGCTCTGCTTTATAATGCTTTTTAGGGAACTAATGACAGCTCTTTGGGATTTGTAGGGGTTTTCTCCTGTTTAAACTGGTAATTACTCTTCTCACTTAGCTCTGTCTTAAGATATATTTATTATAACCGAAATCCTCTGGTGCGAAAAATTGCCCCAGCTTTATATCTGGTTTAGCAGGTCATTAAACAATTGGCTTTCCTCTAAAAGCATCCTAACTATGGTTTTCCAAAGTTTATAAGTGACCATTTCCATATGTCTGCATAAGACAGGTATGAAACCATCTGACAAGTTAAATCAAAAATCAGACAAAGAGAGAGGGGACAAGGGAGGAGAGATTATATAACCCTCTTTACTTGAACAAGTGGAAATCTCACTGTTTTCCCCAAATAAGCAATATGCTCTGTCAGCACAACAGTAAAGCATGCGTGTGCATATTCATCCCAATCTATATAGCCATACATTTGTGTAGTTAACCAGGGCTGGGGGAGAAACACATTTGCATCTCTGCAAATGCTCTTCCAAAAAATGAAGCAGGGAGGGACCGTTCCAGGTAATCACAGCAACTCCCCTTGCTCAGTGCAGCAGGTCAGGCACATGAGCATCCCGGGGTGGATTAAAGAAGGGAATTTGGCTATTAATTAGTGAGTTCAGTGGCCTTTGTGCACCGTGTGACTGTGCCTGCCCAGGGCAGCGGTGTGTGCCTGCGGGGGCAGGGTACGTGTTGCAGGCAGTGTTGTGTTGATGATGGCTCCTTTGCTCTCGGGAAGATTAACCTATTTTTAGACCAAACTGTTGGTGTGAGGCCAGGAGAAGCCTTCTATCTTTTAGATTTATGGAGGTTGCCAGGCAGATCTTAAACACTTTCTCTAAGCTGCATTTATTTGTATTTTGGCTTCGTTTTGGAGGCCAAGTTCCCTGTATCTCTTTCGATAGGACCCTTGATATTGAAACAGGTCTGGAGTCTGTCAAGTAATCCAATTCATTCAACATTTGGAATTACCGTGCAAAAAAAAGTAATTTATTTTCTAATTATTCTCTGTCTTGCCCAACCGTGCATTGCTGAAGTGTCACTATTTAAAATATTTATCTCTCTCCACTGCGTGATCTGCTCGAAGGCCATGGAGGGGCAATGAAATAAAAGCACTCTTTCCCAACACAGGCACATTACTTTGACTTGTCTTGGGCTGTTTTGACGTCTCCCTGTAAATACATTTATTTTTCATTAGGATGTTTCTGGGTTTGTGGCATCCAGGAAAGCCAAAGCCATTACGCTGTTCATCTGTTAGAGACAAAATGAAGATAAACAAGTGTAATGAACTCCCGCTGAAGCCATTTCTCTGTTGTCTTTCCCTTGCTGCAAATGTGTGTGTGTGTGTGTGTGTGTGTGTGCAGGAACAGCCTCCTCGTGCTGGCTGGATGGGGGCAGCTGCTCTCAGTGCTTCCATTCTTCATCTGCAAGGAGGATTCAGCTGGGGAGAAGGATTCAAGCTCCGAGTGTGCTGTAGTCCTCAGGTTTTGATGTTGTGTCTGGAGACCTCTGGCCTGGGGCATCACCTGTAGCTTCTTTTGGGAAGCTGTGGGGTTTAATCTGTAATGTTGCCCCCACAGCTGTTTCCTCCATCCCTCTCCAAGGTGTTGCAAGGATAAATACACTGGAGATGGAAATGTGAGGACAGAATGTCTGTGAGGTCCAAGCACATACTGCTGTGGTTGTTGGTGGGAATTGGGGGATCATAGAGGGGATGACACTTCAGTACTGCATCCAGCTCTAGGGTCCCCAACACAGGAATGACATCAACTTGTTGGAGTAACTCCAAGTTCATTAGAGGGATGGAGCACCTCTCCTATGGGGAAAGACAGAGAATTGGGATTGCTCAGCTTGGAGAAGGGCAGGCTTCTGTGTGACCTAACTGTGGCCTTCCAGTACCGGAAGGGAGCAAGAAAGATGGTGAGGGATTGTTTACAAGGGCATGGAGTGAGAGAAAAAGGGGGAATGGCTTCAAAGTGAAAGGGAGAAGGTTTAGATTGAATGTTAGAAAAAAGATTACTGTGACAGTGGTGAGGCACTGGGCACACCCAGAGAAGGTGTGGGTGCCCCATCCCTGGAAGTGGTCAAGGCCAGATGGGATGGGGCTCTGAGAAACCCGGTCTAGTGGAAGGTGTCCCTGCCCACAGCAAGGGGGTTGAAACGAGATGATCTTAAAGATCCCTTCCAACCCAAATCATTCTGTGATTCTATGCCATGTTCACTGCAGGGATTTTTATTGCAGGCTGGATAGCCTCATCCCAGCTATGGGCTCCAAAAAACTGTTGCAGAGCCTGTGGCATAGTAGCAAATAGCCAGTATGATTGGAGGTTGGTGGATAGGGAGTTAAAGGCAGCCAGAGACAGGAATATTGTTTGGAGATCAGGGAAAGCTTGGAAAGGATAGAAAGTAAGCTGCAAAGAGGCATGAAGATGAAAATAAAAATGAAAGCGAATATTGAGCTTCCTAGGGTGGCACATATGCTCTTTCTTCGTCCTAGTCGTTCAATTATTTCCTATTTATTTGTGCCCTCTCTCATGCGCCCATCCCCACCCTTCCAAACTGACTTGCTCATTGAGTCTAAGTGAGTTTATGCTGAATTTTAAAATACCTTCTTTTCCTCCATCTCTAAACTGCTAATCTCTCAGGCTGAGGAATCCTGGGACAAAGAGGAGTCCGCAGAGTGGAACTCTGTAAAATTAGCTTTTGCAGCATTAGTGTTTGCACAGTTACAGGCTGAAGCCCTGCACTCCCCCTGCTTGGCAGCCTGCCTCCCTTCCCTGGGGAGGCCAGCACAGAGTGAGCTGCCTTCCTCCTTCTCTTCCTCCTCTTCTTCCTCCTTTTCCTCCTCCTCCTCCCTTGCCACCATCTCTCCACTGCAAGAGGAGCAGAGGGGAGAATTGGCATTCATTTGGACAAGGGTTTAACTTGCATTATCTTGGTCTTGTTTCCTGTTATTGAAATGTGTTCTCAAATACAGCATAAAATTTAAATTCCAGTGCTGGTGTCACACACATCATGGGGATGATTAGCTGGGAAAAGAGGGCACATGGAGGGATATTTTTTGGGTGAAACCAAGCTGAGACTTGGCACATGTCGTGCATTGCTTCCTTGTGCTGCAAGCCCTCTGATTTTGGCAAGCAATTTAATCTGGAGCATCCATGTGCAGGATAGGGATGGTTTTGGAGCAAAAGGAAGGTGCAGAGGTTTCCAGGCTGGTGTAGTGCTGTGATACCCCTGCAGGGAGAGACCTGTCTGTGCTTTTGGGCGATAAGCAGGTGATGAGTGGCTTTGAGTGAGTGGCTTTGAGGCCGGTGGCTGCAGTCACCCAGGGTCCTCTGCCTGGGTGCCTGAGAGAGCAGAATAGATGATGCCCCGAAATCTAGTGCTGAGCTCCCTTTGACAATTTCTTGTGCTCTCTTATGCCCAATTTTGGTGTAAAAGCAAGCACCTTGAGCACCTGAGCACCTTGCTCCAGTTTTCACTCCTTGCGACTTGCTCTCTGCAAATCACCTATTCAAACATCATCCCTAATGCCTGTGCTTCTTTATTCCTCGCTGCTTCTGCTGTTGTTTATTAACTTGCTGTGCATGGCATCTGGGGAATTTGTTCATTGGAAAAGCAAAATGCAGTTGTGTTTCTGCCTAACACATGTACCAAGGTACTCTCAGCCTGCCGGGCCTTGAGCAGGATCCAGCGCTAACGCTGCAAACCCTCCCCGCTTCCTCTCCCGGCCCCGCTCAGCTGATTGCCTTCTATTTTTCCTTGTGGTGTTGTTATTAATAATCATATACCAATCTCCTCTGACAATCACAATCATTTCCTGGGAGAGAGCGAATCCAAGTCAACCACATCCAGCTACCCAGCGAAATGATGCTGTGTCTACCAGCCTGATGAATGCCGCTCCTGTCTGTGCCCTTTCTGTGCGTGGAGCACTTGATGATGCTGGAGGCTGCACTACAGATTTTAAGCTGTCTATTTCTCAAGGAAACTGGCTGCAGGGAGGAGACATGGCTGCTGAGGATTAAAGGGGATGGTGATTTTTTGGGAAATAACACTATGTCTGGCTGTTCCCCTAGGTGTTCCCCTAGCCTGCAAGGGTCAGGTGCAACAGGCTTGTCCAGGGATCTGGTGTCCTCAGCCCAGTTCTGCAAGGATAAAATCTCTACCCTTAGTGACTGGATTTGCAAATGCTTTTTGGTAATATATTGAGCCATGTACCATGTGCTTCCCTCTGTATCTGTGCCCCCAGTTTCCATCCTCCTGTGAGACAAAGCCCAGGGAGCTCTTGCTAACAGGTTTCTTGCTGGAAGGGATTCCCAATGGCAAAATGGGGGTGAAAGCTTTTTCCCAGAGCTCACTGGTTTCTCAGTTATCTCACTCTTACTCTCAGCTTGGCTCTGCAGGCTCCCAGGCTATGTGTGCTGCCAGGTTTTTCTACCAGAGCAATTTCCCTTGTTGCAATTCTTGACAGCACCACTTTTTCTCCTAGAAACATGGGGCTGCTGAATGTCTAGCGAACTCAATTGGCCTGGATGGATGGGAAGAGCCAGGTGGGTGTGCTTTGAGGCAGAAACCACCCTTCCCGTGCTTAAAGAAAAGGTGGTGACTGCAACTTGCTGGGGTGAAGGCTTGTGCTTGCGGGGGGAGGAGAGCATAGTAGGGAAGTGCTTGTAGGCACAGGGTGAGGGGCTCTCACGTGGGGCACCCCCCATATCTGCGGCTTTTCCCCAGGGTGTCTTGCTCTGCAGCCAGCCTGGCTCTGCCTTTTATTACAGCTCATGGAAACTTGTCTTTCTGGCTGACGGGCTGAGCGTGGCTGGCTGTGCAATGTGGAAAGCTGGGGGTGGCAGGCACACGTTCCACATGCAAAGGAATTGCTGGGGGCTCACTGAAGTGAGGTGCCCAGGAAGGGCAGGGCTGTGGGTTGTGTCTTGGGAAATGAGGTCAAGAAACCCTTGGGAGCTCAATTAACCACACATGACCGGGACAAACTAGGACACCGATTGCATGACTGGCGAAGATGAGAGCCCGTGGCCTGCTTGGTTTGCTCCAGGCTTAGAATGTCTTCATTTATTTTGCCTTTATTTGTCACTATTTTGTTCTTGGATTCAGAGTAGAAAGCCCTGACCTGAGCTCCCACGCTCTGCCCGTGTGACCCAGCAGTGTCTGGTCAGCAGAGCCGGTGAGTGGGGTGCAGCCAGCTCAGGGCACAAAAGCAGTGCATGGCTCTCCTTCACTCCATGTTCTTGGTCTTTGCTCAAGCAAACTCTGACATATATTTGTCTTTTCTGTATTTCCTTGTGGATCATTCTATGAAATATTGTGAAGTGAATCCTGTTTTATGTTAGAAGCGATTCGTAATGAGATTGGAGAGAGATACAGTGTTTGACTGCAGTGGCTGTTAATTTTAATATGCTGTGAATCTCGAGGTAGCTCTTTATTCTTCCTACATTGAACTTGCACGCTGCTGCTGCTACAGTCTGCACGGGGGACATGTCGTGTGAACCAAAAAGGCTTAATGAGGAACAGAGGGAAAAACTCTGCCAGTATTTTATAAAATATGAGATTTATTTTCTTAAATGCAGATCACAGTGTCCAGATATTTATAGGCTTATGTTTTAGCAGCTCTAAGGAAAGGCTTGGAGGTAGTAAGAAGGACAGGGGGTGGTTGACAGAGACCTTAAAATTGCACTCAGCTCTGCTGGGCAGAAAATGAGTGTGCGGTGGAAAATACCAGTTCCTGCTGGTCTGAGCAGACAAAGTCCTTCACAGGTGAGGGATGGAGGAGAGCACATCAGCAGCACAGGGCCACGGATGGCAGGTTAGTGCTATACAATAGGCTCCTTAATGCTTGGGTGAGTTGGGCAGAGACAAGTGAAAAGAAAGAGGAAAGGACAGGGCAGAGTGGTCAGGATCTGGGAATGAGGGCTTGGGAACACTCCTAAGATGCTTCAAGCAGGTTCTTGCCTATGTCCTAAACCAAAATAAACTATAAAAGCCCACATGTGACTGAAAGGATGTAGGGAAACCCCAAAGTGGTATCCAAAGGTTCACAGAGGGGATCTGAGCAAGCTTTTGGTGTTTACCCAGCTCTGAGGACTGGCTTTGGGGGTTGAGGTATTCTGAGCTCTGGAGTTAAAGTACAAGGGGTTTTTAATTTTGCTGGGGTTAGGGGTATTTATTTTTTATTGCAGCTGTTTTGCCGAATGGCTGCTCTCTGTCTGCCTTTGAATTTAGAGGAAGACTGTCACCATTGGTGTTCTGTTTGTCAGTTGTCTGTGAGCAGCAGACTGGAGATAGAACTGCATTTGATCATTTGTCAACTTTTCCTTTTGTGTTGAATATCTGATAACGTTTGCTGAGCGCTCACTCTGCGTATGCTCGTTTGATCAGCTGCTGCAGAAATTGCAGGTGATGGAAGACGAGAGGTTGGGACGTGGCTGAGGCACATCTGCAGTTGAATGTTTGTCAACAGCAAGGTGCTCACTCGACCAGTAACACTGTCTGTTGCTAATAACAGACATTGGGAAAGAGGTGGTTCCAGGCTTCTGCAGGCAATTACTGGTTCCCTAAATCTGTGGGCAGGCTGAAAGCATATTGGGCTGAAAGCACATTGCCTTTCCAGGACTGCTCTTGGAGGTGTTTCCCATCAGCAGCTGCCTAAGGGGTGTCAGATCCAGAGCAGGCCTACAAGTTCTCAGTGTGGTGATGACCTACAGTGCCAAAGCCCTTGGGAAGAGTGTGCAGGACCTGGCTTTACTGCCACAGCCTTTGAGGATTTTCATGGAAGAGAGATGGGACATGTCAGGGTGCTAGAGTATCCAAACTTTGTACTCCGGTGCATGTAAAATTTGGCTCTTCCAGAGGTCCCCTGCACAGAGAATGCTGTTGGCATGGCAGGCTCTGCATTTGGAGGTCCAGGGAAAGCTGAACCCCCCCTCGATGGGTGATGGAGGATGCCTTTTCCTTGTCTCCTCCCCTCTGCTCAGAGCCTCCCTGAAGCCTGAGCAGAGCTGTGCTTTGACCTGGTTCCTGCTGTCAAGTGCTTCCATTTACTCTGTGAAAAAATCTTTCTGCTGTCTCTGGGAACCAAACCCCCGGGAGGAGCCCGTGACTGTGACCACTCCTCGCCCTGCACTTGTGCAGAGCTCCCTGCTCAGACCAGGCTCTGTGAGCAGCACCACGGCAGTTATTTGTAGGGTGGGTTTTTTCCACTTTTGTTTCTCATCAGAGGCTGAGTAGCACACTCACACATGGCATATCAGGCCTCTTGCAGCACACTTCATTTAAAAAGCTAATTTGTAATTGCAAAGCAATACACATGCTTCAACAACCCCCTCCTCTCAAAAGCAAACAGAGAAACGCCACGGAGAAATAAAATAAAATGGGATGAGAATTATCCATGCTTGCTCTACTCCACCGTTTGTCTGCTGGGGAGAAAGAAGAGGTGAAGGAAAGTTACTAAAATAAATATCTAAAAAATAAACAAATAGAAAGACTGCCTCCAATGTACTTAGCGTTGCAAGTTGTGAGATGGGGATTAGCCCTGCCCGTCCTCCCCTGTAGCGCAGTGTGCTCTGGATTGCGGGATCACGGCTGCCTTTCCCGTGCCCGCCCTGCTGCTCGCAGGTGCGGCCGGCGGCGGGGAGGTGAGGGCAGCGCTCCTGCCCTGCGGCAGCGCCTGGCCACCGCGGGGCATCGGCTCCTTCGGCACCCCGGCGTCCCAGGTGTATTTTTGAGGGGGAGCGAGTGTTTTATCCGGCTGTGTAGCTGTGGATTAGACCGACTCTGCCTCTCGAGGGACTCCTGAACAGCCTCTGCTCGCATCGCTGTGAGCCCGTGCCCATGGTGAGCGCTTTTTGGGAGCACGGAGCCCAGCTGCGTCACGGCCACTGCGTTACCGAGCCAGCTGTGCCCCCCCTGCCCGCCGCTCCTGGCCTCCCGCGCTGCCGCTGGCGCCGCCCTGCTCCCGACCCTCCCACTCGGGCCGGGCTGGGGAAGGGAAAGGTGAACCTGCTCTGGGGCTGCGCTCTGCGGAGCTGCCAGCTCCGGTTTTGTCATCCCCGCTCCGCTCTGCCTCTGCGAGTTCAGCGGGGGCATTTTCAAAGCCATTCGCTGTAGTTCGCAGCACGGTCGAGGGGCAGGAGCTGGGGAGGAGCGAGCAGCTCTCGCCGAGGAGCTTTTCAGGGCTGAGATGCGGGGTGGGGGCCGGTGTGTGGTAGCATCCTGTCGCTGACGAGATCTTCTACTGCAGCTTTTTTGCAGCATCAGAAAAGCAGGGTGGAATTAGGCCACGTAGCCTGTGGTATGAGCTCTGCTTGTTGGTATTGTTAATAGCTCTGCTCAGAATATGCTGACTTTTTCTGAACAAAAGCTAAAAAGCAACCCTTACAAATTAATCATTATTAATACTTTGTGCTCGCTTAGCTATGCATGCAGCCATTCAGGGTGGTAAATACCCATTCTTGTGCTCGATCTCCATGGCTCAACCTCTCTTGGATGGCAACAAAGCCTTGTACTGGGAACGCCTGTGTTTGGGGGCAGCTTGGCAATTCTGGGGCAACAACCTCTCTCCCCCTCCCTCCTCACAAAAAATACTAATAAAATGCTTTAAGCCTAAAGGAGTTACACGGATACTATGCCAGGATGACTAAGATGAACCCAGGGATTTCATCTGCTGCCAGTTGACATTGATTCTGTGACTCCTTTATTACTCTGCTGTGAAGGCTGACTTACAGTGAAGTTTGCTCTGGCCCTAAATTTGTCCAACTCTAGTGAGGTCAAGGATTTCTTGGGATTATAAACCAGAACAGAAATTTGTGGCTAATAAACTGGGTGGTAATGAGGGGTTCTTTTCCTCTCACATCTTGAGCTTTCCTGGCAGGGTGGCCATGTGTTGCCAAGTCAGTGGGAGAGGACATGGCACGGGTATCTTGAAGGTCAAAGGTATCTTGTCCTGCTGACCATTTTAGAAATGCAGCACCAACACACTGAGAGCTGGGCCCCAGGGAGGAAGACAGGGCTGGTGTGACAAGCACTGATGCAGTATCTCAGCCTGCTGATGTGCACAGCAGAGCGTGGCAGTGAGCAAGTGCTGTTTGCAGTGCACAAGGAGGTGGCAAGTTGGGTTGTTTCTTCTTGGGTTGTACCTTGTGTGCTGGTTTAGGTGCAGTTATGTGCTGCCAGATTACTGGCAACCACGAGCTGCAGCAGCCTGGTCCCCTTCTCCACTGGCATCCATCAGTGGCTGTGCAGAGCCGTGATCTGGGAGTCAAATACTCATCCCTCACTGGTGAATTTTGTCTCTCAGCCACCAAGTTCACCACGTTTTTCAAAAATAAGTTCTCAGCCTTTCAGTATTGTGACTTCTTCCACTCCAAGTGCTACCCGTGTAATCTCTTGCACATTTCGAAGCTACTTGAAACAGCTTCTTGCTTTAGTGCTTGCCAGATTCCCCCCCAGCTGCCAGGAAGGGAGTAAGCAGCCGCTGCCTGTTCTACTTGAGAAATTCAACTGCCAAGTGGTTATTTACAGCGGGCAGAGGAATGAAAATGTTAAATGAAATCAATTGCTGGCAATGTGAAAAAAGGAAGGGGGAGGAATAAACCCCAAACCCTTACAAAATCAGGATTATGCTGGCTGCAAGCTGCAGCCACCCTAAAAGGATTGCAGACAACAAACAGCAAAATGCCAACAACAAAGCCGTGCCCGCATTAGGACAGCCTGGTGCTGACTCTGACTTTTGTTTCTGTTTAATCTCCCTATTCTTGTCCACTTTGGTCCCTTTCTTGGCAGTGTATGAGGAGATGGAAGAGCTTTGGAAAGAAAGCTGGATTGTGTTAAAACAGTTGTTCAATCCATTTCAACATCAGGCTCCCTGCCTGAATTTAACCTGGAGCTAAATGAAAAATTAAAAACTAAATGAGCCCTATCTCCCTGATGAACATTGAATTTTGCCTTAAAAATGGGAGTATTTTTTATTTCCCTTTACTTTTACAGGATGGAGGTGGTGGGAAGGTTACTGGGAGAGGCTGCCAGCCAGTTTGGTTCTGACTGGATCACAACTTTTTTTTTAGGTGTCAATCCCTTCCTTTACACGGAAGCCCCAGGCTTCCCTGCTAAATCTCTACAGAGACAAGTGAATCACAGCCTTGCATTGG
Organism: Urocynchramus pylzowi; assembly: GCA_013397555.1. NCBI lineage: Eukaryota > Metazoa > Chordata > Aves > Passeriformes > Fringillidae > Urocynchramus > Urocynchramus pylzowi. Next base: position 185,911 of record VZRH01000653.1, on the reverse strand, counting down.
GCAGTGTGGCAATTAATCAGCCATTAAAAAGGAAGGCCTGCTGTCTTATAAACCAATTAGATGGGAACTGGTTGCTTGTGTAACTAATGGAGTGGGGTTGCTAGTAAGTTAAAGGCTCCTTGCGGAGAGAGGAGCTGAAATAAGCCTCTATTACAGGGCTTTAAAGAACGTATTGAAACCACCAGAGCACCAGACCTTCCTCTAAAACAGGAATCTCAATTTGCAGCCATACATTGCAGTAAACACTGTCTCTAACAAGGGTCAAAAAGTTATCTTTTTTCTTAAATCTTCACTGGGTTTCTGGGCAGGGATGGAGATGATGATGAGGATGAATGGTGAGAACCCCTCTGAGGGTGGGTAAGAGAGGTGAGGCAATGCTGTGGGGTGCTCTGTGCATGCAAAGGGATGGGTTTGCTAAGCCCCAGCTAACCCTGGAGCAGGATTTGCTGCACTCTTCATTAATGCAGCACCTTTCTTAGCTTGTTTGCAGGATAGGTCTGCTTTCAGGAGCTGGGCTGATGCCTTTGCATAGCACTGCCTTTGTGTTTGGGTTGGTGCTGGTGTGGGGCAGGCTTGCTGGCTGTAGGGAGGGTCTGTGTCACTGAGAGAGCATGTTGTTATCTGTGCCTTGAGCAGGGTTTAGTCCAGCAGCCACTGGAGCAAATCTCAAGTGTTTAGCTGGTTGCACTGGGCTTTCAATTCTTGGCAGTTCTGCTAATGTGCTAATTTGAACTGCTCTCTCCTGAGAACACGCTCAGTCTGCTGGATGCTGAGCCAAATGAGCGGGGGGCTGACCCCAGCCTGCTACCTGCAGCTGAGTGTGGATTTCAGGAGCAGTCCTGTGCTCCATCCATCCTGACCAGGGCCTGTAGGGGTGGGATTGGGTGGCTGTCCCAGCAGCAAGGGAGGAACTGCCTTGGTGAGGAGATTCTTAGGCTGATTCATTGGTTTCCTGTTCAATTTATTCTGCTTTTAGAAGAGGTGTGATTGCTGTCATTGGGCTGCTAAAGTAACAAGATATATGTTTAAGTTTGCCTAATATACTGTGTGCAGCTACTTAGGAACAGTGCAAACTAGACAAATAAATCATGGCCTTGCTTCATTGTAGCAATGATTTTGTGTCTGCTCCATCATAACACAGGGCCTATTAATTTCACTGAGAATGTGGGACACAGCATTCACTTACCTTATGCTTGCATTTAACAACATTCACGTGCAGAATTTTAACAGATCATTCTAGGTCAACCAAGATAGTTGTTGCTAATCCTTTTTTGCAATTCCAGTAAGCAGGAATAATTTTAGACTAGATCTGTGGTAGGGAAACTTTGTCGCTATAGCATAAAATGCTGAAAAGACAGTTTGGGGTGCAGAGAAGGGCACTGGGTGCACCAACTTCTAGTTTTGGCTCTGAAACTTCCTTGGTGACTGTAGGAAAGACACTTAACTTATGAGAGCCTCTATCTTTCTGGCTTCCCTCATGGCACAATCTGTTTTTTCATTTGTGACTTTTCTTGAGTGCAGTATTTGCATTATTTATGTAGTTGCAGTGACTAGGAGCGTTGGCCTGCCTTGCCCACTGATGCTGTCTTGTACCAACCTCAGTACGTGGTGGCAACACAAGCTCTGTGTGTGCTTCATCAGCGAGGAGGTGCTGAGCAGTTTAAAGCACCAGCCTGTGACAATCAGCTCCCTTTGCTTACTGCTGAGTAAATTCTGCATTTCAGGGCTGATCCTGGCAACACACTTCAATGTATAAATTCTTTTGAATCTGACCACGCAGGGAGGCCTCTGCCTCTTTCACTCCTTTGCTCTGCAGGTCCCTTGTCATGATCCCCAATTCCTCACCTAGCCCTTGTTCAAGTCAGGGTCTCATCAGCCCCAGTTTAACAGGTTTCATCCTTACTGAACAATAAATGTGGGCTTACAATCAGTGGGTTGTCGTGCTTTGCTGAGTCAGGCCTTTAATTACCCCAAGCTTTTGACAGATCTGCATCCTGAATGGAAGATACAACTGCCATCCCTCCTGGGCTCATACCCAGGGAAGGTGCACACTGTTTGAAAGGTACCTCAGCTGCAGTCTGCTGAGCCAATCCTCAAATTGAGTTTGAAGTCATTAAGTGGAAAAGAAAATTTTTGTGACAAGTGATTTCCCTGAGCAGGTGACAAACTATAATGAAGCGGGGCGGTTTGGCTGCAAAGGTTTATGATAGCAGCTGTGTACCCTTCCTCTCCTGTGAGCAATCTGGGCAGGAGAGGATTCGTGGAAAACTGTCCATGCCACTGCAATGCAATGTTGCCTGTATGTCAGCCTTGCATTAATTTTCACAGTCTTTCCCCCACATGTTCCTGGAGCTCCTTTGGGAACAAGGGCAGGATGGGTGACTAATTACCATTTAAGTTGTACTACTCTTCCTAGCAAAGTGCTTGTTTGGGAAAAGCTTGTGAGCAAATAGCACCCCTGGAAAATGGTGTAATATGAGGGCTCTGAGTTCTTCAGCTGCACTGGGTGTAGCTGCACAGTTTCTGGGTGTAGCTGCACAGTTTCTTCCTCCTGCTTTGGCTGTGTTCCTGTGGGACAGGGCTGTGTCTGCCAGCAGCTGCTGGGTGCGCTGGGCACGGGGCCTGGCTCTCACTGGGACCTGTAGGGAGGGAGCAATGAGCACGTCACAGCCAGGGACACAGCTCTTCCCAAAACAGCAAGAAAGTGGAGAAGGGAGGAGTGAGGACACCAGGATGGCTCTTCCAGTGTGGGGCAAGGTTTAGGTACAAGAGCACTGAGAAGCTGATTTTAAAAACCCTGAAATGTGCAGTGTGAGAGCTGCAGCTCTCAGCAGGCTGCTGCAGCAGCACAAGCACTTGCTCAACTTAATGTGCAGGTAGCCAAGTGTGACAGACCACAGCCATAACACTCGGGAGAGAGGTGCAGAGGCCACAGAACAGGCTATCCTGGCCAGGACAGTGCCTGTCTGTTTTTAATCTCACTTCTGTGCTGTGTAGATACCTAGGCAAGAAATCCTTCTTGTCTAGGGTTAAGATGGAGTGGTGTTTAAACAGGTATTATTCATAGTACACAGCTATCCAGGAGGTTTCTGGAGTATTCCTCTAAGGTGGTGGGTGCCTTGTTAGAGGTGAGGCTTGGAGCACTGCAGGCCAGCTGCTCCTGATTTCTTTTCTCCCCTGATTGCTGGTTATGCAGTGTGTGGGTGGGTTGTTTTTTTTCTTAGTACAATGTCAACTGCTGGCTGAGCAATGCTGGGATTTGTGTAAAGGTTATGTGCTCTGATGGGATGCAAGCAGCTCTGCCCAGGACCAGGCATGTTCCTGGGAGCAGGAATGTTCTACAGGTGCACTCACCTGTTGCAGAGGAGCCTGATCTCTGCACTGCCTTCTTGGGGTGAGCTGTTCAGGACCAACCCCTCACCCTTTGGTCTTATGCTGGTGTCTGCTGAATGGGTTTTTTTCCACAAAAGGGTAGTGATGAATCACCCAGGCTAGACACTGCTGTCTAAGGCCACCAGCTGCTGCCCTTCAGGACAGTTGGATTTATACCTCGAAGCAGGTGTTGAATTCCTGATGCACAGAGCACTGCTGAGCGGGGAACTGCTCAGTCTGGTCTGCTGTCCACCCTACACTAGACTGAATAATCCAGCTATCCCTGCCTCTGCTGCTCTTACCCAGGCTGGGATCTCCACAGCAGCACACAGGGTGGGAAGGTGGTGGGTGTTGACCAGCCAGGAGGGCCCCAGTGTGTCAATGAGCCTCATTCACTTAACCAGCTTCACCTGGGACCCACGCCCAGCTCCTCAGCCTGAGCAGTGTCATTGGAGCTCATCTCCTTGTACCCTCCTGAGCTCTCTTGGAGCTGTACCTGTCCCCAGCATTGTCCCTGCTGCTGGCTTCACGGGGGCACTCCAGATCCGTGTTGCAGTTCCTTGCTGCTGCCTTCTGTCCTGGATGAACCTCGCAGTGACAGTGCAGTAGCCTGGTGTCCAGCCCTGTCCCTGACTGGCCTTCGGATCTGTGCTGCAGCTAACCTGTCTGACTCTCTCTTGCTCCTGCCTGAGCTCTGTGGGTGGAGTTTGCCTCTGACTTGTCACCCACCTTGCCTGGGGCTGTCCACTGGGCCTGTCCACTGGGCCTGTCTCTACCTAGCCCTGCTCATACTTGGTGGGACTGTGCTGGGTGGGTGAGGGCTGCCCTGTGGCCACCCATGGCTCCTGCATTGTCCCCTGTGTAGAGCAGCCCCACTCTCTCTGCTCTCTGGTAGAGTCTTGTGGCTATAACCACAAGGCTAATTCAGTGCTGCTCTTGAGCCTTGAAGCAATCCTCTGGTCTGATTTGAAAATTCATTTTTCTCGAGCTTGAACCTCCAACCTTGTCCCTTCCCAGGGTTTCAGGGCTGCTGGTGTTTGGGAGCTGGTGTGGAAAGGTTGTTCTGTTCTGGTTGAGAGGTGTTGCCCAGGCAAAGAAAGGGTCGAAGATGTTATTTATGGGGGTGCCAAAGTTTTAATGTGTGTACTGGGAATACAGCAGGAATAATTTCTTGGAGGCTCTAGGTATGCATAGCACTGCTCTGCACACAAGGGTTGAGCATGGACTGGGGGAGGGATCTACGGGAGCAAGTGATGCCAGCTGGAGACACCAGAAGCCTTTTAAAAAGAGCTTGGAAGCAACACAAAACCCAACACACTTGCATATTCCAAGCAATGCACGTAAGCAAGACTCACTTTTACATTTTTCAGAGCAGATTAGCGATTTTCTAATTAGGGAAAGAGCCGAATATTGAGCACTGAAATGGATAAGCGACTTAAAAAGAACACAGAAAATCGCAAAGTGAAATCACTTAAATCAGCCTTGTCTCCTCCCCCCCTTCATGCTTGGTATGCTGTTTATCTTGGCAAAGAGGGGGAAAATAAATTCCCTGGAGGTGGCACATACACAGTTGTACCTGAATGCATCAGATATATCTATGCAGGGAGTTAAAAGTGCTAAACTGCAGATTTTTGAATCACTCTTCTGGACCTGCAAAAATATGAGCAAGGCTGCATCCCAGCAGGCTGTGGCTTGCTCTGTCTGTTATACCAAGCAGCAGCTGTTTCCTGAATTTTGATCTGGATCTGGTCATGGATTAAGTAGCTGAGGGTTGTTTGGCCCTTTGAGCAGCTTGGGTTTGTGAAAGAGCAGAACATTGTCTTGGTTGTGATCCTGAATGAGTTCCTGGACAGACACAGGTCTTGAGACCCAAAATGTAGTTAGCCATGTTCTGCCATCAGAAAACTACTCTAGAGATTAAAGACCTGTTTTGATTGCCAGGCCTGACCCTTGACCTTTTCATGCCCTAGATTCACCATCTGCAAAATGGGCAATTACCAAACTTGGACTGTGCCAGCCTGGGCTGGCACCTGGGCTGTGGAAGGGGCCAGCACAAGGTACTCTGGAGAGGTGCCAAAGGCAGTTTACACCAGGAAGTCTCTTCTTAGGCTCTTGTTGTCCCAAGAAATGAAGGTTTAGGAAGTGTTATGAACTGTAAGGATGTGGGGCAGGGAGTGTATCTCACTGTGCACACAAGCAGTGCTTGCATGCTGCAGCCGCTGCTGGACCATAAATAAATGTTAGTGGGCACTCTCTCTCCCAAAGCACCTATCACTGCTGCCATCCATGTGGAAAGAGGAAAGTAAATAGATTCTTGGATTGTCTTAAAGGCAGAGGGAATAGGATAGGATCAGTCTATTGGATTTGTTGAATAAACTACAAAAAATAAGATATAATTCTCTGCAGACACGGGTTAATGGGCTATGTTGTATTTTGCATTTCAAGCACCAGAGCATTCAAACCAAGCTGTCAAGCTGGTGGGCTTGTTTGAATTAACCATGGCCTGGGCACAATATTTTTCTGACTTATTTATGCTGTAGTAGAATTTATGCCTGGTTGCAGCAGGTGTGGTGTGCTCTGCTTGCCCAGGGAGCAGTGCTCTCTGCCCCACCGTGCTTACAGTGGGAGTTACAGACTGGGGAGTCAAAAAGCTGCTTTGATGTTTGTCTAAAAAGCTGACCTTGCATCTGGGATTGCATCAGTGATGTCCCAGGGAAAGGAAGGCAGCTTGCTGACTGGATGTATCTGGTGTAAATCCAACCATGATCACTCCTGTGTTTTAATGAAAACTTCCATCCTAAAGCCATCCATCGGCATGGCTGGGCTTGCTGGCTGCTCCACAGAGGCAGAAGACAACCCCTTCACCCTCTGTCTCTTCCCCCTTGTCTGGCTGAGGTGTTACAACACAGAAAAAACAGCATTGTGCTGACACTGATGCTGCTTGTGCACTTCCCTGCTCTGTGAACACAAAAATGTGGCTCTTGGGTTTTGCCCTAAGAGGGTATAAAGTGTCAGGGAAATATTGTGTGCCCTTTTCTTTTAAATAGGGCCTTTGTACTGGCCTTAAAGAGAGGTAAGAGGGATTTGTGCATTCCCTGACAGCTGTGGGGAAGCGGAAACTTTTTATTCCATTCTCTAGATGAAGATCAGAGGTTGTGAGATGAGAGGAGAGAGGCTGGCAGTGGAACAACCCACAGGTTAATCACGGAGCTGGCATTTGGGAGATCCAGCTTCAGTTCCTACAGGGTATTTCTAAGTATTTAGCCGAAAGCAAATACATAAAGAAACTGAAGCGCACAAAAACATGAGAAATGATCAGCCCTGCAGCGGCTCTGTTGTAGCTTTAAGCCATCTAAAGAAGTATCGTTATATCCTGTGAATTGTGTTCCAGTTGGAAAACCTTTGCTGTGCCTCAGCAGTTGCCTTGCATGCATACAGAGCACATCGCTCTTATAATATAGATGATATCTTCTGGCCACTTTTAAATTAACAGAGCCTCAGGTGTAAATTCATTGTAGTTTTCATTCCTATTTCCTCTCCCCAAAGTACCTTGAGAATTGGAGATTTCAGCTGCAGAGAGGGACTTTGGGGGGGCAGCTGTGCTCTCAGGTGTCCCTTGCTATCCTTCACACCACACTGCAGTCACCCAGTGTGAGCAGGGCTCTCCTGGGCTGGCCTTGATTGACTGTTGGCTGCAGGGCACAAGAGGACATGGCTGGGCCAGTAATGCAGCAGGAGGGAACAAAACCCATCTCCCCTGGGTTGCACCCTCTCTCTAGAGCTGCAGCAGCCTGCTCTGCCAGTCTCTTTGCTGCCTCAAACCTCAGAGCTTTCATCAGCATTTTAGCTTTTCTAATAAGTAAAAAAGCTTGTCCCCATTCTCTGGCTCTGAAGACAAGTGGCATGGCACGGTTCATGTGCTTGTGGCTGACCTCTTCTCCCCAGAGGAAATTAGCCTCACCTGGGCTGTCTCTCCCAAAATGCCCTGGGGAGCCTGGGCCATGACTGTCTGCTCTGGTGTGGATGGTGGTGAGGCAGTGCTGTGTTCCCCTTTAGTTACTGGTGTAGAAACAGGCAGCAAGCCTCCAGTAGTGTGGAGTTAGTAGGGCAGGGGGGTGTCTGCACCTCTGGGAGAAGACGCTCTTGTGGCTGGGGTGCAGGGCTGGTGCTGTCCAAAGGTCCCCCAATGTCTGTGGGGACATTGAGCTGTGAGGATGCCCAATGTCATTTTTCTCCAGTAGCTGAGATGCTGGCTTGCAAAAATCAGGAAAAATAAATCACAGAGGAGTTCCAGCAAGATCTTGCCACCTTTGTCAAGTAGCAGCCAACTTACCCCCCTCAGTGCCCAGGCAGGAAATAAACTTGCTAAATGAGTATATTTACCGCAAATGAATTTGTACCAAATCTTGTATGTGCAGCAAAATCCTCTTAGATGAGCATCTGATAAAGGATTAAAACTATTAAATGATTAAAAAATCCCCTCTGCCAAATGGTGAAATATACAGATTATACGGTGCTTTGTTGTTTTGTTTTTCCCCTTGGCTTTGCTATTCCCACCCTCCTTGCTCTGTTTGAGGGGAGAGAAGAGAGGGGGGAAGGTCTCTGTTGCATCCCCCTGAGGCACAAGGGGTGCCAGGGAGGCTGGGGGAGCAGTGGTAAACTCCATCACCCTGCAGGAAGTGGGGAAAGGTCCCCCGAAGCTCTCCCAGCTGCATGCTGTGTCCTGCTTTTCTGGGAAGCAGATGGATTTCTCCTTAGTCTGCAGAGCTTTCCTCATGGGAAAGACTGGGCACACTGGGAGACTCCTGGGAATTTGGAAGCCAAAACTAGTGAAGCCAAGGAGCAAGATTAAACCCTACAGGAGGGCTATTGCAGGCAGGATAACATTCCTGAGGAGTTCTCATGGGGACAGTCCTCTCCTTAGGCAAAACAGAGGAAGGATTGATTTCAGGCAGCTCCTGAGCTGGCCCTCATCACCTGGGCTGCTGTGCCTCTGGGGAGGACCATCAGTGTTTCCTTCAGCTCTAGCATGTGTCACCTCGCTGAGCTTGTCTGCAGAGATGTCCTGGAACTCAGCAGCTCCCCATGATTTGCATCACCTGTGTTGCAGCTGGTGGCACATGACCCCAGTGGCATTGGGTGGCAGCAGACAGGGAAGTGTCAGGCCATGCCCCCTGTCAGAATTTCATTTCACTGTGACATGTGCAGGTCTCCTTTGGGTGTGCAGCCAAGCATTCAGGGCTTGCTAGGAGTTTCTTAGCCCACACTTCTAAGGCAATAATTGGGACAGCCCTGATATCAGAGGAAAAGTGCCAAATACTCTGTTGTAGGAGGGGTCCAGCTAAAGCTCCTCCTGAAGCTGATCATGTTCACAAGGCTCAGGTGAGCTTTATCCTGAACTAGAGGGTGTGAGAAGACTCCCTTGCTGTGCTTGTGTGCCTGGGTAATTCCTGATAGCTCTGGAAAAGTTGGCTGGGAGATGGGGTAGGGATGGGACACAGGCCACTGCTACCACCATGAAGGCTGAAATGAGGATGAGACATCAGCCTCTCTGCTGTGAAAGGAGCTCTGCTGTGGGCTTGAGCAGAGCCAGGATTTCCCTCAGGCTGCCTAGGGTTTGCTTCTTTCTGCAGAGTTGGAGCCCACCAGCCATGGGCTGCTGCTGGAAGTACCTGTTTCCCTGGTGTGCTGAGCACGGGCACTGCTCTGCAGAGGATGTTTTGGGGTCAGGCAGGATGAGATAACCACTTCATTAATGTAACCCTGATTAGGCAGTCAGGGACCGCATCGGAGTCCAAGTTATTAGGAGCTGTCAGCAGCCGAGCGTTCAAGTGGAAGGATGGGAGAGGAGGAAGGAGAAGCCAAAGGGGCTGTAGCAGTGGTGGTGTCAGCTCGGTATTTATGAGGGGAATAAGCCTCTGGTGTTTTATGGCCGGTATGATGCTGTTTTCTCTGGGTCTGTTTGATTAGATAGGATTATCTCAAGGGCTCGAATGGCACATCATTGATTTCTGCTCACTTTCATGGGGACATTCAGCAGCCCTGCTCTAGCCCTCCTGGTTCCAGAGTGCTAAGAGGGGACAGCCACTGCTGGGGGGCAGCCTGTGCTGGGGGGGCTGTTTGGAAAGGGGGGGTCCCCTTATTTAGCCTGACTCCAGCTCTCCTGCACTGTGCTCTCCATTTTGATTGCTTTGGGGCCATCACTCGCTGTCTCCCAAAATCAAGAGCTGGTACAGTGATTCTGTCTCCTTGATGTTTTGGGGAGAGCTGGACAAGGGCAAGAAAGAAAAAGAGGTAGGAGAGGAATTTACGAGCTCTAAGGGGAGCTTGGAAGGCCACAGTTTCTAGCTGGTGTAGCGCTGTGGGAATGAGTCATGGTCAGAGGCATGATGAGGTAGGGACTCATCAGGTTTAGGATTATTGGGGAAGTGATGGGCTTCTCCAGCTTTCTGTGCCCAAGCTCTTATTCAGCATTAATTACGTATCTGGAAACTTTGTAGAAATCATATCCCAGGTACCAAACCCTCAGTAACCTGTCCTTGTGGGTGTCAGGGTGCTTCAGGTAAAGGGCAGTGTGGTGCTGGCAGCAATGTCAGTGGGTAAGCCTGACCAAAGTGAGTCGAAGTATTTAAAGGCTGCAACAGAGAGCAGCCTGCCTCATTTCCATGTTGTAGCTGCTGGCAGAATCCTGAAATGAGATGGCAAATTGCTTTTGTAGCTCTTGTCCATATAAATTGGAGGCTGAGGGGTTACAGAGCAGACTTTTTCAACAGGGTTATAGTCTTCTGGCCATGAGCAGAAGGATCTTTGTGCTGCAGTGGCAAAGAGCAGGGCAGGAGAAAAGGGAGTGTAAGGACAGGCTTTGCTTTATTCTAACCCATTAGACATGGGTAAAACCAGTGCATTTCAGCAGCATTGGAATCGATTGCCATGAGGAGAATTGCAGAATATTTCGTGTTCTTTGGCACATGAGGTTGAAGGCAAGGACAGCATGGAAATGTGGGGGCTTAAAGGGACTGTTGTGGGTTCGGACAGTGATCTTGCTGGAAGGATACTGACTTGTATTTTAGTTTCTGCTTACCTCTGGCAGTCAATGGTGAGTGGCTTACTTCTGCCTCTTCCCTGTGCATGGGGGACAGGGACTTGTGAGCAGAGGAGCATCCTGAGCTGGTGCTTACCAGCATGAACAGAGGGACTATCTGCAGGAGAGGCTGGTGTGAGCTGCCAGGGCTGGCAACACCTCTGGGTGTCTCTGGTAAAGTTCAGTGACTCTGTTCCACTTGGCATCACGGAGCCAAATAACTTAACAAGCTCGGGGGCTCTGAAAGCACTGTCCTTGTTAGCTGGTCTCCTCTGAAAGCAGGGCCAGGGGACAGCTGGGTGAAAGGAGCAAAGCACCATGGCATGGCAGGAGGAGGGAAGTGGGTGACAGAGGGCTCCTGGGATGGGGCTGAACTGGGGGCCTGCGGGCAAAGGAGCTGGTGCAGACAGGTTGTTGTTATGGTCCTGCAGTGCAAGTTGGGGCCAGAGTGGAGCATGGAGGAGAGAGCAGCCGGACCACTCAGACCCTAGGGCTTACTGCTTCACTTGGGAACTGCAAACTGCATCCCCTTTAACCTTCCGCTCCTTTTTTCCTTTTTTTTCCTTTGTAATTCAGGGGAAGTGCTAGCACTCAGCTCCTGCTGGGAAAAAAGTGCTGGAGCCCAGTGCCTGCTGCTCCCTGCTCGTGCTGTGCCCTGATTAGCAACTTGTGCTGGAGCACATCAGCACAGGGGGCTGGGCTGTTCAGGGAGCAGTGGAGAGAAGGAGGGGACCATGGAGCTGTCAGCCCTCTCTTTGAGGAGCCTTTCTGCCTGGTTTGCAGTGCTGGCAGGGCACTGGGGCTGCAGTATGTGCTGCTGGCTCTGCCATGTGTGCCAGCCTGCCCGTGTCCTGCTGGCTTGCAGTGGCCTGACCTACCTTTCCCAGCTTGTTCTGCTGCCTGAGTTTCTTCAGCCTCTCTTGCTGTAATGGAGGCATGAGCATAGGCTTCCCCTTCCCGCTGCCTCTCTGCCCACACAGGCTGAGCAGCTGGTTTCTTCCCCTGGCTGATGCTCAGGATGCTGCCCAGCTTTCTTCTGGTGGCGTTCAGTAGGTGGGACTTGGATTAGACAGAGGGAAAAGAGTGGACAGATTGAGAGTTAAGCTGAGCCCTGCCAAGCTCATTTCAAGAAGGCCCTGAGGTGCCATTGGCAGTGTCCAGCCTGTCCTATGCCTTCGGTGCTGGCTGAAGAATGTCCAGGACTTGCCACTGCAGTAATAAAACCTCATTTTAGGCTCCCAGTCAACAAAAGCTGGTTTCCTCTTCCCTGAGGTCTGGAAACAGTAAAAACAACTGCCAAACTATTTCAGAGCTTGCAGTATAAGCCTAAAGCTCTGATGGACACCAGAAAGCCTGCACCCGGTCCCTGCACAAAAAGTTCTATCCCCAGGGAATTAAACAATCACCTCTGCAATCATTTACTCCCATCCACTGGGACTGTTTGCTACTATTAGTATTAAAAATGGTCCTAGGGCAACTACAGGCCATCTCGTCGTCCTCCTCCTCACTCCCACTTCAGTAATGAAAACACTCCCTTCTCTCTCCATCCTGAAGAGTTTTAATCAAATAAACCTGGCACACATGCTCCTGAAAGGAGGATGCTCTCTGTCAGCCAAAATCTGTGCCTGTTTCATTTTCTTCTGATTTAATTTTCCAGAGATTAAGATCCTGCTCATCTCCACTCTCAGAACTTGGCTGCCTCTGTTTTGTTTGTTGGTTTTACTCTAGTGGGTTTTTCCTTTCTGTTGGTGGCTTTGTTTTGAAAATCCTGAAGCCCCAAGGGCTCTGATTCCCAGGGACCCAGCTGGCTGTGAAATCGATAGGGAGCTGAGCCTTCCCACACCTGGCAGCACCTCGCCTGCTCCTGCCCTTCGTGCCTGGAATGTGGCTTGTTGTCTTCCTCCGAAGGGCTTTGCTGCTGAGGAGTGTTTCTGCTGGGAATGTGTTTTCCCATAGCGGGGGCTATCTCCTGGCTGCCAGCTCTTCTTGCTCTGTAGAAGGTTGTCTGTCTCTGCTGCCATCTTTGGTTCAGCATCTCCATGGAGCCTGAAGGGCAGTAAAAATATCAACCTCTTGTATTAAAGACCCCAGAGTCAGAGTTGGTCCCTGAGGACTACGTTCAGTGCTTTTGAATATCTCCAGGGAGAGAGGTGCTACAATCCCTCTGGACAACATTTACCAGGATTTGTCTCCCTCACAGTGGGAATGGGGGGAAAAATAATCAATTGTTTCCTTATGGTTTGATGGACCCTCTTGTGTTTCAGTGTGTGTCTGTTGCTTCTTTCCCTGCCACTGGGCAGCACTGAGAGGAGCCTGGCTCTGCCTTCTTTACAGCCTCCCTTCAGGTGTTTATAGACACTGATAAGATCCCCCTCAGCTTTCTCTCCTCCAGAATAAGCAGTCCCAGCTCTCTCAGCCTTCCCTTATATGTGAGATGCTTCAGTCCTTTAACCATCTTAGTAGTTCTTTTCTGGACACTCTCCAGTAGTTCCATATGTTCCTTGTGCTGGGATCCCAGAACTGGCCCAGCACACCACGAGTGGCCTCACCAGTGCTGAGTGAAGGGGAAGGATCATCTCCCTTGACCTGCTGGCCCTTCTAAGGCAGACCTGGGTACCACTGGCTGTCTTTGCTGCATGGACACATTGCTGCCTCACAGTCAAATTGGTGTCCACCAAGGCCCCCAGCACCTTTCTCTGCAAAGGGAAAGGAGTAAGGGTTTTACCCTTGAAAGTCTGTGTTTAAGGCACTGGCACAGGTTGCCCAGAGAACCTGTGGCTGCCTTATCCCTGGAAGTGTTTGAGGCCAAGCTGGATGGGGCTTGGAGCATCCCATGTCTGGTAGGAGGTGGCCCTGTCCATGTCAGGGGTTGGAATGAGATGGTCTTTAAGGTCCCTTCTAAGCTAAGCCATTCTGGGATCATTGGTGGGATTAAGCACATTCATACCTCTCCCTTCTGAGTGTGCCAGCACTCGATTGCACCCCATTCTTCTTGCCTTGGCAGACTGATGGGTTTTAGTTTCTGCAAAGCATGGGGCTATTGGTCTTCAGCCTGGAAGTCTGTGGTTTCTCCAAGGTATGTCTAATACAGGGAAGTCTGCCCATTTGAGGGAGGAATCCTGTGTTTGTGCTGATGGAGGGAAGTGCCCCTAAAGCTGACCCACTCCCAACTGGCCTCTGAGCCCTGTTGTTTGTGAGGAGACTGAAACACCCAAATATTTCCAGCGCTCTTTGCAGGCTGTGCAGATGTCTGGGGTCAGTGGTGACAAATTATGTAGATTCCTCCCCCTTCCCTCTCTCCTTTCTCATTTCCATTATCTGCCTTTTGTAGAGGCTGTAATTTATTGCATTTTGCAACCTTGTAATTTATGGCTTTTTTATAATTCTTTTTGAGCTTTCAGAAGTAACAGCTCCATGTACCCCAGTGCATTTCATTGTCACACTTGAGGCTTTCCCACCTCCCCCTGCACTTCCACTCTTTTCTTGTAACTTGCCTGTTTACTTGCTAAATTATTATTGTGCACTCAATAAAAATTGCATTTAAAAAGTGATAACTGAAATGACATTTAACATGGAAAGCACTTAAGCATAATTACACTATATGCATTGCATCATTTTGTGACAGTTAATGAAAAAAAAATCTGAACAGGGTTTTTTGTTGGGGGCTGTAGCGATTGAGTACTGGCATTTCATTGCTTCTAGAAACACAGCTTTTATTTTCTCTGGAGGGCTTTTTCCTGGGATTTTTCTGCTTCCTCCTCCCTTGCTGCCACAGGTATCCTGTATCTGATGCAGTGGCACAGGGTGAAGAAGTCACTCCTGGCATTCCAACGACTCCAAGCTGGCATAACGTGCTCAGAGTTTGATATTCTCAGCTGGAAATTTTGAGAGGGTTAGCTTATTTGGATCAGTGTCTTGAGCAGCCTTGCTGCAGAGCTGCTTGTGTTGGCACCAGGGCTGTGGTAAGGGGGAAGGGGAGGAGGTGGCAGCCCCGTGGTTGTCATGGTCCAATTGTGGATTCTGGGGTAACGGTGTCGTCACAGCTTTGACTCCTGGTTATACCCTACAGGGATTTTTTGGAAGGAAGCTGCTGCTGGCTGTAGCTGGGAGCTAAACAGTTAATGTCCTTGCTTTATACTGTCCAATGACTCCTACAGAAAGGGGGAAAGTGTGCCAACCCCTCGTGACCCCGTGGCTCATATCCACGCTGATACTACGACTACTTGATTATTAGATTACCTGCAAATCACAGCTCCTTGACCATCAGCTCAACCCCAGCATCTGTCTAGCCTGGCCATGCAGACTGTGCTGAATTCCTGAGCAGATCAGCCTGGCTTTCCAGGCATTGTTTCTTCTGCCGTGCTTTGTCCTGTCCTTTTCCTATCTACACACTGCAAAACTTCAGCATACGAGATGTTTCAGGAGTGATCCTCATGCCTTGCTCTTCTTCCCTTCTCCAGAAAGCGAGATGAGCTTGGTCAGACAGTCCCACAGGCTGCAAACCAGCTCTGTAAATCAGAGCTGTCCCTGTCTCATGCAGGGAACTGCAACTGGAGATGGAGATCACAGGTCCTGCATAACCAGGTTAGTCACCAGTGTAGGAGCTGTGGTCTTCTCTTTCTGGGACCCCTGAGCTGCTTGGAAAAGGGATGATGAGGGGTGGAGCTCTTCCTGCACCTTAAGCAAGGTGAAGAGACAAGAACAGGGACTCTGAGTAGCAGGGCACAGAAAAAGATCTGAAAAAGCATTTGAGATGTAGCGAGCAGATGATGGGAGCCACAGCGCTTGACATTTCCAGGCTGCGTGTGAGAGATTTTTGGAGCAAGCCAAGACAGACAGTACGTGTTTTCTACAATTTGGAGGAGTAATCTTCAGGAAGCAGTGTCTGTGGCAGGTTTGGATACTAGTTCATGAATGGGAAGGGTAGTGGGCTTGTGGGGAAGTGAGCTAGGTAGGAGAAAATGGAAGCAAGCCTTTATTTGAAAAAAGAGGGGAGGAGAAAACCCCACCATTGAGAACATTAGAGTCCATGAACAAACTCCCCAGCTTATCCAGAAACAGCATATTGCCTTTCTGTGGTGGTGTTGTGACTTGCCCTTCAAGTTAACCAACTGTTAATCACTTTATGGGTCATTTCATTCAAAATGTTCACCAAAGCATTCTGAGGTTCAGATACAGGAGGTTAGTGAACTCAAGCATTTTTTTCCCTCTTTTTCTTCAAATGCACACATAACTAGAAACCACGCTGAGGCAGTAATAACNTGTTTTCTACAATTTGGAGGAGTAATCTTCAGGAAGCAGTGTCTGTGGCAGGTTTGGATACTAGTTCATGAATGGGAAGGGTAGTGGGCTTGTGGGGAAGTGAGCTAGGTAGGAGAAAATGGAAGCAAGCCTTTATTTGAAAAAAGAGGGGAGGAGAAAACCCCACCATTGAGAACATTAGAGTCCATGAACAAACTCCCCAGCTTATCCAGAAACAGCATATTGCCTTTCTGTGGTGGTGTTGTGACTTGCCCTTCAAGTTAACCAACTGTTAATCACTTTATGGGTCATTTCATTCAAAATGTTCACCAAAGCATTCTGAGGTTCAGATACAGGAGGTTAGTGAACTCAAGCATTTTTTCCCTCTTTTTCTTCAAATGCACACATAACTAGAAACCACGCTGAGGCAGTAATAACCAATATAACTGGGAAAGGAATCTCCTGGAGAGATTACTCTACGCTTTTTTGAGGCATTTCTGGTTGCTTGCAATTTTTTTTATTGTGATTTTTCTGAGTTGACTTTAAAAAAAAAATCTATTGATAAAATCCTCATCTGCTTGACAATCAGTCTCATCTGGGAACTATTTGGTGTTATCTTGGCTTGATTCATTAGTAAGAATAAAAAAAGAGCATTAAAAGTGGACATCTCCATTGAGAGCACTTAATTCTGTGCAAGAAGAGTCAATTATGCCCTATTGAGTAAGTGGTTCTGCATGGGGCTTACTTGAGAAATTCCTCCATCTGAGAGAGGACCTGGGAAAATGAAGTGGAAGGAGGGCAGAACCCCACACTCGCAGGAGATGTGCAAAATGCCTGTTTTGCCTTGGACATGCCCATGGCCTGAGCAGGAGGCTGGGATGCAGGGGCTGGTGATGCCAGGTCTGATCTGCAGCCTGGCTCTGTCACAGGGAGGGAGGGGACCAGTTCTCCTGTGAGCTCAGCAAGTGGCTGGAACACATTTGCTCTCCTGATGGGTTTATGGCCAAGACTCTGCTTCCTTCCCCAGCTCCTCTGGTACTGCACAACAGCACTTCACTTCTGAGGTAATGGGGCTGAATGCTCCTGCACTGTGCTCTCAGAGGAAAAAACACTGGGGTTTTCTTGTTTTGCTTCTGATCTGCTGTTGTATTGGGACCCCTTTGAGATGGTGACATATTCACTGTACAGGTGCTCAGCATCAGACCATCCCTGCCCAGTCTGGGCCTCACTCAGGTGTGGAGCTGGGCGTGGGTTTGGTGCCGAGAGCCAAATTCAGCCCATGGGATGTTGTTGGGTTTCTGATTTCAACAGGGATTAATTCCAGCAGCCCTGTTGTCTGTGTGTTTCAGGAGACAGAGTGCAGGCTCCTTCTGGCAGTGTAAGCTGTGGCACCAGGTGTGCCAGAAAGACAGCAACACTGAGGGCATGGGGGTTTTCTGATGGTGGTGATAATTTTGATAAGTTAGATGAGGAGACATATACAGTAGGAAAGGAAATGGCACTAAAAGGAGAAGCAAATTGTGAAGACTGTTTCCTGCTGCACTTTCTGTAGCTAAAATGTAGTGGTACTTTAAGATGTGTATTGATCATCCAAACACAGAGATATATGTGGTCTATATAATCATCTAAGTTTTATTTATGACACAAACACAAGTCAGCACTATTATTAATATAATTGCAAATCCACTTCTCTGTTATGTGATCAACTAAACTGCATTGCAAAGCAGCCTTGGGGGTTGCCAAGCCTGGAGTGCAGTGACACACTTCAGGATTGTGAGAGTGAGCAGGGTGCTGCTGCAATGCTGTGGGGCTCCATCCCTGAGCCACTGGGCTTGAAAAAATAAGCTGTAAAATACGCCCCTGATATTTGGAACAAGAGGCAAAATCCCATAGCCATTGGAAATTACAGGTTTCTATTTAGAACTCACTCCCAAGTTTTAGGAGGGAAGTTACAAGGTGGCATTAAAAAGCACCTGCTGCATCACCATCACATGTCTCACCATTTGAGTTTAAATGTCTCATCTGAAAAAATTCCCAACCAGGTTTCTTTTCAAGCAACTGAAGCTGCTTGGGTTTCAGCTTGTGCTGCTGCTGTTTAGAGTACTGCTAATTAACATTCTGGGCAAAGGAGCACGGAGTGGGGAAGTGCTTATGATTTGTAAATGCCACTTTGCTCTTCTGGTGCTATCGCTCCGGGGAGAGGATTTCTTTCATCTGATTCTTGTTTTCCCTCCTCCCTCCAACTGTTTTGGAGTAAAGCTGATGGCTGGGCACATATTTTGCCTTAAGCACATGCATGACTTTTCACTACCTGTGCAATGGTGGGTGAATCTGCTCGGACATGAGGGGACCTGCACGTGTGCAGAGCATGGAGGTGCTGCTCTGAGGGCACAGGAGCTCGTGGCTGGCATGTGTGAGCCTTTTCCAAAGACAGAAGCATGTGACAGGCTTGTCCATGCTACAAGTTTCCCATTCTCTTGATGATAAGCTATGAGGAAATGGGGATGAAATCAGAAATTGGCAACATGCTGTCAGGAGGGATTAATTTCTGTCCCTGATTAACTTTATGCTGGAACAGCAGGAGACGAATACTTTACCACACATGATGCAACTTTTTCTTACACCAAGTAGATCTGAATCCACCCCTGGTCCTACGCTGCCCTTGTTGTGTTTTCTTAGATTTGACAGGGCCATTGCTCTGGATGTGTAATGACAGGCCAAATACATTTTTCCTGATGCTGATGGAAAGTACTGAAAAAAATCTGCCAGTGCTTTGGGGGTCTGGCTTGAGCTGTGCAACAGTTTTGTTTCTGCTTGTAGAAGCTTTAATGTGCTGGTTGGTCCCTAGAGCTCTTGGTGGAATATTAATAGTCTCCATTCCTGTACTACCTTTCCTCTAAGGCTTCCACGACACTTTGCAAAAATTAATAATAAATTCTTTCAAAGTGGGAGGTTAGTGCAGAACACAGGAAGGTGATTTGGCAATGATCACACAGGCAGGTCAGTACTGTGTGTGTGGCAACGGGGGGAGTACAGACCAAGTCCCCTCTCTCAGCCCTAAGTGCCAGAAAATTACTCCAATTACTCCCTGCCTGTGCCTAAAGCTTAATCAAGGCCGTGGCTGTCGTAGGCAGAGCAGGTGTGGAGCCTAACAGTGCTTTGTGACAGAGCAGAGCAGAGCTGTGGGGAGCTGGGCCTGTGCACACAGGTGGGTCTGGAGCTCAGCCCTGGGTCTGAGTGTGTGCTTGTGTGCAGGAGAAAAGGGCTGGGACAGCAGGGACAAGAGCCCTCAGACAGTGGGGGAGAACTGAAGGAGGAGAGGACAAGGCAAGTGGGGTGCAAGTGTGTGCACAGGTGTGTGTGATGGTGGTTGAGGAGACCTGAGTATTTCTGACTGCCCTGGGAGTTTTGGCTCCCCTGGCCCAGCTCTGGCTTTCACACTGTGGGTGCTTCCCTGCACCCTGTTATTCCTGGGGGTAACGGGGCCCTGAGGACTGAGGTTTTTCTCACCTGTGGGACAGCTCTCCTGTGATCTTAGCAATGTACATGGGCAGCAGGAGTGATGCCAGGATTGCAGAGCATCCTGCTGCCTCCTCCTTGGCCCTGTGGAGAGCAGGAAGTCATGGACCCTACACACAAGATCTTGAGAAGCTGGTGTGTCTGGTTGAACACTTGATTGAAGGTGCCCGTCTTTGATTGATGCCTGGGTATTTTGAGGACTGTTTGGAACAGCATCCTGGTGAATGCTCTGCCAAGGACATTGTCTAATTGTCACATTAATTGTAACTTGAACCAAAGACACATAGGTATGAAAAGCATTAACTTGTAGGGAAAGAATAAATGAATATGAATCTTTTGGCATACAAGAATAAAAACTAAAGTAGGATAAATCTTCAGAATAATAACAGGGCACAGCAGCATGAGGCAGAAGTGCCTGTTCTTTGTTAATTTGAGGTCTTTCCACCAAGAACATGGTTTTTAATTGCAGCAAGAGGTTTTCAACTTAGGCATCATAAAAAGTTTTCATATAGGATTGTGAAGTACCAGAGCATTTTGTCTTGTGAAACGCTGGAATCTCCATCACTGGATTTCTTTAAGAACAGGTCAGAGGAACAGGTTAGGAATGAGAGAACTGTGGTAATTATGTTAGAAATGACACATCCATGATGCCACCTTTTGCTGGGGGTATGGAACAGGCTGAGACTACCTGAGTTGATGAGATCTTTTCCAGCCCTATTCTCTGTGATGCTGCAGAGGTTTCTGAATTTTTTAGTGGCATCTTTCCATTCAGATGTCAGACCCCTCGAGGCTGCCTTCAGAAGACACATCCCCTGGGATCTCTGTGGGTACATATCAGTCCTGCCCCTGTACCTCTCCAAGACTGTGCTGAAAACAAACCTGGGCTGAGTTTGCCAGCTGTAGGGTTTAATGCCACTGCTGAAGTCTTGAAAGTGATGCTTTCAAGGTGGGACTAAGCTGAAAATCTCAGCTGAAATGACTTTGCAGAGGGTCACCTCTTTATTAAAATCTACAGGTACATGGTGTATTCTTGTTACAGCTCCTGAACCCCACTGGCTCAGGAAGCAGAAGGCACTAGCAGGAAAAAGGATGAGTCTGGAAATGTGTGGAAGAAAGCTGTCTGGAAATCTGTTCTCCATATCCTCTGGTGATAAGGCAAAGCTTTATGGGCCTATTCCACAACAGAGAGGACTTTATATTAAACACCAGTAATGACTTTCTAGAAGGCTGCCCTTTCAGTGACTAAAGGGGGTCCAAGAGAGCTGGAGAGGGACTTTTGACAAGGGCATGGACTGAGAGGACAATGGGGAAAGGCTTCACACTGCCAGGGGGCAGTTACATTAGATAATAGAAAGAAATTATTTATTGTGGGATGATGAGGCCCTGGCACAGAAGCTGTGCCCAGAGAAGCTGTGGCTGCCCCATCCCTGGAAGTGCTCAGGGCCAGATTGGCCAGGGCTTGGAGCAACCTGGGATAGTGGAAGGTGATCCTGCTCAGGGCAGGGGGTTGGTTCTTTAACCCTTCCAATCCAAACCATGCTTGATACTACAAAAGCACTAAAGGACATCAGCCAGGGAAGCCTGGGCTCTTCCCCACCAGTGGATTAGAGCAGAGTTTGTGAACAGCTGTTAGGTGGGTCCTGAGTGAGACAGAGGGGATGGGCTGGACAGGTGGGTGTCTTCCAGCCTTGCTTCCAGTGAGCCTGTGCCTTTGCAGAAATGCTTCCAGTGCTTGAGATTAGGGAGAAAAGCTTGTAAATGTGAATGTCTGAAGTGCAGAGAAAGCCCCAACACCTACATCAGAAGGTAAATCAAGAGAATTGCAAAGTTGCTGTTTCTAAAAGTTCAATTTCTTTAAAATAGATCATTACTCTGCAGAAACCTGTGGGGGTAACTGTTGACAGTGCTGACTTATGCTGGCCTAGATTTCAATTGCTTTAGCTCTAATAAGAGATTTAGTTTAATTCCATGTCAGTGGAGTCATCCCAAATTTGCATCAGTGCAGATGAGAGCTGAATTTGGCCAGTGGTAGCCATCAATAAAAATAAAAGGCAGGGTGGGGTAATTGTTACTCTTTTTCTTGTGTCAATAAAAGGAAGCCTGCAAAATATGTCTGGGAGCCTTAGTGTTAGAGGCTGCACAGCACAGCCTTTTTCCACAGCCCTTCCTACAAAAAGCAACAGCATTTCTGGCAAGGAAGATAAAGCTGTTTTGGGAAAGAGGTCTGGTTATTTATTTAAAGTCAAGGCTTTGAGGATCTGGGAGTCTTGCATCACTCCATGCAGAGCAAGGGGCTGTGTGTGCTTTGGGTAACTCGCAGGGGATGGGGAGCAGCCTTTGCCCACCTGCAGCAGCCCTGCCCCAGGCACTCCCTTTCTCATCCTCCTCACTGCCAGGGAAATGGAGTCTGATGAGATCCCATTTTGGGTCTCCATGAGCTTTTGTAATTTCAGTGTCCTAAACATTTAGCCTTGGGAGAAAAGCAGCAGAATAAAAGAGAACAGTTTTAAACTGTCCAGCAGCTGTGTGAAAGGCAAAACTGCAATCACAGGGGGTCCAGGAGGGATCTGAGGAGCAGAGATGTTTCTTGCTTTATCTTTCCCTAATGATTTTCATCCTCTTCATTCTCTTAGAGATGCTGGGGGAAATCCAGCATAATCCATTATGTGGAGGCAGTGGTTCTGACAGAAGTCACAGAAAGGTTTGGGTTGGAAGGGACTTTAAACACCATCTCATACCAACCCCCTGCATGGGCAGGGACCCCTTCCACTAGATCAGGTTGCTCAGGACCCCATCCAGTCTGGCCTTGAACACTCCAGGGATGGGGCAGCCTGTGCCAGGGCCTCACCACATTCTGAGTAAAGAATTTCTTCACGATATCCACCCTGAAATCTAGCGAAATAGCACATCTTTATCTGTGACAGCACCCTTCCTAGGATGCACCCGGGGTATTTGAGGTGCAATTTTAATGTCATTGATCTGAAGTAGGTGTGTTATGTGTGGACTGGTTAACTCTTCAACAAATCACGAAGGAAAGTAGTTGAGGCACCTTTTAAAAATATTGTTTTCCTTACTAAAGCTTTTCTTATGTCCCACATAGCAAAGAGAGAAGCCAGACTTCAGGATCAGGTTGGGGTTTTTTTTTGTTTCTGTTTTACTGTACAAGCTTGTATTTTTAGAGATCATGTGATGTCTGGTTGCATTTGGGCATTTTTCTGAGAAGCTGAAGCTGTTCTCTCTCTCTTGTACATTAGCACAGCAGGCTCTGGGGGGCTTGTGCCCTGACCTGGCAGCAAGGCCCACGCCATCCAAGTGGCTGTAAGTGTGCAGAAGAGGGCCTGGGCAGAGTTCCCATCCTGGTTGAGACCTTCTGTCTCCAACTATGCAGCAATTTATTTTTATAGCACTTTATCTGAAAGGAGGAGACCAAGTTGGAAGTTGGTCTGTTTTTCTTCAGAAGATTCTCACTCTCTGCAAAGATCCAGGCAGGTCTGTTGCTCCGAGAGCTCCCCATACAAGGGTTTGGGATGCTGAAGACTAAAAGCTGCTTTCCAGGCCGGGAGAGGTTTTCTATAATCCTGGCTAACCGTGCATAACCCTTTATCCCTGCCTAGTTGCTAAATTATGTATAGCAGGCCCAGGTCTGCTTTGGGGCTGGCAGGGATGAAGTCTCAGCTGCAGAGGCTGGTGATTCTGTGCTGAGGAAGCAGAAGTCCAGCCAGTGGCACAGAGGATGGGAGGTGTGTGTGCTGGGGCAAGATGGAGAGCACTGGAGCAGCTCCACCTCTCCACTCCTGGTGGTGTGGGCTGCTTTTCCCTCTTCCCCCATGTTCTCAGTGGTACTGCTGCCTTTTGGCAGGCTCTTTAGTGAACTAGAGAGACCTCAGTTCTACGGTTTGTTTGCTTCAATTAGAGCTGACCATCCCTGAGGAGCAACTAAACTTCACATTTCCCTGTCCTGCTTCTGCGGGAGAGCTCTGAAGAGCTGCTCAGAGGGTGCTTGCTTTTTATGAGGTAGGTGAAAGGATGGAGCACAGCAGGGAAATGGCACTGAGGAGAGAGGGAGCTGGGGTTAGTAAATGTCAAGCTGTTGGCCTCCTGCGCGCGCTGGAGCACGTCCGCAGGCGCCGGAGCAGCGGCCGTGCCCAGGACGAGGCAGGGCTGGTGACAAAGGCCAGCTGGGGCTCTGGGAGAGCCACTGCCCACCCTGCTCCCAACGGGGCACCTGGACTCAGGGCTGTGCTCACAGAGCTCTGCTCTCAGGGCTGGTGGCAGCCATGGTACCAGCTCGACACAAAGTTGGTGTGGGGTAGATTTGCAAAGCCCTCTCCGAGCTGTGGCACCAGCACTCACCTGCAGCTGCTTCCCTTTGCCTGTTCCCTTTGTGGCAGGGAAAACCAGGATCTAGCACCTTCCTGGCTGATCCGAGGAGCAGAGATGTTTCTTTCTTTATCTTTCCCTAATGATTTTCATCCTCTTCATTCTCTTAGGGATGGCTGATCACTGCTTCTCCAGAAGGCCATGGCTGTGCCAGTGCCCATCCCCTGGCCCCTGCAGTGTGACCAGGAGGTGCAGCACAGGCAGCCCTGCCCGTCCTGGCGGGCTGTCAGCGAGGCCACTGTGGCTCTTATCACTGCCTGCTCGATTGTCCCTGACGCTGCGCCGAGCCTGACATCCTCCTAATGTAATACACACACCACGATGATTACCATCATTGCAAGGACTGTAAGCACCAGACAATGAAATTTAACAGCAGTAGGTGCAGCAGTGATGAGGGGTGAGATGGAAATCGTGCTGTCTCTGCTCTCTGCCTATGGCCCTGAGCAGTCTCCAGCTTCCAGCAGGATCTCTGGGGTCTGGCACTCCTTTTCCTCCCTGTCACCCAGCCACGGTGTTCCGTGCTTGGCCTCGACCATCTCATGGTGCTCTTGTTGGTCATTTATACCACTGGGCAATTCTCCTCAAGGCTCCTGCTTCATCAGAGGGGTCTGCTCTGTGTACTCAAGGCAAAAGCAAGTCTGCCCAATTGTTCTCCTCTTTCCTCCTCACTCATACTCTGAGCTGTGGGGAAATGGTAGGACCCTGCAGTAGGTGAGATGAGACTCAAAATGGGCCAGACTGATGCTTGTCAGAGAGACCAACAGATCCTGAAGCTCCAGGAGAAGCTCCAGACCAGCATGTGAGCAAGCAGTGCCTCTCAGGGCAGGTATCCTGCTGCAGTATTGGCTGTACCAATGAATTCCCTTTGCAGATGCCATATCTGGGTCACTGTACAACACTGATCCCAGGCACGGGTCTGGCTGCAGGAGCTTGAAGTATAACCCTGAACAGAGACCTTCCCTGCCTCCCATAATAATGCTGGCTGGGAAAACCCTTTTGTTTTCTTGTTTGCTGGCCTTTGTGGGGCATGACAGGGCACAGCCCCATTTCTGGGCATGAGGGTTATCTTAGGTAGGGGTGGCTATTGTTCCTGCAGAGATGTGGCTTGGTCTTTGGCCTCCCTCACCTGAGGCCCCCCAGCTTTGAGGTGGGATGCTCTGGGAGCAGGAAGGCAGCTGCTCTGTTGCTGCACATAGTACTTTGCTCTTTTGCAAACATGCCAGGTTTGCACTGTGATTAAACGCTGCTGTTTGGACTGCAGCTGTCCAAACCTGGTGTATTGGATTCATACGGGGTGGAGAAAAAAATTAATTTCTGGAAAATGACTATTACCCAGATCAAATGCCTTTCCAGCAGGAGCTGGAGCACCACAGCCTCTCCCTGCTGGGCCCTGAGCAAACCCCAGGCAGGCTTTGAGCTGTGGGTGCAGCTCTATCCTGGCCCAGTGGGGCTGAGAGCTGCTGGGGTTACCAGGTGCTCTGTTGGGGTTCAGCTTTTGGGCTGCTGTTCTTGAGAAAGGTGATGGGGGAGTCTTGGCATGGAGGTGATGCTGTGCAAGCACAGTGCAGTGCTGCCCCTCTGATTTTGGGGAAGGGCTTCTTCTTGGCAGACGTGACATGGAGCTGGGCATAGAGGGAATGAGAAGGGAGGGGTCTGCTTTGGGCTGCAGGTGTACCCCACCATCCCTGCCCTCCCTTCAGTGTCCTCCCTCATGGCCTGGATGAGGAGGCTGGAGACAGCTGGCAAGGGAGGCTGAGGAGACAATTTTTACTTTCTAGTGGTGCTTTACAGGGCTCTCTCCTGAGATTTGTTCTTTTCCTTCACATTTTATCACTGTATACCTTGACCCATGGGAAGGTGTTGGGCCCTCTCATGGCAGCTCATCAAATGGTGATTTCTGCACTTATGGGAGTATTCCTGCACTCGTTCCTTTCTCAGGCTGCCAACTTTCATGGTGCTGGGTGTGCTCACAGGGAACTGGGGAAAGGAAAATGCTTTCTCTGAACTCTGACAGTTCCCTGAATATATAGGCACAGAGGGAATTAAAGGCAGAGATGAGCATCATTTATTGTGCATTAGAGGCAAAGGCAAACAAGTGAATTTAGAGAATGGGTGTTTCAAGCAGTATCAGATCTGCCTCCTTGGCTGTACAGGTGTTGCTGGGAACATGTGCTGGCAGTTGGTTGTGTTACCAGCTTTGCTCTTAAGTGAGGCCTCTTAGCACTTCTGGGCTGGTTTAAGTAATTTTCGTGGCTGTTTGTAATTGCACTACGCTTAGGAGTATTTAGGATTAAATTTTTCATGTTGCAGGTTGTCTTGAACAGTTGGATTTTTCTTCCCCCCACCTGCCACTGTTTTGGTTTTTTCTTTGCTTTTATTTTTTTTTTTTGTTTCAGCTTAGTACTTTCTGTTGTTTGGCTGCTGTTAATATTCCCTCCCACTCCCCCAGCTCTTGCCACTTATTAGTTTACTCTCAGCATCCACTGCTGGACTCCTTTCCCCTGCCAGGATTGGATCTTCTGCTACTGCATCCAGCTTCAGCCCTTCCCAGACTTTTTATTGAGATTGCAGTTCATAATGTGGTCTCAATCCCTATTCTCTGAGTACAACAGCTTCCTCCTCTGTCCTGCCTGAGGGCTACTCCCTCTGTAGGTAGTTCAGGGGCTCTCTACAGCCCTTCTCCTGCCCAGTAGTCTCAGGTTTGCCAGCCACACTGAGCAGGACTAATACAAGGGCGTTGCTTCTTGTTTCAACGTGGCTGGAGCAGTGCAGCATTTGGCTTTGCTCGTGTCCCTGCATTGCCACCCACCTGCCCTGCCTGGCAGGGAGGCTGTGAGGGGATGGGGCCTGTTGCTCAAGGCATTGCCAAGTAAAACCCAGTCTGCCAAGAGCACACAGCCTGCAGCCCTTCTCCCCGACACCGCTGGGTCTGAGGGTACGAACATGGACTCACAAGCAGCACTTCCTTGACTCCGAGGTCACCGGTGTTACTAATTTCAAAAACAGGTCCCAGAGCACTGGATCACAGGAGAATTTCAATGAGAATTGCTTTCTAATCTTGACAAAATGAAAGGTTTTTGCCATCACTGAGGAATGTTCAGAATGTCTTTGGCCAGAAAATCCTCCCTTTGATTCAGCTCAAGGAAAAACCCAATATGAGAAATGTCACCTTAGATAAGTAAAACCTGGCCACGTTCTGAACAACCCAAAGCAAAATGCTACAGTGGAGACTGTGAAGTTCTCTGAATTGCCTGGAGCCCCCACCATTCATTCCCCTGCCTGTCTGGGACATTCTCATGCACGTATGGTCACTGTTAATTTGTCTTGGATTGTTCTAATTAACGGCAGTGAACTGTTCAGCCAGGAAGACTGCAGAGCTCTGCAGCTGCAGAGAGGGCTGGAGGAACAGCTCCTGGATTCTTTTTCTGTTCTTTCCTCCCTTGTGGACAGGTACCGTTTCTGCCCGTAACCAATAGGAGACAATTTTGTTTCATAACAGGAAAATCCTAATGTCAGGACTCCCTCTGTACCCAAAGCTTTCTCCTTGAAGATTGCTCCTCTTTACTTTCCTAATTGCTGCTGCTCAGCTGGAGGTATCCTGCATCTTCCAAGCACATGACTTTGTTGTGCTGTTACTTACCGAGGGGAGAAAAAAAGAGTGTGAGAGAAGATTGCTTTGTGTCGAGCTTTCCTTGCTTAACCCTTTCTGTGCCAATGTGGGGCGAACTTACCCAGTGCAGGATGTTGTGCTGTTGGCAATACAAGCTTTCTGATCTGAAGCTCGGGGTGTGAGGGAGCTCTGATGTGAAGAACATCTAGAAATTCTATCCTAAGCCACATCAAAGGGTCAAGGCAGGCAAATGATTCTTGCCCTCTACTCTGCTCTGGTGAGACCTCACCTGGAATCCTGCATCCAGCCCTGGGACCCTTAACATTAGAAGCAGGTGGAGGCAGTGCAGAGGAGGGCAATGCAGATCACCAGAGGGCTGGAGCACCTCTGCTATGAAGACAGGCTGAGAGAGATGGGCATGTTTGGCCTGGAGAAGAGAAAGCCCTGGGCAGACCTTAGAGTCCCTTCAACTGCCTGAAGGGGCTTCAGGAAAGCTGGAGAGGGACTTTGGGCAAGGCAATGGTGTGAGATGACAAGAGGGAATGGCTTCACACTGAAAAAGGGGAGGTTGAGGTTAGATATTAGGAAGAAATTAATTACTGTGAGGGTGGTGAGGCCCTGGCACAGGTTGCCCAGAAAAGCTGTATCTGCCCCATCCCTGCAAATGTTCAGGACCAGGTTGGACAAGGCTTGGAGCAGCCTGGGATACTGGAAGGTGTCCCTACCCATGGCAGGGGGCTGGAATGAAATGGTATTTCATGTTCCTTCCAACCCAAACTATTCTATGAAATAATTTCTTCTGGCTTCTGGAGATGCCTCTTAAATGTCTTCTCTTACTAAAGCATCCTCTTTGGTGTCCCTGTGCTCACAGAGTCACACAGGATTTGCCAAATTATTGTGAAGTGTGGGTGGTTTGGGGATCAAAGTGATTTGGGTGAAGCCCATTTCAGACAAATCAGGTTGTAGGGGTTGCCTTTCCTTGAAGGATGGTAGGTGTGGAGCATGCAAGAGCAGAGCCTTGGGGATGGCACTGGAGCCATGCTCCATGTGTTTCCTAGGGACTGAGGAGTCAGATGAGGGTCACAGATGTCTGGCTCTTTGCTCTTGTCTCATGGGCCATGCTCTTGCAAGTCAGTATCCACGAAAATTCACATAAATTCTATTTTCTCCAGAAACCACCAGATCTGAGCCTTTTGTGTGCTGCCCCACTGACAGAGGTGGAATGGGTTTCTGTTCTGGCAGCCAGGGCAGGTGACCTGAATCCCTTGGGGCTTTTTTGCGAGAAAAAAGCAGCTGCTGGAGTAGAGCTAGAATGGAGTAATGGTATATGTGGACATAAGGCTGCTGGAAGAGACTGCTGTTAGGAATTTCCTAATGCCATGGAAGAAAGGAGGAGCTTGGGCAGAGCAGGGGCCCCAGCGAGAGCTGCAAAAAGCAAAGTGGAAGCCTGGAGATTAACCCAGTAGGTCTGGAGGGACTGTGCACAGCTGAAAGAGCAGCTTTGTGCTCAGTCTCTCACTGTACTCCTGTGGCTTCAGCCTCAGAAACTGCTTTGTTTACCCATGAAAGGAGAAGGGAGGCTGGAACTGGGGATGTCTCTACCCTGGCTCTTGCATTCATTGTCAGCTGCCTTCAGCAAGTGGAGTTGCTGTCTACTCCAGCTCATTATAAGGTCTGGAGAGAGAATAGAGGGCAGTTAGTAGTTTCCCAGCATTTTAGAGGGTCTCATCATGTCCCTGAGCTGTGTGATGTGCCACTCTCCAGATCCTGGGCACCTGCCTGCCTGTACCTTTACTTTTGCTGGCTCCACCAAGAGGAAGAGCTGTAATGGTGTGAGCCTGGTGGGTGCCTCTGGCCAAGCCTCTCCTTAGTCCTGGGTGAAATGCAGGAGGTTCTGGGTACGTGTTTGTCATGGGGAAGCTGGTTGTCTACTCTGTGTTTGGCTGCTGCTCTGACACCCAGGGCAGATGTGTCATGAGAAATTGCTTCTGCAAACCCAGTCCTCATGGCCAGGTCTGCACCAAACCACCACTTACAGACAGAGTCTTTCACTTGTAATGAAGCTCCAGCAAAGAGACGGTTTTGTCCCGTGGGAAGCATGATTCAGCTCCTAAGGATCATGCAAGCTTGGGTAGGTGCCAGACATGCTTAGCATGGAATTTGCAGTTAAGTGTGGAGTCTGCTACCTCCTTGGGGAGGTCCAGCTCTCCTTGGAGGGTTCTCTGTTCCCATATGTCTCCATGTCTGGAGCTGAAGGTATTTGCAAGTAGCCTGAGGACAAAGAGAGAAGCAGAATCCTATTTGCTTTGTGGTTTTCTTCATGTACCTTTCTTAAGAATAGATAAGGTGTGAGGAATTTTTTTTTTTTTTGCTAGTTTCAGATGATGGCAATTAACTCTTCCATTTCACCCTGTGTTGGTTGCACCTGGGTCTGCAGGCAGGTGGAGTTAACAAGTCACAAAATCATCTGAAGAGGTGACTGAGAGGTTCATGGTTGTGAAGTCTTCTGGTGGGATTGATCCCTTCTTCTTGAGGCAGTGCTGATGCCAACAGCACTTCCCTTGGGTCTGGGGGTGTTCCCTGCAGTTGTATGATGTGCCTGTGGGCCATTGCTGCCACTTTGGGTGCAAACATTCAAATACAGATAATTACACTGACCTTCAGGATAATCCTGGTATAGATTTGTGCCTCTCCCCACCACAGCCTGGCCGAGTTCTAGATTGGTAGTAGAAATTCTCATTTCTTGAGGGTGCCAAATTACTTTGCCTTGGTTAGAGAGGTGGGGGTTATCCTGCTTCATGTGATCCCCTTGTTCCTGTTCCTGGTACCCAGGGCTGCCCTGCAGCCCCAGTGCTGCCAGGCCCTGCACCCAGCAAGCCCTGCAGGCAGTGCTGGGGGTGGGCAGGGAGTTGGGCTTGCACTTGCCAAGCTCAGCAGGTGGCTTTGGGGAGGTGGTCAGCGGGCTTTGGGGATGCTTTTGGGCAAGGGAGGGCACAGCAGCAAGCACAGTGGCTCTGCCTGTGCCACAGGAGTGGCTCAGCAGAGGCAGGGATGGGCAGCTCAGCTTTTGAGTGAGAGGGTGGGATGCCCATTGCCTGCAAGCATGAAAGCAGGCAGCTACAGAGCCAGTGGTGTGAGCAGCAGGTTGGCTGCGTTTCTGTTTTTTCTGATTGCAAAGCCTTTTTTCTCTTGCTCCCCTCATTTCCAAAGCTTATATTGTTACCTAATCCACATTGCTAGAATTCTCTGTTAGAGGATCAGCTTTTCTGTAGGAAGACTGCTGTACTCCTCACTAATATTGACTGTCCTTTCTCTTGCTTCCCCTCTTAGATCTACGATGACAATAAAAGCCTGTTTGAAGTCAAGGAGAATGTGCCTAGGAAATTGGTGGAGAAGGTCGCAGGGGACATTGAGAGCCTCTTGGCCAAGAAAGTCCGTGCTTTAAAGGTAAGGAGATGGGCCTGTGTGCTGATGCTTTGATGGAGATGCTCAGTTTAAACAAGAGGGTTGATGCTGGCATAGCAGTTCTCAGCTGATCTCAGCTTCAAAGTGATTTCTGTGATTGTGTGGCCTTTTCTGGGAACTGTATCCTGCAGTTGGACAGATTCATCTGGAGCATGTGAGGCAAGGATGTGTCATGTGGGGATGTCCTCTAGGTACCTTCTTGCTTCTTATCTCCTCCCACCATCATGCAAACACCTGAAGGTGCTGCCACAAGAATACAGGTGACAGCAAAAGCCTGACAGCAAATTTGACCCAGTCATTTAACTGGGGGTGTACTGGAAGCAGAGGACACTGGAAGCAGTGTCCCTGCTATGGCTCATGGAAGTGTTCTGGACAAGTGGAGCCTCTCCTGTTTAGGAGATGATGCGCTTGAAGGGTTTGTGCCAGTGCCTGGGACTTGAGCCCTGTGACTGACTGCGTGAGTGGGTTGCCCTCATGGGTATCTGCATACATTTCCAATCTATTGTGCTATTTTGTAACACTCCTTTTAAAAGGAACTCATTTTATCTGTAGTGGGGGAAGGTGACCTCATCCGTGGTGCTGCTCAGTAAAACCCAGCGGTGGCTATGACGAGGTGGCAGCAGGGCCATGCACTGCTGCTGGGGCAGAGACAGGTAATTGTCTTCCTGGAGAGGGGGACAACCTTCTCCACTGCAGAGGGGTATGGATACTTCCCCTCCAGGAGCTGAGGTGTCCTCTCTGAAACACAGTTTTATCGAGTGGCAAGGCATTGTACAATGGGCATTCAGCAGCGTGGCCAGCTGGATGCAGCTGGTAGCTTGATCCACTGAAAGGGTGTCTGCAGGGTGACAGACAAGGGGAAGGCTTGGAGCAGGTGACACAGCTGATGTGTCCACAGAGGCACTGCAGCCAAAAAGACTTGGTCACCTTTCAGCCTGAAAGACAGGAAATGTGCTGTGGTGAGAGAAGGGATGTTGCAGTAACTGAGGTGTGACTAAGGCAGTGGGGGTTTGGAAGTGACCTGTCTCCACAGTGAGTAAGAAGTGGCTTGGAGAATGTATGCAACAGGAATCACAGGACACCCATGTGGGTTAGGGGAGTCTCAAGACTCAAGATAGGATCTCAGTCAAGAGTGGTCAAAGTCTGGCCTGAGTGTCCAGATGATGTGGGGTTGTCCACAGTGCCTGACAAAGATGGTAACTGTAGGGACTTGGGTGAAGAAGATTGTTGTTTACCCAATTTCTTACTCTGGAAGGTAAAGAATGATCCTACTTGGGACTCACACCAAGTGTTTTACTTGAATGGAAGGAGCTGAAGTGGGACTAGAGGGGTGTAAAGGGTCAGCACTGCATTTGGGATTGTGGAAGTGAAAATCAGGGAGACCAATTTTCTCCTTAACATGAGCTTGCATCCTTGTGCTCATATAGTTTGTGTGCATACTTGAGCATATATCACATTAAATGTTCCAGAGATGTGCAGCACCTGTAGATGCTGGAGGAAGACTCAGGTGACAGAAGGTTGTTGCAAACTTGATACACACCTGGACAGCACGTGGCTCCCATGGGATGCATTGGGTAATAACCCTGAGTTACACAGCATGACTGTGCTGAGTGGTTCCACTGTGACATTTGAATTTCAACTCATCAAGTCACTCTGTTTTTCTTTGCCCTTTGCTCTGAGTCACACAGACTTTGTGCATCTTTTGGTGCTAGATCAAGGGTTGAACTGTGCCCATGGTACAAATAACCTTGTTTGTCTTCCAACTGTCTTTCTTTTTTGTTGGGTTTTTGGGCAGGACTCTCTGGTGTGCTGTGAAGGGCTCACCTGTCACAGGGGTGATTCTGGCAGTGCTGGTTAGGTAACAGCACTTGGTGCTGTCTTTATAGTGGAAACAATGAAGCCTTGACCTAAATCAGTCTTTCAAGAGGACTCCTTCAGAGTGCACTCTCAGATGGAGCAGTCTTGTACATCCAGTTTCCATGTAAATTTTTGGCATTTTGGATTGGTGGTACTAACAACAAAATCTGGAAACTGGAAAGTTGATGGGGAAAGAGAAATTGAATTTTCTAAATTTCTCCCACATTTGCTGAGCTTTGAAGCAGTGGGGCTCCCATAGCTGCTTCCATTCTCCTACCTGTTTTCATCTGTCTCAACTCTCCCTTTAGTTGAATCATCTCTCCTGGAGTAATTTCCTCCTCTTCTCTCATGACTCACAAGAGTGATGATGACTTCTTGAAACATATTTTTCAGCATATAAGTCAGGTGGAACTCCATGTATTGGCAAGGGCAGGTGAGGAGGGAGAAATGGAGTCTCTCCTTGATGTATGAATTGCTCTGTCACCCTTGTGCTCACTCTCCTCAGGAGACATCCCTGTCTCCTTTGCTGCAGGAGAGAGAAGAGATGCTGCCTGGGCCTCAGTGGGGCTTTGTAGGAAGGTGCTCACAAGCCTTTGGGCACACACCATGGGAGCACTGTTCTGATTAGGTGGTGATTCAGTCCAATCATCAAAGAACCTGTTCTCTTCTAAGTGAAAATATTAATGTGTCTTTATTAAACTATGTGCAGAGCATTTAGTAATACACTTTCTTACCTTGTGTGCTGCATATCTAAGAGGCAGAAATCAACCCCAAGGAAACTGAACCCACCTGGCCCTGACAGCCATGGTGCAGCACTGTGGCATGGGTCTGGCACTAACAGGACACTCTGATTTCCCACATGCATTTTGGAGGTGTGCTGGAGCCAGGGGTGTGTGGCAGAGAGGGTAATTGCTTCCTAAAATAAAGCACCTACAAGGGGCTGGATGCCAGAGCATCATATCAGATGACAGTCTCATCATGGGACAAAAAAACTCCTAGGAAGATGTTTTTGCAATCCCCACCTGTTCCACCTGGCACTGGAGTATCTACACCTGGATCCTGGGGGACTTCTACCCCATGTCCCACAAAGTGGCTTCTGTTTGACATGGATTTGCATCAGCACCAATTGCCTTTTCCAGTGTCCTTTGTCTGTGATGATTCCATTGCTTCAAGCCTGGCCTCCCAGTCACCTTTGGGCTCTGTAATTCCAGCTGCTTTTTATTCCCAAGATTTAACAGGAGGGGAGATAAAAAGACAGCCTTCAATACCAAAAATGCATCTAATTTCCTTTGAATTGGAAGTAAAAGACGAAGGTGGAGTGACTCCTGAAGGAGATGGCATTACATTTACCCAGTGTATTGCATTGTGGGGAAGTTCCAGAGCTACAGGTGAGGTGTAAGAAAGCAGTAGGTGTGTCCTGGCTGGGTGGGAGTCTAGTGGGCTGCTCTTGTCCACACTCATGAGCTTGTCCTTATTAGGGCTAAAAAAGACACTTTTCATAAGTTGTGGGAAGGAGTGAGGTGGCATGTTACCAAATAACTACAAATCCCCCTTGGGTTTTCCTTGTGCTGGGAATCACAGCTGGCTGGCTCATGGCTTTACATCATCTGAGACTAGAACTCAGTGGGTTGATTTTTTGCCAAGCAGATTCTTTGTCACTTTTTCAACTTTATTTCCTATCTCCTCTTCAGTTTTTCAGTGTGTTCAGACCCCTCTTTAACTTTGTATGTGCCCAGAGAGATATGTACAGGCTGGGGCTTCTTTGGGAGCTTGTTTGGGAGCCCAGATGTTGGAGTTTGCTGTTGGTGGAGCACTGAGTGAGCCAGGGAAAAGCCATCACCTGAAGGTGTGGTTGGTGTGGGTCCAGATTCCCAAACCCAAGGGGCACTTTTACTTTCTTTTAGAGCACTATGTCAAGTGCATGAGTGATGCCTCCAGGTCTGTTCTTTCCTGAAGCTCTGCAGACTGGGGGAGAAGGAAGTTGTGATTTGATGGAGGAGGAGGCTGAGAGGTGGAAATTTTAGATCCTAGGATATGTTTTAAGATTGTTTCTCCTTTTTATATAGTTCTTGTGAAGGCTGCTTTTGGATGCTGACTGCTTCATTCTTCACATATTTAACCACAGGCAATTTGCTTTGCCTCCTGAGAGTGACACATCCCACAGTTTACGGAGTAGGTTATGCCCTGAAGTGAACTATTCATATACTGTGACCAGCCTAAAGATTACTGTCTGTGCTGGTGGCCTTCCCCCATCTCCAAAAAGAGGCCTGCTGATCCACAAAGCATGGCCTGGATGCCTGCAGGCTCTCACATGGCCCCGGTGGTGACATGGCTGGGCTGGTATTTTTATTTTCTCCATAGAGCTGATTTCGTTTTGCAAGTTGTACGTCACTGGCACAATCTTTTGAGCTAAGGTGAAGTTTGTTGCATTTCCTGTGGACCTCAGCTGTGTGCAGTATCAGATATGATGTGTTGAGCAGATGTGCAGCAAAGTGGCATTTTGTGTACCAGAATCTATAATGTGTACTATGTACATCTGTGTGTATCCTATGTAGATGTATGTGTGTGCACCAGGTTTGGTGATGAGAGCACTAACAGCACTTAGCAGGAGTAGGAGGAGAGTTTGTGGGGGGCTTTTATTGTGTTTTGGTGAAATTTAATAGCACTTTTTTGTTGCTGCATATTTAGCTCCAGTGTGGAATGAGCATCTGGGGGAAAGCAGAGGTTTGGCAGGAGGGCTCAGTGGTAGGAGGTTTCAAGGTTCCTATTCCTTCAGCTATGGTGTAGGAGGTCACAATATATTTCACTCAGATTTTACTGCAACCAGAGAAGTAAAATCTAAATTTGGCATTAGACTTTTTCTTTTGGCAGAAAAAAGAATACAAAGGACAAGACTGGGGATTTCCTGTATTTTGAGGGCATCCTGCAGGGAAGTCTGGCTGGGTTTCCTGTGGCTACAAAGCCTGGGGGAATGTGGCTGTAGATGTTGCCATCTTTCTTTACCTTAGATCCTAAGGGAAAGAGGTTGGAAGAGCTGGGAGAAAAAGTGGGTGGTCTGGAGATGCTTAGGGTTTTGTACTGCCTTAACCCTATTTTGCTGATTTGTCTCCTGTTTCCACCCCTCACCCTCAACCTTGAGTTTTCCCATTTTTTCTTCCATGTTTCTTCTGAAGTGTTGATGCACTTAGTACTTGGCCATGCTTTAGGATCCTGTGATGAAGGGTGAGGTGAGAGTTTGGTGTTGCCACAAAGTACTGACCAAATCAGCTTCTCAGTGTGGAGCTGGTCAGGGGGACATTGCAGGAGGGAGGAGCTCAGGCCAGTTGTGCTTTCAGTCCTGGTTGAACACTCAGTGCATTACTGCTCAACTGGGACTAGTTCCAAGCTCCATTTGAGCCTGGCACAAGTACATATCAAGAGTGCAGAGGGGATTTAATGGGACAGGTTTATCCCTTTAACAATTCTGATAGCCCTGAGATTTCCCTTGCAGGTTTGTGGTGAATGGAGCCTTTATCAGGTTTCTGGTCCCTGATAGGGACAATAAAAAGTGCCACCTGTCTGACAAGCTGCAAAAATTGGCATACAGCAAAGCATCTCTCAGTCCAGATCAGAGCATCTCCCTGCTCCTTCCTCTCTCAGCAGCAGAGGCACTGACCTGTGTCACAGCATGGACTGGTAGAATATCATCAGGAAATCTTTTCTCCTTCACTGTTGTCATTGTTGCTGTCCTCTGGCCTTGGCACACAGCAAAAGGGGTCAGCATTCAGCAGAAGCAGCCCTGGGGTTGTACTGGATTTCTCCTTTCTTTCTGGCAGAGCAAGGTCCTGTTGCCATCTCCCTGCACCATGGGGCTGTCTGAAGGATGTTGAACCAGGTGCTCGTTGCCCAAGTCATTGAAGTGTTTAACTGGAGAGGTCCCAGGCCAGGAGAGGGAGGCCCTCTGGAGCTGCAGTGCACCAGGGTTCACCCTGGCTGGCAGCATCTGGTGCCAAACCCTTGTGGGTTTCCCTCCAGCAGTGTGGTACAGCCCTGGCTTTGACTTGGGGGGGATTTGTGGGCATGTCAGAAGGTTGCCAGTGGTCACGCTGTGGCCTGCTGGGTCCCAGCTATGGGACACATTACCTGTCTTGCCTAGGCAACAAAATGGGGTAGGAGAGAGGGAATAAACATAGTTCAGGTGAGCTCTGACACAGCCTGTGGGTTTGGTGAGGTGTGGGGCTTCATGCCTCATGCACTCCTGCACCATTCCAGCTGTATGGCCACGGACAGGAGCTCGTGAGTTGGTGGAGTGAGGACAACAACCACCAATCTTGCACATGCTGAAGTACAACCCATTTAAAGGCAGGACCTACGTGCTTTCTTATTTCATAGTGACAAATCCAGCCCTCTTCCCACTTCTTCGGTAATTGCTGGTTGGTGGTTTTTGTTTTTAATTCTATTTTTAATTCACTCCTAATAAAATCCTGGCTGACAGTTCTTGTGTGTTTGTTTGTTTATTTATTTATTTATTCATTTGTGCATATGTGTGTGTCTTCTCCTGCCTCACAATTGTTCTTGTGTTGGACCTGCTCCAGTAATCCTATTTGAATCCAATCTCCCAGGTCTGGAATTCTAATTTACGGATTGCAGAGGGGAGTTAAACAATGCCCACACACCAGGATGAGGGTTGATTGTCTAATCTAATCAGGGACAATCAGATGTTTGTAACAAGTCTATCAAACCTGTATTGGGCCAGTTTGCTGAGCGATGTACCCGGCGTTAATAGCGCTAACACGATTTAGGGCTTCCTGCACTTTCCTGCAGATTACATTGAACGTTTCCCTTTCTTCTCCCATGAACACTTGGCAGCAGCCCAGCCTGATGGGCTTTACAACTTGGTGAGCTGCTGGCTGCCCTCTGAGGCAGCAGAGTTTTGCCAGGACCCAGGGGCCGCTGTCTCCGCGGCACCGCCTCACACTGAGCTCCTGGGATGATCCTGTTTTGTGGCACACGTACAGGGAATGGACTCAGTGCCACCACTGCATCTGGAGTCACAGATGGGGGAGTGAAAAGTGATGGTCCTGACCTGATAGGGTGTTCAGTAGGTCTCCACAGCAGATCCCCAGCCCTGTGCATGGCCATGGGTAAAGAACAGATGAAGAAACCTTCATCCTCTCTTGCCTTGGCAGACTCAGGCTGTTGTGAGGCTGTTGTTTCTGGTACTTGCTGTAAGAAGTCTGGACAGCTGGTGTTTAAAGAAAACACCTGTCTGCTTTCTCTTTTTGATGCCCTTTCAGGGCCTGAAGCAAAAGAGGAGGCAAAACCAGCTCTGTGAAGATGATGATGTCTCCTAGTACAGCTCTCCAACCCAGAGCAGAGCTTCACTACCCTGTGCAAATAAATAGTTGCCTGACTTTGCCCTTCCTGAAGACAGAAATACCCATCTGGTCCCTTACCCTGTCAAGAGGTGAGCTGGTTCTCACGCTCCAGGTCTGTAGCACTTAGCTCTGCACTCGCTGCCTTTGCCCAGGGATTTATTTTAGGCTCATGGCTTCCCCCCTGCCCGGGGCACCCTGGCTGAGTGCGCGCTCCTCCCGGGCCAGGCGCGGCAGGAGGATGGCGGGCGCTGCCGGTGCCGGCGCGGCAGCTTCAGCTGGGCTTTCATCCTGAGCACAGCCTGCCCTCCCGCCCTCTCTGAGCGCTGCCAGGCTGGCTCGCACGCACAGGAGGAGGAAAAGGAGCTCTCTATTCCCAGGAATAGGAACTCACTTTTCTTGGAGGGTTTAATTCCTGCGCGTGCCTTGCCTTCCTGTGCTCTGCCCCCTACGCTGTGAGGAACCCAGACACCCCTGAGACCAAGAAGAGAAGGATGAAATAGTCCTTAAAGGGTGTTATGTGTTAGCAGTTTGCATGTTGTTTTTCAGTTTTTTCCTGTTTTTTTCCAGCACAGGAGCAGCGTTTCTAGCAGAGGTGGAGGTCACTGAAGCCATTGGTGTGGGCAGGGGATTTGCAGCAGTTGTAGTGCTTGGATGTCTCAAAACTCGGGTCCTTCAGCTTGGTCCTTATCCTCTCAAGGTCCTGGGGCCTGGTGGGACTGTGCTCTAAGAAGAGGCATTTGGTGGTGGTTGAAAGGGTAAAAGCAGATGGGTATGGCTTATTGGTCTATCTGTGAAGATAGATATAGATATAGATATAGATATAAACTGGTGAGTGATGCAGAAGAGGAGGAGGTCTCTGAGGGAATTAGTGCTAGGGAAGGGAATTATCATTTAATTCTTTATAGAACAACCTTTAAACACGATTGGGAAGATATGCTTGCAATGATAGCAAAATAAAAGAAACCATGTCACTGAAAAAGGGATTTATTTGAATTTTCTTGGTTAATTTTGGCATGAGAAAATGCATTTTCATGGCAGTTTGGTACCTAGAGTTGCTTCTGCACCCTGCCCTGTGACTTTGTAATCTGTGCACGGTGGGAGAGGGTGAGAGGGGGATATTTATTTCTCCAGAGCTGCCTGTAGGTTTTCATGGAGTGTGTGCTTGTGCACTTACAGATGTGCTCTCAGTCCCTGGGGGTTCAGCCCCTGCCCTCCATGATGCTGTACATCCTCAGAGAGCTCTGCAAAGCCCAAGATCTTGGGCAGAAAAACCTCCAACCAATTTATTCTTGTTTAATGTTTTTCCCTTGAATATTTCAGATGCATTATTTGGGGTGGAAGACTCATATTGAATGGGAGTAATTGACTTGGGACAGTGAATCATTTTGAGTTTATTTCAGGTGGAATGAGGATTATTTTTTTAAGGGTTTCATCCTGAGGCTGAACTAAAACTCAGTTATTTGTATAGCTATGTTTACAGGCAGGTACTGAAGTTAAAGACTAATGAGTGAGGGGGTGGAGGCTTGGTCCTGGAGGTTAATGGACTTGCATGAAGCTTTTTTGTCTCTAAAGCTCTCTTCAAATCCCACTTTTTTCTTTTTATTTTCTAAAGAAAGTAGGTTTAGCAAGTTTCATTTCTGCAGCCCGCAAACCCCTGATCAGCTTAGGCAGAGTTTATCTCAGGAGGTCTCTGCACAGGAGTGACTTGAACAGTAGGGCTGGCTGCAGGTGAGGAGCAGGAGGCAGCCCCCAAGGTGCCTAGCATGATGAGTGTTTAGGTTGGCTCTGGGCACGAGGTGCTGTGCTGGCACAGGAGCTGGCACAGAGTGTGCTCCCTGCCCTGGGATGGTGCTCCCTGCTTTCTGTCCCACATGGATTTGCTTTGCATCCACTGAAGCTTTCATGGAGTGAGTCTGAAATCCATCAGCATCCCACCCTACCCCATAGCAAGGAACTGTTATATATTCCCAGAGCAGCTGATGTCCATTAAATGTTTGAGTGACACTACAACAATGTGTAAAATATCAGTGATAAAGATCTAGCAAATCTTAATAAAAAAAAAAAGGCGACAAGAATGTAAATTGCACATACAATTGTGATAAAGAGCCAGAGATAACATTAAAGAGATTGTATCAGTTTAATGCAAGTTTTGTGCCAAAGCCTGTCATCTGCTCTTTGAAGAGGAGTTGTTGGGAGCCTTGATATTCCAGCAGACAGTGCTCAAATCATCCCAGTGCTCTGGAGCGGCCGTCCCTGCAGCCAGCGTGCTGTGTGGAAGCTGTCTGCTTGCTGAGGATTAATGGAAACCTTTCCTGCCTCTACAATAAAAATAATGTTCCTTGGAAAAAAATAAAGTGCCCTTCTGCCTGCTGGCCTTTGGGTCCCTCAAAATGCAATTAAAAAGCAGCTTAATACAGCCTCGCAATGAGAAATCTGTCAGCGTTCAGAGGCACGATCTGAAGTGAAAGCAATGTGAAAAGGTTGCGAGCAAAAATATTTAACTGTGCGCCTGCCTGCCTGCCTGCCTGGTGGTGCTGGTGGAGCCACCAGCTGAACTGGGACGTGAGGGGCTGCAGCTGGGGTAACTGGGGGAGCTGGAGCAGCTTCACAGACAGAGCTGGGCCGTAGCAGTGCTGGTGAGGGCACGGGAACTGCTGCATAACCCAGCCTGGTGCGTGTCTGTTAGCCTGTCCCTGCTGGCCGCCTGTTTTCTAGGCTGCTGTTGCTGCTGTATGCCCTTGGTTTCTGTCCCTCCTCTGCTGTTTAGGGTGTGCTACATCCTTAAAAGTGGGCAGGTGACAGCAGTAAAGGCTATTGTAAGTACCCTACAGGTTTGATGGAAGGAGTAACTCCAGTTTTCTGTCCAGGGCTGCCAGCTGTAGGTCAGTATTGTGCCTGCCAAAATGTCTTGCCCAAATTTCAGGCACAAAAACAGAAGTTAATTTTAAATGGTGGTTAGCTGTTTGGGGTTTTTTTTCTGCGGGCATGATAATTTGAAAAAAAAAAATCCTTTAACTAAAGCTGGTAATTCCATAGCAAATGGGGGATTATAAGGGCTGGGAGTGAAATCTGAACACAGGGCTCCAGTGACTGCCCGGTTTTGGTACTGCAAAGTGAACTTTTGTCTTTGGCTGTCCCTTGTGTGCTGCTACCTGCACAAAGGTAGTAAAATCCCACCCCAGCTCTACAGGAAGAGCTGCTGGAGCAACAACTTGATGGGAGCAGTGTTTCAGCGGGATGCCAGTAGATGGCACAGCTTTTATATCAGCTAATTATACCGGGAGCCAACGCCGGTCCGGGCTGTTCCTGTTGCTAATCTCAGCCGTGCCTCACTCCCCACTCACACAGATGAAGATGTCTCTGCTGGTCTGCGTGTAATTGTGGAAGATGGATAAGATATGAAAGGTGTTGAGCTTGTCAGCATTGTGGGGCAGTGGGAAACTTTGATGGGGAGGAGGAGATAAGAATCTTGTGCTTGGGTGAGTGTGGGAGCCGAGAAACAAAATTCAAGATAGTGGTAGTGCGGCTTCCCAAGTGCTGGAATTCCAGCGAGTGCTGTATTCCCCTAGTGTAGATGTATTTGACTGCTCCAGCTTTATGTATAGGGAAACTGAGGCCTGGAGAGATCATTCTTTGTCTTTGATACACCCTGGAATAAGAGCTGTGCTTCCTAATTAAGTTCTGGAACTTTTAGCTACAAGGTGTCCTTCATGCGTGATTACGACAATAACATCTCGCTGGAGCTCAAAGCTCCTTCTCTCAGTTCTGCTCCTGTTTGGTGCTATTGTTCCCTGGCCACTTCAGGCTTTGAATGTGAATTTTTTTAGCA
This sequence comes from Urocynchramus pylzowi, assembly GCA_013397555.1. Taxonomy (NCBI): domain Eukaryota; kingdom Metazoa; phylum Chordata; class Aves; order Passeriformes; family Fringillidae; genus Urocynchramus; species Urocynchramus pylzowi. The sequence goes on along the minus strand of VZRH01000653.1, from coordinate 144,200 downwards.
GTTTAGCAATTTTCTGCACTCTTTTGAAAGAGTAAGAGTTGAACGCATCCTAAATCTTCTTCCTGTGTGATGTTGCCCAGCTCTTTTGCATCTCCCCTCAAAAAAGCAGCCCTCTGGCCTGTTCAGGGGTGAGCTTGTGGCTCTTGCTGGAGGTGTGGCCCCTGGAGTTAGGAGGGTTGCTCAAGTGCAGTAAGACAGCGGGGGGGGGGGGGGGGGGGGTGCTGCCCATCCCTCTGTGTCCCTGTCCTGGGAGATGTGCAGAGACCCCAGCACTAGAGGCAATCTTTCTTCCTACCTTCTGCCTGCTGAAGAACTTCTTTTCATGACTGAAATTGATTCTTGCAAGTGGATGGAAAGGATATATCCCCAATCTTGAGGGCCTGGTATGTATGTAGAATATAAACCAGAGTGTATGTATGTGAGGCTGTAAATAGAGTTGTCACTCTAAAAGAAATGGGGTTTCTAGTGCTTGTCAGATCATTTTAAAACCATTTTTATTACTAGATTACATTCTGAGATAAAGTTTATTGTAGCAAAAAAGAGGGAAGGTGTAGGATTTGACTGCAGATTTGGAAATGCACTTAAAACTTATGAAGAGTTTTTGAACCTTAGCTGAGGGCAGGCTGTCTACTTCAGGGTTTTCCTCCAGGGCATCTCCTGCCCAGCACATTTAAAGGATGATCTCTTGATTTTGGTGCAAACTGTGCCCTAGCATGTCACCTTTTATAATCAAGCCATGACATAACATGCAGACACTGGCACAGGAGCTCCAGATCACGAGTCTGTGTCCTGTGTATGCGGCAGGAACCCTTCCAGGGGTCCCAGCTGGGAGTCCTGAGGAACTCCATGTTCCCTGAATGTGGCTCTTAAACAACTGCCATAAGGATTGTGTGTCAAAACTGAGGATCAATCCTGGCATGTGTTGACTTTGTTCTTCTCATTCTCTCCCCCATAACCATTGATCCTAAAATATTTTTGTCTACTTATATCCTTTTTCTGTGCTCTTACTTTTAGCACTACATCTGCAAGCAGCAGAAAACACTGTGTAGGTGCCAACTCTTTTCTTAGCTATTCCTTGCAGAGACGAGTAGCATCCCATTTTCTAACCCAGCCTCTTCTGTCTTTTCCTCCTAGTTGTTCCTAGTGGTATTTGTCTACCTTTTATATGTACCAGTGGCACAATCAACAGGGTGTTGTTCTCTTGATGCAGCATGACAGAGAAAACAGCAGTCATCTCCTCCTGCCAGACTTGGGCTTCAGAGCTGTGTTGGTTTGCATCTCCCTGCTCCACTTCCCATCCTAGTTTAGGGCACTGCAAGGCACATCACAGACTGGATGGTGGAAGAAGCAGCAGCTTTGCAAGTGCCACCTAAACTCCACAGCTGCTTGCAGGGTAGAGGTAGCTGGAGTGGCAAGGAGAAAGTTGGCTTTAACCCTGAGACTTGCACAGACCTGCGTTTACCGTAACACCCGGCTATTAAAAAACTAGATTTATTTTGTGTGCAGACTAATGCAGAAAGTCCACACTGCCTTGACATTAGAGTTTTTGTGTCCCTCCTACTCCCAGCCCCATCTCAAACCCAGAACCTCTGCAAGGTCCCTTTCTGAGTAGCTGCTCTTCTCCCTCTGTGCTGAGCATCCCTAAAACCTGAGCATAATAGCATCCCTGCTAATTATATCACTGCAGATTTATTTCATGGTAATATTATAGCTGGCCTCAGGCATCACCACTATCATTGGAAAACATCGAACGATCACAGCTTCTTAGCTGCCTCCATTAAACCTGGGAGAAGCGTCTGGGCCTGTTTATAAGTTTGTCTTTTGATGAGAGCCAAGGATTGATGAGCTGGTGGATGCGAGGTTTGAGAGCGTGCCCCGGGGGGAAGCTTCCCTCGGCACGGCAGCCATAAGGTGCAGATGGCGGGATCGCGAGCGGAATGCAGACACAGCCGGCGAGCGGCGGCGGGCGGGAGCGGCGCCTTCATCCCATCCAGGCAGGCCTTGTGCCCTCCCTGGCAGCACCACCAGGGCTGGGGGCTGCCCAGTGCTCCACACGGGATGGCTCCGTGCTCCACATCAGTGCTGCTGGCAGCTTGGCTGGAGGTGCTCCCAGGGAAGGGGGGCGTTTCAGGCACGCAGGTGCTCTTGTGATGCTTTCTGCTGGCAGTCTTGGAGCTAGGGCAGAAGAAAAGGCACAAATACCACTGCTGTTTCTCAACCACAAGAAAAAGGAGAAAAATAATTCAAGAGTTTTCTCTATATATTCCTTGCTAGAAATAAAATTAATCCAATGTGCTGGGTACCGAGGCCTTCTGGCACGAGGGTAGTTGAAGGTCAGTGCTGTGTCCCCAGGGCTGTTCTGTTCTTGGGAGCCAAGCCTGTGGCTGCTTGCTGCTGCAGGCTGTGTCCCTTATGGAACACAGCCATGGGATGGCTGGAGGTCTGTAGGATGAAGCACTTGCTGCTGGAAAGCTGCTATCCACACTCTAGGTTTTGGAGGGTGTAAGGGAGTATTTCAGCACACATCCCAGTACTGCACAGCTTTGCTGTGAGGCTGTGTTTGTCTACACCTGAAGCCTGTGTGGCAGGGATGGGGTGACCATCATCCCCAGTCACTGTGTTGGTCTTCCCCATGCATCTCTGTGGTCCCCAAACAGCAACCCTATGGGAACAGCAGATTATCCCAGATCTGAGACCCACCACATGAGGAGAACACGAGGAAGTAACTTATAGCTCTTGAAAGGGATTTGGGTAAAAGTAGATCAGTTGTTATTGATTTTACTCTGTCTGGCCATAAAGTCCTTTTTGGTTATGGTGCTCCAGCATGGCAATGAGTGGGCCCAAAACTTAACTGAAATGGGGTCAATAAATTACATGCAGACAAAAGGCACTTACGCTCAGACTGCATCAAGTCTCCTGGTAATTTCAGCGAAACAGGCAGAGCAGAAATATGCTGATAATTATTTAAATTAGACTCCGAGCATTGAATTTTTTTCTTCAAGTAACAGCACTTCAGCACTTGTCCAGATGAGTGCTAATTTACCCAAATGGAAAGGTTTATTAAACATGCCAGCCAGTGCTTTAGTAATATTTAGGACAGCAATTTTGCTTTATTATATCTCTTAACAAAGAGGACACAGGCTTCTTGATCCAGCACCAGAGCAGTCAGGGGATGTTGGGGAAGATCCACGTCAGTTCTGCCTGGTCTCAAATCAAGGTACATTATTTCTGCTTCAGTTCTGCCTCTTTGCCAAGTGCAAACCTGGGACTTGATTTGAAAAAAAACTTGACTGACTTGGCCAGTTTGAAGGACATTCAAAATCTGGACGTCTTCTGGGTGCAGGAGTCAGAGCTATGATTTGGAAACATTGAAGGATGAAATTGAGTTTGGTTCAGTGAAATGGGCCCCAAGCCAGGTGCTGAGGAAAATGAGCCCCAGCTCTTCCTGCTGCCCCTTGCTCACTCTAGGACACACTTGACAACTGTGTTGTTTTGGGAAGAAATTTGGGTACATGAAGATGATGCCACCCATCATTTGCATCCCTCAATGCTCTGTCATGCCCTGCCTCCTGGTCTTGTTATTATCATATGTGTTATTGCCAGGGCTGCCTTTCAGACTGATGCTGGCTTTGCTGTTTCCCTCAGGACTCTAAATTTCTTTGGTTTATATATTTGAGAAAATACTTCACAAATCCCAGTGAACTGACATTCTGCTAAAACATCCTGTGGAAGTCTTCTGCGGCTTTCTGGCTGTGGGTGCAGGTATTTGGTTCTGTGGCTTCTCCCAGGACTCAAGTGGGAAATTAAGACTTCTTGCACAAATTAGAGATAATGCAGAAGTGTCTTGATCTGAGAATCTCCTCACAAAGATGACGGTTCAATGTCATGAATGCTTCTTACAGATCCATCCAGGGAAATTTGCTTTTAGGCTTTGAAATTTCTCTGGGTCCTTCAGAATAAAGATCACTACCTCCTTTACGTGAGCATGCTCACTGAGGACATACATGGTGTAATGTACCAAAATCTGAGTCTTTACATTTTAACTTCCATAAATATCTTCTTCTCTTTCCATGCACAAGATTGCTCTGTTAAACTATCACACTGCAAATCTTGTGAGTGCCTGGAGCTCTGGATGCCTGCAAAAGATTTGGCAAGGGAGAACTTTGTGGAATTCCTGATTGTACATTCTTTTAGAGTTTGGATACAGGGTGAAGCCAACAGTGATGGGAATTGGAAGATTTTGCTTCAAATCCAGATTTTTTTTTTTGTCTTTGGTACCATCAGAGTAATGAGAGGAAAGGCTGTGGCTGCTCTTCTATGCAGGTGTGGATGTTGGATATCCCACAGGAAAAACAGAGAAGTTTATCATCTCTACAGTTAAGTCAGAGGCTCTCTAATCTCCACAGAGAGCTGGATTCACCCCAGATAGGTCGAATACCTGTGTGTCCTCTTGCACTGGAAGTGTTAAAGAGCTCCCAGGAGGAAACATGCATTCTCTGCTCCCCAGCATGGGTGGACAGGAGAGAGTTCTCTGGGGACCATTGCTGATTCCTTCTCATACTCCAGAAAGGGCAGAGTACTGTGCTGTCACAGCTTCAGAGAGGTGAACATGAAATTTTCAGAATGGGGAAAATGGATGGAAATAATTTGAAAGGAAGCTCTTGCTCTGCATTATTGATGATATGTATTTTTTAGTGTTTGGTGTCCCACAGGGAAGTGTGCTGTGACACCTTGTGTATGGTGAGCTTCAGTGTGCTGTGACCATCAGCCAGGCTCATCCACAGTAACAGGGATGTGGGGAAGCATCTTAGATGAATCCTCTGAGCTTACACACCTTTAAGAAGTGCAGAGAGAGTCTGGGATTCAATTTTACTGTTCTAACACTTTTCTTGCCACCCTGATTGGAAGTGCTTAACCTCCTCTTCATTAATCAGTTTGAATTTTACCTAAAATTCATCCTGGATGAAGGTGAATTAGAATCTGCTGCTCCAATCTTGGGCTGAAAATGATGGCAGGGTGTGCAGAGTTTAGCAGGTGAGTGCACTGCAGCTTGGATCAGAGGGACACTCTATTTTTGGTGGCTCTGTACTAACAAGGCTGGAGGTCTCAGCCATGTCCTGTGTGCTCAGTTCCCAACAAGCCCTGTGGGCAGGACATGTTTGTGATGTTGTACTGCTGAACCCCAGTGACACACGGCTGGGGTGCCACAACCCAGAGCAGCAACACGAGTCAGTCACCAGGTCACTCAGGTTGGCAGGGACCTCTGCAGATCACCCACTTGAACCCCTGGCCAGAGCAGGGTGAGCTGGAGCAGCCTGTCCAGGATCTCAGTTGTTCCTGGGGAGATTCTGGGATTTTACAGATGGGCAGGGTAAGCTCTGGGCAGTGACTTGGATGAGACATCTGGAAGGTGGGTGCAGGTGGTGAGGGTGAGAAGGTGTTGAAGGCTTTGGGACTGCAAGGCACATATGTGTGTGCTTACTCATCTTTCCAAGAGCTCCTGGCTGCAGTGGTGCTCTTTCTATTAAAGACTTTTTTTTTTTTTCAGGAGTCTAAGTCACTAAGGTCTGTTAGACCTGAAGAGCTTTAAGATCAGAACATAAATACATAACAGAGATTTGTTTTCCTCTCTGGCCAACTCCTTTACTGTTGAATGTTTATGTACAGGAATGAGTGGAAAACACTGAATGGAAGGGACAAGTGAATACTGGAATTCTGTTTGCAGAGTCCTTGGCCTTCTGGTCACCAGTGGAATTCATCATTCTTCCAAGATTCTCTGTGACAAGGACTGTTGGGAAGTTGTTTTCCTCTGGTGCTCTGCTGAAGGTCAGCCTATGGGGACCATCAGGATTACCTGGTCCATCCTGACTTGCCACAGAGCATCTTACAGCTCCTGCCACATGGTTTCCTGAAAAAATCAGGCTATGTTTGTCTGAGCCACATCCCCGTGCCTGCGTGTGGAACGAGCATCCCACTGGGACAGTTCTGTTCTAGCCAGCCAGGGAGCACCGTAAGCGCCTGACAAATCCTTTGTGGCAGGATCTCAGCCATCTTCCCTTTCCTCAGGAAGAAGTAGTGACTGCAAGGCGCTCTGGAGCTCCCATCCCAAACCTGCAGCCCTTCTCCTGGCTCCCATCCCAAACCTGCAGCCCTTCTCCTGGCTGAGGCTCCCTGCGGATGGCGGGGAGCTGGGGCTGATGGGCTGCGGAGCTGCAGGGAGCTGCCGCTCATTTCCCTAATCCCCCGCGCACAAGGGCCGGCTCTCATCAGCTGCAGCTGCGATTTACAGTGGGAGGAGAAGGGGGGACCGCAGCCGGGAGAGGGAGATGGGTTTGCACCTACTTGGGGTGCAGAAGGCATTATAATCTCACATTCGGCTTTATTTTCTGTTTATTTTTTTCCCTCTCTCCCTAGTGAAGGCAGATAGCATAAGAATTAACCTCCAGGAACATCCCAGCAAGAAAAAAACCCCATCATTTGCAGGCTCCTAAAAATAAGAATTTCCCTGGCAGGAGCATTCCAGGAGGACCCTTTCTCTGTTAGGATATAGATATTCTGTAGAATGTTCCAAGTGTCCAGGATGCAAAATGTCTCTGCTGTGGATCTGAAAGGCTCTTGTAGCCCAAACTGGGGTGCAAAGTACCTCACTGGGTTTCTTCCGGGGGTTTCAGGACTTGGTACATGAATCTGTTCTCTAAATGTTGCTCAGTTGATCAGTGTCACAGCTTTTCCAGCATCTCACAGAAACAAGAAACATGGTGAAAACCAACCAAATTTTGCTGCACTTCTTGAACCAGCTTGTGAACTGGGAGTTTGTCCCTGCATGCTTTTCTCCTGCCTTTAGCTTTCTGCTGTGACTGATGATGGGATGAGAGCAACTTGATGTCATGGAGCAGCAGCTCTGCAGGCAAAGCCTTCCGGCAGTCTGGACCCAAACCTTCTTTGCACTGCTGCTGCTCTGGTCTGGCTGCTTAGCAAATGCTTTTGTGCTTGTGGGTTGCCTCATTAGGAGGAGGAAGTAATGATGGGGCCAGTGGTGCTCTCCTCCCTTGCGAGACCCACACCAAGGCTGGCATTGCTGATACAGCATCTTTGCTCACACTTGCATGAAATTCTTGCTAGAACAGTGCTCTGAAATCTGTTCTTAAAATCCTGGGCAATACAGCAGGATTCTGGCCTAACTTCCTGCACAAAGAAAGTGGTTAGTTGTGTCAGGACCTTGTCTCTTGGGTTTTGAATATCTCCAGGGGTGAAGCTACTTCACTCTGGATACCTGCCTGTTCTTCTGGCTAAAGACTTTCCTTCATGTGATCTCTTGCTTGGTGCCTCTTTCTTCCTTTGTTCTTTGACTTCTTTATCCCATTAAACACATGGGTTTGAATCAATAACCAGCCCTCTGCCCACAGATTTCTATTTCTGGCATGCCCTGCACACAGAGCCTATGGTTTAGGTGATGCCTCACCTCACTGCAGTGTTCCTGTGCTAAAGAGATGACTTCTTAGCCTCCTTTAATTTATATTATTATGAAAAAATATTATGTAAATAGCCACACGTCCAGCCTACGGCCATAGATTGCAACAGGGAGCTGGATGTCACCAAGTAGAGGACACTCCTCCTTGGTGGTGACACCTCCCATGTTCTGGTGCTGACTTGTCATCAGGGTTGATGGTGTGACCGTCCTTGAGCACTCCCACTGCCCAGTGCTGGGTTGCTGAACACTGAACACGTTGAAGAGATGAGCAGTGGAGACCCTGTCCTTGTGGGTTGGACTCAACTGGCCACAGTCCAGTGCCAGAACTCAGTGGCCCCATCTGAGTGGGGACCAGGACTTGGGCGTGTGATGTTCTTTTTGTCTGTGAGAGCTAAAGGGAGCTTGGAACTGAGGAAGGAGGTGGTTGGTGGTGGAGGAGTGGTAGAAGGCAAGCTGTGGGCAGCATGCAGGACACCTGCTCCTGACTTCCAGCTAAGCCAGGCTGGAGGAGGGAGTCTTACAGATGACTTTGTTAAAATCATCAGGAGAACAGCATGCCTCCCATTTACTTTGTAGATCTTGTGCAGGTTTCATGTGCCAGAGCTAAAATAACACATGATTTGTTAAACTGGCTTTTTTCACAGTTGTAGGAAACAGCCCAGCCATTCAGCCAGAGCAGCAGCGAGCACCGATCAGCGCTGGCAGGGTGGGCTGGGCCAGCTGCTCTCCAGAGGCCTTTTCCAGGGAGCCTGGTGGAAACAAAGGAGTCAAAGTGGTAAAACCACCCCATGCTGGACCTCACTCGCAGAGCAGCCAAACAGGGAGGGCGGGGAAACTAAAAAGGAGCAAAACTGATGATAGCATGTGTAGGGCAACGTGTTAGAGAAGTGAAAGAATCAATCTGACTGATCTTTCCAGTAAATCCAACAGATGCCTCCAGGCCATAGGAGTCACACCAGTATGGGATTCTGGGATTCACCTGGCCTTTCAGGTGAGGCATCTGATAGGTTCAGAGTATTTTCCCCAGTGGGCTGTGGCAGGGTGTGTGCTCTCTAGGCATGGTGGTTTGTTTAAGATTTCCTTTAGTGCTTTGCTAAATCCAGAGCTTCTGCTGTGGTCAAGAAAGGACTGAAAAAAAAAAAGTTTGTAAAACTGCAGAATTTGGAATACACCAGGAGCAGCCACAGTGAAGAGGAATTTTTCTGTTCCCTAAAAGTTTTCTTCTGCACATTCAGTCTGTAGCTGAAGTGGGCTTTTGCTGTCTTTCCTTATTGCAGTCTCCTAATTGCTTTTCTACATTCACTCCTCAATTGCTGTAAGCATTAAAGTGTGGTGCATCCCATTAGACACCCTTTTCCATCTACGTTACCTACTTAAGCAAAATTTGAGTTAAGTTTTTTCTTTTTCCCTACAGCTTCAGCCTTTCTGAAGTGCCAAATAAGTTGTGTGTTAGGAATGCTGGTCTTGCAGGCAGTGGGTTCCCCACCTCCCTCTCTTCCTGGAAAAGTCATGGAGAAGCAGTAGCTCATCACAGGAACACATCCACTGCATCCCTCTCTGATTTGGTCTTTTGAACACAATTTTGTGTTGTGGTTTTGTTGTTATAAAGGGAGGATGAATGATTCATTGCTATCTCACAGCAGAGGGGTCAGTGGGTTGCTCACAGCCATATCTTATTATCATCTGGAATTTAGTGTGCCGAGGGTTTCGCTAACCATCTGTAACACACACCGCTCATTTCCACGGCGTGCTCGTAACCTCTGCTAATTATTTATAAAGGGTTAATTAAGAGGATTCTGCTCTAAATTGTGACCCAGTGTTCTTTGTTTCTGCTCCTTCAGCTAAAGTAACAACACTCTTACTGAAAACAACAGTAATTTATCCTTGAGAACAAGGTTTTGAGGTTTTGTATCAAAGCTCCACAAAAAACCAGTGTGACGTCTACCTCCTTCCTCTGATTACTGATTTTGTAGTTTTATAAAAGAAAGCAATCAAGTTTGTCTCATTATATTGGTGTTCATTGTTCAATTCTATTATCCTTTTAGGCTTTTCTCTTAATGTTTGTTCCACTATTTCAGTAAGGCTTGAAATTAGTCTAATTCCCCAGACCACACTTCTTCCAGTTTTAAAATGTAGATGAAACAGATTAAGATTATTGAGTTCTGAAAATCGAAGAGACAATAAGGTAGCACCATTAATGTGCTGTTTGTCTGTTAAAATAGTCTTTTTGCTGGTCCTGTCAGCCCCTGTGCTGAAAGCAGAAGCAGAAGGCACCCGGTATAATTAAAAGGCAACAGGTCTGCTGCAAGTTAAATGCTTTTTAATACAGCTTGTAGCTCACTGATAGAACTTGTTGCCCGAAGATGCTGTCAGAGCAAGAAATTCAGCAAGACAGAAGAATGAGGGGGAGCTTGTTGTGAATCTGAGCAGTAGCTCCGAGTCTGCTGTGGCTGTGATAATCCTCCCTTGGCAGTGCTGCCATTGTGACGCTGTGTTTGTCTGAGTGATGGGAGCTTTCAAGATCAATGTGAATATCTGCAAATTGAGCTGAGGAGAAGATAAATGACTAAGGCTGTTCTTTCTTGCTTTGGGAAGATTTAAGGCAATTAGTGAAGCCAGGAAATTTTTTTCTTCTCTTGCAGACATATTCTTTAAGATATGTAAGTGCAGTATGCAGCTGAGGAGAGTTGGGTCTTTATCCCGACCATTTTCAGACTGTGAAAGTTGGTGGGACACCAGGCCACTTTCATTAGAGCAGTCTCTCTGCTTTTCCTGAAAGGTGCATTAAATTTTCCCATCAATGTTTTACAAACCCACCACAGGCTGAGACCACTTGGCAGTGACTCTCTAGAGAGCCACCCAGGCATGTCCTGCTTTACTGAGCCCTAAACTGCTTTGTGTCTATGAAGTACGAATGGTGGGAGGAGGAGTGTCACACCTGCCTTAGTGACTGAGCCAGACAGCTACCCTGCCTTTTCAACTCCATCAACTGGTGGATAAAAAATACATATTTTGAATTAAAGTGGAAAGGTGAAGAGGAGAGATGAGAATAAGCCCGTTATTCTAATGAGAACTTTGCCATAAGAGAGGTGTGTGTGCATCTTCAGTGCTTCTTCTCTCCTTCTGCTTTGTTATTACTTTCCAAGCCTTTTTTTTAAATGAAAGAATTTCTTAAGCAGGCAGTAGTTTTTCATGCATTTTACCCATTCTGTCTATTAAAAGAACTTGACCCCTTCATTTCCACCTTTCAGAATAACAGTAGTAAGTTATGCCAATTTAGTAGTCAGTGTGTGGAAATTAGTGTCTATGAAATGCATATTTTATTTGATTGCCTGCATTTAAGCCTGATTGTGATGTTTGGGTGATTTGAACATAAAGTGGTATGAGAAGTATAATAATCTGTTATCAGAGGCAGACAGAGAGAAGGGGAAACAACTCTTTATATTTTGGTAGAACACAGAGAGTTTTACACATCATCTTTTCAAACACTGGCCTTTTGGAAATGTCGTAGAGCTGAGAGCCCTGGTTTAACTCTGAAGCTCCAGATCTCTGAAAGGGGTGAGGCTTTAATGCCTCACGTTTTTTACATTTCGGTAAATCCACCCCACAAGTCAGTAAAGTTGCACCTTTCACTTGCATGCTACTGGATTCCACCAATCTTCACTGCTTCCAACAACCTGACATTCCTGTTGGATGTCATGGAGATAGAAACAGGCCTTTTGCCAACCTCCAAAACGCGTGGGGTAACCTGCTAGCCCAGCATCTGAGCAGTGTGTCCCAGAGACCTTGCCCGTGGCCTTTGCCAGGACAGATTTCTTGATCCATTTCCCTCTGATAAAAACAGGCAGCATGGTCTGGTCACAGTCAGGTGGGGTGGAAACACAGCTTCTGCCTTGGACTGTCTCAGAGTCAGTGTCCACACTTCCCCGTGCCCTCCACATGGTTTTCCAGTGTGGTTCTCCTCACCGGGGAGGCAATTTCTGCAACCCTAAAATGATGCCTTGGCTACTAGCCCAGCAGTCTGTGGCCACAAAATCTAGAGGTCAAATGAAATAACTTATTTATCCTCTAGGTTACAACACTGTTGGACTGACACTCATCAGGGGGAGATGAGGGCACCCTGTTACCCCTCAGCTGCAATCCCATGGTGGGACAGGCATGCCCAGTGGGATTGCTCCATGCTTCACTGCTTGTGGCATGCATGGAGCCTCCAGCTTTCACAGGCATTTCATTGGAGCTGTGTTTGGTCAGAAAGGTGGAAATGCAGGGATGTCACAGCTGTGACACAAATAACACAACTCACACACGATGTTCCAGTATCTCAACAGGAACAGGAAAAAAACACTTTATTTTTTAGACCTTAACATTTATAGAATTCCAAAAGTGACAGTGGATTGGTGGATGACATTGCCATCTTTCCAACCATACTGGTCAGACTAACAGTCCATCAAAACTCTCCTCCTACACAGAAGAATGTAAACAATCATTATTTACATAAAAATGTATGAGAAACTCCATTACAAGAATATAAACATCAAAAAGCTTAGAAAATCTCAAAAAATCAAGGTAACACAGGGATTGGTTTTAAATCCCTAACTCACATATATTAAAGCAGGGAGTCAATTTGTCATTTCTCCTCCATAGTACTGATGCCATTGCATGTAGAGTCTCATCTGGGTGTTGTGTCCCCCAGTGTGCAGGTACTGTGGGAGAAGGAAGGGATGAAATAGGAGCTGTAACTCCCCATCTTCCCTCTGCCTCTGTGTGGCAGCTGGTGATTAAATTGTCAGTTTAATGCATCCATCCATTTAACTCAAAAAATGTGCAGAGAGAGGGAAGGTGAGAGCAGATGCCTTCCCTGCAATAGAATGGCTGCCTTGCAAAATTCCAGCTTTACTGTTTCCCAGTTAAGGCCCAGTAAAGTCTCCAGTGGATGGTAGTCACAGGCTTTCTGTTGTCTGATAAGGCTGGAAGGTCTTTGGGTTGGGAACTCTCTCCTAGGCACACACACGTGTGAGAGAGTGTGTGTGTGTGTGTGTGTGTGTGTGTGT
>VZRH01000653.1:58146-129375 GCA_013397555.1 Urocynchramus pylzowi | reverse complement strand
AAAAAAAAAAAAACAACAACAAAAAAACCCACACACATAACATCCACAATGGAAATCCTTCAAACCACTCCTCCTCCCCCCACCCTTTTGTCCATCACACCATGAGACAAGGCTTTACATTCTCAATCCAGCTACCACCCCTCCAACACTCAATTCTCAGTCCATTACCACCCCTCACACATCCAACTCCCAGTTCATCAGGAGAAAGGAGTCTCCCTCTTTCTCCTGATGAGGAGAAAGAGGCCACAGGCCTCCCCAAGAAACACAGTCATACCCTCCTGTGCTTCCATGTTACACGTGGCAGCCACCTGGAGAAAATCTGCCATGGTGACAATCTTCCTTCCATGGCCAGTGCTCTCACCACCGATCACGGATCCAAACTGCTCCTTGGGTTCCTTTTTAAGAATGCTCTGCCCAGTTCCAAAACAGTGACAGCATCTCACTTTCAGGACAGCAGTCCCCTCCATATTTTCTCCCCTGGGGCCTGGGGGTCTCGAGAACAACAGGCTTGTGTCCCATGTTGAAAACCAGCACCTCTGGAGCCTGCAGCTCATCATGGCATTCATCAGTCCTGCCTTCCTTCTTCCAAACCCAGCACTTGTGCATGCCTGGCCTCCTCTGCCCCCCCGTCCAGGCTCTGCTTCCTTCAAGAAGCTGGAGGGTGAGCACGCCTCTATCCTCTTTGTAAAAAATTGTACTTGCACATATGGATTGCATTCTCTTATGGAAGGAGGTGTCATTAGTAATAACTGTCTCTTTTCCTACTTCTAACTGCTCCAGTGCTGTGTCCCTCTGGGGTGCACAGCGTCAGCCCTTAGATCCTCCCTCCACTGACTTGCTTCCTGTGCTGGGTTAGAAAGCAAAGGGATGGAGTTGTCTGGACAGTGTGAATGCCAGGGGGCAGGAGCAATAGCACCAGCACTACCTCTGTAGGTGCAGGGCTCAAGACTCCCACCTGTCCTTGAAGCCAGGCCTGGCTCTCCAGTCTCCTCAGCATCTTGTGGCAGGCAGGCAGGAGGCAGCACAGGCAAGTCAGTTAAACATCGGCTCGGCTGGGCAGCAGAGTGAGTGAATCCATGGTTTTTGTCTCCTTTTTTGCCTACAAGATCAAATTTACATTGAATAAATTTGTGTTCCACACAGTAAAAACAAATGGAACTGCTTGAGTGCGTGCAAGGGGCATTGCCTGCTAACTAGGGCACTCAGAAGAGCCCTCGCTCCTGTCAGGAGGCAGCCGATTGCTCTCAAGATTTGTTCTTTTTAGAGCAAACCTTTGCAGGGAGCAGGGGAGGAGGTGGCCACTGCAGGGAGAGGGACAGGGGCAGCAGCAGCAGCAGCCAGCCCTGGGCTGGCTGTGGGGAGGCAGAGCCAGGGCTGGGTTGCCCAGGAGACCTCCCTTGCTGCATCAGGAAGGGATGGAAGTCAGGAACCCTCAAGCAGAGTGATTTGTAGAGCAAATGGCTGAAATCTGCTGGAGCTGCAGGAGTTTGGGAACTGCTGAGTATCATCAGCTTCTCCTTGAAATGAGGCCTGTGGCTTTTCTATCTGACCTGAAGGCATTTGAGAGGAGCTGCAGGAAGATGCTGGAAGAAAAAGGGGTGTCTTGGCCATGAGAAGAAAGGGAGCTAGGATGCAAAGCTGGGGCCAGCCTCATCTCAAGGCTCTCCCCAGATCTTCAGCTCTGCCCTACTTTGTCACTCTGCAGCCTCTTCTCTCCCAGCAGTTCATCCATTTACAGCTTTCTCTCTCAAATCATCCTGCCACCTTCAAGCATGAAAACTCTTCCTAAGGAGTGCAAATCCACTGTGCCCTTGTCAGTCAGGTCTGCCTGGAGTGTTCACATGGGAAGGGATGGCTCTTACCACTCCCCAGCCCTGTGTGTGTGCGTGCTCAGTGTTTCCCTGCAGGCAGGCATCCCCCAGCATTGCCCCACTCCAAATGTGGGTTTTCCTTGTGCTGAGTCTGTCTCCCTGCCCACACAGCACCTGACACGCTGGAGCTGAGTCAGAGCTCTGCAGATCCCTGCCAGAGAGCTGGGCTCTGGCGAGCTTTAGAAGCCTTCTGCTGGGCATGGCTGGACTGGGAGCTGTATCTGTGGGGCCACATTGGTGCCCTGTGCCATGTGTCTGAGTGCACAGGGGTTGGTCAGTGGGCCAGGAGCTTTCCACGGCTGCTTGGAAGACATTTCTGCCCCTTGTGTGGTGCCTGCCTCAAGCAGAGCCCCGGGCAGTGTTGGTTGTGCAGCCAGGGAGGAGGTGACTGGGCTGACTGGGCTTTTCATATGCTGAGCACAGCTACAGCTGGTCAGTCATCCCAGGTGCTTTATCACCCCTGTCTGGCCTCAGCCAGGAGCCAGGGATGAGTTGCAGACACTCATAATTTACCTTCACTCACCTTGCAGAGAAGTTCCTTGTCTGTGTGCCCCAAGGCTGTGGGTCTGCAAACAGTTAAACCCACTGTGCTTCCCAGTAAGCACTAGGTACTGGGCAGCTACTGTGAGCTCTTCTCACACTGCCTGCCCTTCCCTGAGCTGACCTGACTCACCAACCACACAGAAATGCCCCTTGATTTTTTTTTGCTTGGATGATTTTCTTCCAGCCAAGCATACTGGATCGTTTGTTGGAGGAGTTGACTCATGGAGGAGGCCAGCAGAAACAGGGAAAGAGAGTGGAACCATCCCTCCTGTGCTTTAAGCAACCCTGTGTTCATGGCCAGCTGAGGAGTGACAAAGAAAATTTCACTGCTTAATAAAACAGTCAGTCAGTGATGAACCAAGAGGATGGCATCTGATTCAACAAATATATTTGTGCATCTCCAATAAAGTGAAAGTGTGCTGCCTATAATGCAGGGCCAAAGGGTGTCACCCACCCAATTGTCCTGGTCGGTGTGCCCTGTAGTAGACCCCCAATAAATGTAACACAGGCTTCTGAGCAGTTAGTGACTGCATCTCATCCAGGCATGATGTCCAGAGACCTCCCCATTTTGGTGACAGTGGTGGTGATAAGGAATGAGCTCTTCAGCTGCATCAATCTTATTCCAGTGCTGTGTCTGGTTATGGAGCGTGCAAAGCGATGTGACGTGTGCTGCAGGGCTTGCTTTATTTTCTGCTTCCTTGCTGTTGCTTTCACGCCTATTTTGCACAACCTCTGGCTGCTGAAAAGATGCCAGTTACCCCCCTGGACCTCCCTGGGGCCAGGGCA
This sequence comes from Urocynchramus pylzowi, assembly GCA_013397555.1. Lineage (NCBI taxonomy): Eukaryota > Metazoa > Chordata > Aves > Passeriformes > Fringillidae > Urocynchramus > Urocynchramus pylzowi. The sequence continues at coordinate 126,175 of VZRH01000653.1, read as the reverse complement.
TTGCAGCTCTGGGAAGCAGGTCTGAGAGTGAAAGTTAGATCCCACTGAGAGCTCCCTGTGTCCCAAAGGTGAAATGAGGGACTGTAGATGTTCCATGTGCTAGTGGGCAGGGGCAGGTCCCAACCCCAAGCCAGCTTGCAAAGGGAAAACCTTCCTGAGCTCGTACCTGCTTAGCATTAAGTGATGTGGGTCCCAGCCCCTCTTCCCCAGTCACTACACAATGATTTATCCTGTCTGTGATGTGCTGTGCCATGGATAACACCTGTGTTCCAGGTCAGTGACTTGTTTGTTGGATTGATTGATTGATTGATTGATTGATTGCATGACAGAGGCTGGGAGCTCCTTTCAACCTGAGGATGCTGCAGAAGCCCCTCTGTTGCTGACCACTGAGGGAGGGGAAGCTTTTCACATGCCAACAGTGGCAGTTTCACAGCCCTGACTGTGTTTTCAGAATTGGCACACCACTCAGAGCTGGTGGAGGTAAAATCACAGAATCACAAAATATTCTGAGTTGCAAGGGATCCACAAGGATCATCAAGTCCAACTCCTAAGTGAACAACCCATACTGGGACTGAACCTAACATCAGCATTATTAGCACCATGCTCCAACCAACTGAGCTAATTGTGGCTGGAGGAATAAAGAGGAATGTGTGATAACCTCATTGAGCTGAGTGGGAATAACCCCATTAAATGGGGACTGCCTGGCCCCCAGACACAACACTGTGCTGTCAAGCCATGGCTTGGGTTCTGCCTCTGCTGCTGCCTCTTGGGCAAACTCAGACTTATTTCTATATATATAAAGGGGACCTGTAGGATAAAGCTCTCCTCTGTCCTCTACTGTGAGGATAAATTCCTAAGTGACTGTGAAAATTTCCATCCCTGCTGCGAAGGGCCATGGAAATACCTGGAAAGGACAATAAATTTCCAAGCTGTGAGCATTGCTTAACCTAAGCTGCTTTCCATGGTCTCTGCACTGCAATACTGTGGTTTCAGAATCACTCTACCATTTGTCCTTCAAAGAGCACAGCAAAGAAGAAAGTTTCTTTCCCAATTCCAGCATTTATTCTGCTGGTACCAGAATTCTGTTCCTCTCATTTTAGATAGCGTTTCTGTGCTCCATCTATCAGATCTCTGAGTGCCCTGGAATCAATCAGGAATTCCAGCCTTGTGCCTGCTAATTGCATGGGCCTTTGGTGGCTGGGAGCTCTCCCAGGTGATGGATGGTGTGTGTGGAGGTTTTACTCCATCTGAGTGACACCCCAGAAGCAGCTCAGCGTTGTATGCTCACCAGTCTGGGGGCGAGGGTCAGCACTGCAAGACAAGCCGTGCTGTGTGCGCCTGGCTGTGACCTCACTGCTACTGGGGGGCACTTGGGCTGTCACTGAGGGAGCTCTGGCTGTTGAAGGGGTGCTGGCTTGGCTGGAGCACTTGTCTGCACAGACTTGTCTGTGATGCTGATAGCCAAGGACAGACCCTGCAGGCGCTTGATGGGCTCGGCAAGGTATAAGGAGTCAGTGTTCCTCTCTGAAATGAAGGCTGTGAGGAGCAGGAATGACCTGACAAATCTAGCTTAACCCATCTACAAGAAGCTGAGCGTGATGGCAGCAAAAGCAATATGCAGCTGGGTCCATCTCCAGCCTTGTAGAAGCCAAGGTCAGTGGCTGGACTCAAAATAGCTCTAAGGTCTGAGTGGCCTCCACGACTGCCCACAGCTGCCCTGAGTGGTGTCCTGATAGCCCAGCACGTCTGGCTGGTGGTGCCTGTCCCTTGGGGAAACCTTCCTGCATCTTTAAACAAATTTGGACCTGAAGGTAGAGCATGCCTAAGTGACAGGTTTACCTTTCTGAGGCACTTTCATTTTGCAGGTTTGACTTGACACGTTAGGCAGCTCCTCGGATTGTAACCCAAAAGAGTATTACAGGAGATGCTGTACTCTGGGTGACATTTTTAATCTCTCATCTCTTCCAGCTAATGCGTTTTGCTGATCAGTTTGCCAGGCAGAGCGGCCTCGCCGGCGATGCCAGGTCTGAGTTCCTCCCGTCTGCCTCTCATTCTGCACGCGCTGCCACGCGGCCTAACAATTGTGTTTTTCATGAATAATTTGTTCTCTCCACATCAGGCAGTCTGTGTCACTCTGCAGCCACCGGCTCTGCAGAGGGGAACAGCCGAGCGAAGGGAACAGCCGGCCCTGGGCGAGCCTGCCCCGTGCCTTCCTGCACTCCAGACAGGGCCATAAGTGATTTCTCCTTCAAAGCAGCGTCCTTTGCTGCCTGCATGCCTGCTGTGTGCATCTCCCTTTTGGTTCTGCTGTCTCCAGGAGCATCGTTTCGGTGGTAACTGGTGAGGAGGATGTTGTGCCCTGCCCCAGGAGAGTGCCTGGCACCTCTGCTTGCTCCTCGCTTGTGGGGATGCATTGGAGGGCAGTGAGGACTGAAACAGCCCTCGTCCCTGTGGTGCTCACCTGGGAGTTTGCTCTCTAATTATCCTCCAGGTCCCAGGGCTGACATAAATTCACTTTTAAGAACAGCACCCACCCTGACACTCCTGAGGTGGGAATTTTGCAGTGGGTGCTCAGCTGGGGCTCTGCCCCATGCAGCTTTCCTTGGAGAGATTTCTTCCAGCTCCAAGAGAATCCCATTGCTGTGGCCCCAGCAGCTGCTGCTTGCGTGGCTTTCCTGGGATGAGCTGTGTCCTGAGGCAGCCAAAGAAGCTGGTTTAACCCTCATACTTCAGCAGAGCAGAAAACAGCTTTGATAAACTGTATCATTTGCCCTGAAAAATTATTGTTAGCACCTGATATTGACAGAACCACCCAGGATTTGGATGTTGGGTTTGCTCCTTGCAATCCTGAGAGCAGCATCCCAGTCACAGCAGAAGCAGTTCAGATCCCCACATTTTCTCAGGAAAGCCCCCTGCCAGAGTAACATAGGAGGCAGTGGGTCAGGCAGGGGCTGGCAGGGCTCTGGGGGATGCCTGGAGCCCTGGCCCTTGTGTACAGGCAATGAGCACCGTGGTATTTCCAAGGGACGTGGTGTTTACCAAGCCCATCCTCAGGAGACTGGTGCAGGATTATTTCTCCCACTGCATTTTCTGACTTTTCTCCCATCTTGTTCCAATGTTTCATCACAGCTGATTTTTACAGACATTTTTCCTTCCAGAAGTACAGGAATTAGGCTATTAAAGCTGCCCCCTTTTAATATTCCTCTGGAGTGCCAGTACCTGCAGGCAGGCTCCCTCCATGGGAGCCTTGTCCCAGCACTGCCTGCTCTGCTTTGGTAACTGACCCAAAATCCATGAGAGTCAAGGTGAAGATTCCCTGTGGGCCTTCTGAGCTTTCAGTCAGGCCCTAGATTTAATCATGTGCTCACAGGTGGGGAAACTGAGGTCTAGAGTGCCTGAATCAGGATATGGATGCGGGAGCTCAGTGCCCAGGCTCTGCACATCCCAGGAGTAGGACAGAGGGAAAACCAGCCCAACTATTAGATGGAAAGAGCCTGCTTTTGCAATCAGAAGAGTTGAGCTTCCCTTCTACCCCATCAGAGCTTTTTAGTGGCTTTGACTCAGGACTTTGGCCAGAAAGCCTTGCCCCTATATTTTTGGTGACCCTTAGGTGTTGCGGTCACACAGCCGGATCGGAAGCTCACAGACAGACCAGCTCTGTTGGGTGCTTCTTGGACAACAGCCCATGGGCTGTCATTTCTGTTGGCTTGTGATACTCGGTGTGTGTTTTCAAATACCAACTGGAGTTGTTTGCAAATGCCTAGTAAATCCCAAAATAGCCCCAATTTGCTGATTTTTGTGAATAGCATTCAGCCCACTCCAGTTACAATAGCAGCCTCCTCCGTGCCTTGCCGGAGCTTTGCGGAGGTACAATAGTGAGAGGGGCGAGGAGTGAGGCTGGGCGAGCAAATGTTATTATTCCAGCTTGCTGCACAAACAAAGGATGCGATTTGTTTTCCTGGCTTCTAGAGCGTTTCATTTGTATCGCCTCCCATTCTTTTGCCGCATTCCTCGGTTTTCTTTTGTGGCTTTCCACTCTTTGGGGATTCATTGTCCCGCTGAAGCGTGGTCCCTCTGGGATGGTGCTCCAGAGCTGGAGGAGTGGTGCTGGGATGTGGATCACCTCCACTGGCTCTCCTTTGCGCGTGGGTGGGCTGTGGAGGATGTCTGTCTGGGAGCATCCTTCCTGCTAACCTGCAGTGGCATGTCCTCAGTTCCCCAGGCTCCGTGGGAAGTCTGGCAGTTCGGGGGCTGCCTTCCCCTCTCGCCCCAAGCTCCTCTTGCTCCTCTGTTTACATGATGGAAAGTTTATCTGCTGTGGTTTCTTCCTGGAGTCCAGCAATGCGATGCTGATGAGGAGTGACAGGAAGGTCACAGCACAGGGGAGGAGGGAGTGGGGAATGTGCCCTGAGCTTGGCTCTGCCTCTGCAGCCCCTCTCAAGCACAGCCTTGATGGGGCAGTGGGGACATCCTTAGCTGAGCTTGGGGTAGCCCTTCTTGTCCCCAGGATGTGTGCTTCATGTAAGACACCCTTTACAGCTCTGTAAGCTCCTTTATTTATTCACTGCTTGCGGTTTATTTCTCATTCTGCTTCTGGGTCTGTGGGGGTGTGTGATGAGCCTGAGCGAGCTGCTGGGGACAGGCGGGTGCCAATGACTGCAGCTCCTCTCCCCTGATGGGGGTTTCCCTGTCCCACGACCAGACCCACAGGTCCTTTGCTTTCCTTTTTACAGCCACTGCTGGGAACGTGGTGAGCTGCCGAGGGGGGTGGGCAGCCCTGTGCTCGTCCCCGTGTGTGCTCTGGCAGAACCAGCATGGCTGGGTGGAGAAGGAGGCAGGGTCATGCACATCTGCCTGAGCCATCGGGGTCTGCAGAGCCCAGAGGCTGCCAAGCCACAAACCCCAGCGTCAGCATGGAGATAGGCACAAGAGTGATAGGATGGGTCTTGCTCTGAGGATCAGGAAGTGGGACCCATCACAAAGCCCCAGGATGCTCAAGCTTTATTCATTTATTACAGGAAGAGAGCACTGGGTGCTCTGCTCCCTCTCTCCAGTGCTGTCTGGAGTCTCAAACAGAGAGTGGGATTAGAAAGGGTAAAATTCTTTAGAATCTTAAAAATAAGAAGAAAAGCATTGCTGTCTCTTCAGATTTTCTGTAGGCTGATGGACTATTGGTCCGCACCAAGCAGTCGCTGCCCGGCAGAGACCTCTCCGAGGCTGGCTGGGGTAATTGCAGGCACGGCGCTCAGCATTCATATCCCAGCTTGGCATCTATATCTAATCTGAAAATAAGTCACTATATATTTCATTAAACCAGCTGCTGCTGCTTTTATTTGCTTAGTTTGAATGATGCTCTGTTCTGTTGAAAGCCAATTTGTTTTAGAAAAATGGTCTGTGTTTGCAGCCCGTGCACTGCATGGCCCATCCTGCCCCAGCCCTCCCATGGGAGACTCTCAGCAGTGGGGCTGAGCCAGCAAGCACCCACCCTGCAGGGGATGGGAGAGGAGGAGGTAGCCCCATGAGTGACATGCTGTCCTGGGACACACATCTGCATGTCCTGGCTGTGCTACAGCACAGAGACCTTGAACAGATCACTTGCAAATGGTTCCGTTCTCTTCCGTTCTGTCTGTAAAGGAGAGATGGAGCAGCAAGTCTGGAGGTCCCTGGGTTGCCATAAGTACCTGTAGGTAGGTGGGCTGACAAGATTTACCTGTAATTTGGCCAAGATGAGGTGAGTGGGCTGGCTTCACCACTTCTCCTGCTGGAAAGCTGCCTGAAGTAATTGCCTGTCCTGCCGTGCTCAGCTTCTCCAGGTCTCTGTGACTGTGACACAGTCTGAAAACAACAGCAAATGAAACCTGTTAACTTTCCACATTTAACCCTGCCCCTCCTCACTGAATCAGGAAGTTGCGGGAATTACATTTTAGAGCTTCATGTCACAGCTGTGAGGGGCACCAATGTACACCCGTTGTAAAGTGGAAGAGGAGATTCTCAGGTCGTCTCATGGCCCAGGGGTTGTTGCTTTGCAGAGGAAGCCCCCAGCCTCTGCCCCAGGGAGGGAGAAGGGATGGGCCCAGAGGGAGCCCCCAGACGAACCCCCCGTGCTGTTCCGCGTGTATCTCCTAACACACGGCAATTAGGAAACTTATTTCCAGCACGCTGTTTGCAGTGACAGATTCCTGAACCCCAGCCAGGGCTTTGCGAGAGGAGCTGTTGTAAAAGAGGAAATAATGGGAATCTCGAGCTTTTTATAGCACTACCCATTCTCCCTCAGCTGCCTGCTGATGTCTGAGCCTGATGTCCCCAGCACTGCACATGATGGGAACCACAGCGGGGTCAGTGGCCAGAAGGGGACCTGGCTCTAGGGGAAGGTGGCAGCATTTCTGCTGGATGGCGAGGCATCAGGTTGAAGCAAACTGGTCACCTGCTCATCCAAAACCTGTGTGTGCGAGGATGCTGCCTGTTGGAGGGGGCCTCCCCTCCTCATCCTCACAGAAGAAAGTTCCCTGACTGCTTGCTGTCTGTAGGGGAAGGAGGTATTGGGGAATTTTAAGAAGCTGGTGGTGAATTTGATGCCTTGGCTGTTTGGCAATTCAACTGGAAATGCTGCAGGGTTGCCTGGTTCTTGGACTGAAGTGGAGCTCTATTGGGCACATGAATCCAGGTCCTGACATGCTCAGTTGCCTAAGTGTCTCTAGAAAAATCTCAACCCAAATGAGCAATAGAGACTAAAAATATTTATTTTTTTACTTAAAGGCTTTAGGACTCTCCCAGCTGGCTGTGAACTACATCACCAGGAGAGGATGAGAAATCCTCCTCCTCTGTCCAAAAATGAGTCTGTCTCTCCTCACTGTCTTCTCACTCTGGTTATTAATTTCTTGGATAAGGTTTTTTTTTTTAAACTAGTCCCTCTTTAAGCCTTTCTCTACCAAGGTAGGGCTGGGCTGGAAATGAGCAGCACAAGACAGGATTGTGGTAAGAAAACACGAGTAGTGGTGATAGGAACAGGTCAGTGGGCTTGGACTTGCTGCTGGGATGAGCTGAGCAGAACAGAAACAAACGTACAGGAAGCATCAGTGTGGGAATTTAATTTTTTAAATTATAATTTAATTTTTTTTCTGGTAACTTAATTTTCTGTTAGAGCCAAGGCTGGGCAGCAGAAAGGGAAGGAAGCAGACCCCAGATTGATGACAGGAAATGGTTCTGGTGGTGGTTTTTACTTGTGTGGCTCTGCCCTGGCTGAGAGGTGCTGTGTCTCAGCCCAAAGGCATGATCAGGTACAGGGATGATGAGCAGCTGAGGATCACAAGTGTCCATGGATACAGGACGAGCTGTTACTGGAGGCCAATGGGTCTCCTGGGGCAGACTGAGAGCTCAGGACTGCAGGAGGTATCTGACCAGACCTTCCCTGTGCTAGATGCAGCTGCCTGGACTGGGCTTGCTGCTGCTAATCTTCCCTGAAGATATAAACATTCTCTGTTTATTATAAGCTTGGAAAGGGAGAACCCAATCTGATGTCTGTGTGCTGTTTCTGCCTTCCCTTGCACCCATGCAGTTGGTGCGAGGGAAAAGGAAAAACTGGTTCAGAGCATGTGATCAGAAATGTGCTGGTCCTGTTCTGTCTCTTTCTTCCTAACTCACCTTTTTAGTTCACCTCAAGGTCACTGGGCTGTTGCTTTCTGCAGATTGCTTTTTCTGTTCCCCCTCTTGCTCTCGTGCTCAGCCAAGTCCAGCTTCTGTGATGGACTCCCAGGCTCTCCCCTGCAGTGGCCCAACGCCTCCAAGTGCTGGTTTCCTTCACACTCAGCCTTGCTGCCCATCGTGCAGCTGATTCACCCTGCAGGTCCAGATGGGCACCTGTTAAACAGCACCTCATCCCAAATGCACCAGCTAAGAGCCCCTTCCAAAGGGCATCTCCCCTTCCCCATGTCTGGTTTTACCCCGCACTCTTCCATCCCCTCACAGAGGGAAACCTTCAGAGTAGAGGAGCACAGCACGTGGTGTGCCCTCAATTAGAGCCCATTTGCCTGTTGGTGTTTCAGAGATGGCAGTGACAGCAATCCAGCGTGTTTCAATCGGGAGTGACGGTGCAGGAATGTGCTGTCATGCTGGTTACCGAGGGCTCCTTCAGCCTGATGCTGAGATCCAGGGATGCCTGTTAAAGAGCATCCCTTTTTTCTTCCTGACTTTGCGTGGCGAGGACAGAGCAGGCTTTGCCTGGCAGAAAGGCACAGAGGAGGAAATTGTGGGGGCTGTATTTACTGCTGTTAACTGTCAGTATGGGATAAAAGACCAGCTGGATTCATAAACTGTGTGTAACCCACCTTGGGGAGAGAGAAATCTTGGCTGCAGTGCAGGAGGGAGTTTTCATCAGGAGCTGATGGGCATGGCCAGAGCTTGTGAGACCAGAGCTCTATTGCTGACGATGCTGTGCAAAGGGCTGATGAGATGTGAGCTCTCCTCCAGACTTTCTGGGGGTCCCCAGGGAGCTGCACCCCCACACCAGCCCTGGAACATCACACTGGGGCTGGGGGGACGCCTGCCCATGCAAAGTCCTGAACTCTGCTGGCCTCATCCCTTTGCATCCCCCTGAAGGGAAGAATTGGTGGTTTACAAAAGTAAAATATAAACTGTCATTAATTCTTCTGGTGTCCATGACTCAAGTAAAAATGATGCTGTGACATCTGTCTGAGCCAGCAGCTGGCTGTCATGAGGGGAAGGAGCACAGCAGTGTTTTGTGAGGCTCAACTCATCCCTGTTGCTTGGGATGCCCAGCAGCCCCCTGAATGGTGTCTGAACACAGCACAGGAGGAGGGTACCAACAGCCCTGGGCTCTCCTCCTGCAACCCACAGTGAGACAACTGCTCCAGAAGCTCCTGCATGCTCCTCTCTGCAGCAATGGTAAAACAAATGAGCAGGAACAATAATAACAAATGCCAGCTGAGCCACCCTGCAACATAAGGCATAAATCCCAGTGCCCTTGCTGGGCTGAAAATGCTGCTGCTAAGATTGGGAGCAGCCCCTTAAAATGCAAGCTGTCATTGGTGATGTGGATGTGGTGTGGCTGTAGCCTCTTATCCTCACTGTCTCCACTTGCAGTTGAGGGCCAAGTGTTCCCTGCCCCCAGTGGGGTGGTGGAGCTGACTGGTGCAGTTTTGGGGAGCAGCACACAGCTTCCCAGAGGAGCAGCGTGGCATCCCATCAGCACAGGTCAACTGTACCCATCAACAGATTTCCCCTCAGTAGCCTGCAGCCCCTTTGCTCCTCAGCACTTTCCTTGGATTTTTTTAGGAAGATTTCTTGGTCCTCACCTCAGCTCTCATTATTAAACGGGTGTTTTTCTACCTGGTGAGTTATTTTTGTGCCTGTGCCTCAGAGTGTTCTCTGAGGAGTCAGGGCTGCTTTTGGGGGGAAAAATCAGGATGAAGGGTGGCAATGATTCTTTGTTATCTTTTTTTCCCTCTGTAGTAGTAAGGCTGTGCAGAGGATGGTGCTGGAGAGCGGGGCTCGCAGGGCGCTCCGAGGACCGCGTGTGCACACGTGGCTGTGCCTGCACTTGCTGCACACTCACACAGCTGAGCTGATGCCTGACAGCCTCAGCTGCTTCATGGCAGCTGCTCCTGAGGTCAGAGTTGCTCTTCATGCAAGAACAGGCCCAAATTCCCAGCTAGAGAAGGTGTTCAGTGGCAACTGGTTTTTGCCCAAAGCCTTATTTGTGCTACCTGTGCCTGGAGACTCTGAAGGAAGCGGGTCACTCATTTGCCTGTCTCTGAACACTATCAGAAAGGATTTTGCAGAGGTAATTCCCCAAGGATTTTGCTAAGTGCTTTTCTTCCTAATAATTTTCAATTTACAAATGCCATTTGTACTCCCAAGTAGGGTTTTACTGCGAGCATTAATAGCACGAAGAGTGTACTGTGGCTCTTTCTTGAGTTAACTACTCAAGTTGTTCAAGTTTGAAACTCAATTTCCCTCTTTCATGCTGAAGTTGACCATATTTCATAACAAGATCTGCATTTGAAAGGGAAATGGCGTTGGGGAGGAGCACACTGGTCTATGCTGAGCCTCCTGCAGCCTGTTTCCCTCCATGTCACTCCCACCTGCCATGCTGAGAGCATCAGCGGGACAAGAAAGACGAGTGGTATTGTGAGGGGGTTTGTTTGGGGTGGGTTGTTTTTGGCTGAGAGTTGTACTGAGTCTCACCAAGTTGTCAGCCAGGCACAAAGCATGGACTGTCACTGACATTGTCCTTGCTGACCTGAGCTGCTCCCATCGCTTCCATCTACATGTGGAAGGCTCTGCAGCTGGCAGCTCTTCCCCCAGATCCTGTCTGCAGCATGTTACAAGCCTCATCTCTGATTAGTATTGTACTATCTTATTTTTGTTAAAAGTAACAAAAATTGAAGCCCAGTCCCTGTTCTGTGATGTGAGTAGCATTTAAAGTTGATGATGATTGCAGTTCTTTTAGCCTCTTTTGTTGCACGGGGTGGTTTAGTATGTTTACCCACAGTATTTTTGGCATGTGGATTTCACAATTTGTTTAGCAATGTCAATACCATCTGGAGCATCGTCTATTTAAAGTACATTAGAGAGATGAGGAACAACCTATCATATTTTTCCATAGGGTGCATCAAGATTGGAAATGAGAGTCATTCAGAAAGGTTTAATGGGAAAGAGATGTTCATTGCACTGCACGCTTGCCTCTTATCGCGAGTGGTTACGGCTCTGGAGCCATTCCTCCTCTGCTTTTCCTGATTGTATTGTGCCACTGTATAATATCTGCCTTCAAAAGCAAACAGAGCTGCCTTAAAGAGAGGATGAAGGGCTGGTACCTTTGACTTATTCTCCTGAATTGAGTAGGACAGCTTGCAAGAGGTGATCAGTGGAGAGGATATCAGATGTGGCTTATGATAAAGGCTGTGGGGGCGTGTGTTCTTCCACTGCTCGTGGAGATTAATGGATGCAGTGTAGGGATTTGATCCCAGTTGCTGTGCTTTTGGGATGCTCTGAACAGGGCCTGCTACTGAACAGCCTTGTTGGTGGCTGTGGACCTGACAGTGGAAGGGGTGGGCTCCCATGTCATTTGTCCATGGGCTGGTACAGCATGAGCACCGAGCCCTGGCTCATGGCAGCTCCTGCTCCTGAAAGGAAAAGCTCTGCTCTTACTCTGTTGTAGATCCCTTTTGCTTTGCCTAGCACCAGGATTCAGCCCTTGTTCAGAGGCACCTACAGAGCTCAAGGGACCGTGTGAGTGTTGGGGTGGTGCAGCCCATCTGCACAAGTAGCAGGGAGGCTGCAGGGAGGGTGTCAGTGATGTTTGCTTCAGAGATCTTCTGAAAAATTTTCTCTGTCCCATACAGGAGTGCTGCCTCTGGTTCCATCCTTGGGTACACACACATGGGGCTCTGCAAGCCAGCAAGACTGGCTTTACACTCCTAGTGCCAGGGTTGCATTTGGCAGGGATTAACTTCACCATGCTTTCAGTTAGATCGTGGTTTCTGATCTTCATAATAGCACCAGTGGGACAGGCAGTCCTGGCTGACCCCAGCCTGCTCAGGGAGGGCACCTCCAGGGGAAGGGACTGTGATGCTCAGCTTGGCTCTGGTGGCTGTTGGGCATCACTGAGAGTCAGTGATGACTTTTTTCCACCTCAAAGGGGTGCTGGGAGAGCTTAATGCACACTCACTATTACTGACAGTGACTCATTCACGAGTGTGAGCCCTCCATGCTGTGTGCTCCCAGCTTCCACTAACCAGGGGGTCTCAGGGGATGGTGGGGCTCCAAACACTGCTCACATTCTGGAGACAGGAGCAAAGCCTCCGGATGAGCTGGGGACAGAGATGCGTGATTGCTCGTGGGCTCTCTCTCTTCAAAGCTGGAGATGATTATTTGACACCTCTGCAGCATTAAAACTGAGCGAATCCTGGCTGGAGGGTCCCTGTGGCTCGCTGGCCCCTTGGGCAGCTGATCCCAGCTCAGCGAGATGTGGTCCCTCTGCAGTCTCCCTCACCTCTCTGCTGCTTGCACTTCATAAACTACTGCACTGCTAAAGGGCATTCTCCTGCTCTGCATCAAATGAGAGTAATTGAATTTCCCTTTCCCTTCGGTATTTAACGTTATTTTCAGGTTGTGTTGGCATTAACGAGAGCCCGGCCGTGGTTTGCATAAGGATATTTATAGGCCCTTATGCAGATGAGAAGTGTCGTCTCCCCACATCATGTGCCTGGCTTGGGTGAATAAATTTCACATTGTTACTTTGAACTAGGTCACCAGAAACTTCAAAAATGTATTCCTCTGATCGTTTTGATACAGGTTACTTAACAAGGGAGATAAACTAGTACTTGCACACAATTGTAGGGAGAAATGGATTTGCAGAGCCCAAGGCGGTGTCGGGGCGGTGGAAGCTGCTCTGATACACGCTCTTTAAAGCTTCCTACGTTTTGCCAGCCTTAGCATTTTTAATCATTTTGCTGGCTGGCATTCATCTGGTGAGAGTATCAAAGCACTCCTGCAAACGGGCGAGTGTTTCACCACAGCCATTAGTAGAATCCTGCGCTTGTCAGCCTCTTCCCCTTCAGGAGATTGCAGGAGAAACTCCTTGGCGTTTTAAGCTCTGTGAGTTTTTGCTCTCAATCTGGAGCACAAACTGTAATTAGTTCTTGCTGCTGGGTTTGGGAATGTGAAGTTTGTTCATTAGAGGAACTTGGGCTAAAACCCTTGGCTCTAGTCCCCTCTGCCCAAGGTGCTTGCAAGGTGGGAGAAGGTACTGATGGCCCATGGGAAGCCTCCCAGCTCTTTCTCTGGCCAAGGGGATGTTGGCATCCCTGGCACAGGGAAAAGTCCGCATTAGCTCTTGGACATGCCCACAGAAACACTCTCCTGCATAACAGGATGCAGATAAATACCCACCCTTAGGCAACCAATTGAAATTGAGATCCAGGTAATAATTAAAATAATTGTGTTGACCTTAAACAGAAGGGTGACCCACAGAAATCCTGGTGTGCCAGCTGCACATTCATCACCTCGCAGCCAGAGATGCTCCACATTTATTTTAGCACTGTCAGAGTGTGGCAGATCCGTGTGGCTGGAGCTGGAATGCTTGCTGGAGCAGGGGCACCAGGAGCCAGTGCTGCTGCACCTGCAGCAGGGAGCGTCCCTCTGGCCCTCTGTGCTGCTGGAGGAGGATGGATGTCTGTCCTGCAGCCTCAGCTGCTTCTCCCCCATGGCTTAAAAATGATCCAAATCAAACTGATAGAACTCCAAAAACACTTATTACACCATTGCTGTACCTTGGTTTTGTTTTGTTTTTTAATGGCTGACTGTGATGTTCAGATAAGACTATCCAAATCCCAAATTTCAGACTTTTTACACAAAAAAAGTCCGAAAATTATGACATTTCTATATGTATCCATAAAGCTGTGAGGATCAAATTAAGATACTATCCTGCCAGGATTTGGTCTTCAACGATGAGCAGGGCTGGTGAAGCTGCATTTGTTTTTACAAAGCCGTTCCAGCCCGTGAGCTAGCTTTGGACACAGCAGAATTATCTAGTCTTGGCACCTTTTACCTGGGATAGGGCAATAAATCACAGCTAACTTTAGATATTAATCATTTCTACACATCTCTGTGTGAAGATGGTACAGATTTCCCCATTGGCTTTCTTGTAAGTCGTACTGGCTGTGTGAAGAGAATATTTTCCTATCAAGGACGCTAAATAGTTCATCTGTGCTCCTGGCTGTCCTAATATGTTTGAGAAGTCTTTAGAAAGCCCAAGAGAAGTAATTCCAGATTACTGAAAGCAATTTGTCTTGTAGAAGGGGAACGTGCCTGCATTTAACTGTGTCTCTGTGTTTTGGGTCTCTGATTTCCTGGGATGTACTGTAAGATCTCGTACTCACCCTGCCTGCTCAGAGTTCCCTGCCTGCTGCAGTGGCTTCCTTGCTGCCAGCCACGCTGGAGGATGAGCTGAGGCAGAGAAGATGGTGCCTGCATGTGAAAGCTGTCTGTCCTGCCCTGGGAAGAGAAGATGAGTTGGGTCTCACGGGCTGAGTGCCAGTCTGTTTTGTGCAGCCACAAGCTGACTTTCTGCTGGGATGCACTAAGTGCTGGACCACTCCAGGTGGGAAAGCTCCAGCCCACTGTGCTGTGCTGGCATGGAGGTGTGTGCACCACCGCCATTCCCCTGGGAACACATGATCTCTAGGATCAGCTTTGACACAGCCATCTTCTCCAGGCCACAGGGCCACTGTCCCTTGTCTTTCCAGAGGAGGATTTAGCCTCTTTCCCCACTGTTACCGTTGTGACAAGAAAATAATAAAACTCATGTAAGGTGTTTTAGTATCTGAACAGGAAAAGAGAACTTTATTTTTCAGACTTCAATATTTATAGAATTCTAAAAGTGACAGTGGATTGGAGAATGACATTGTCACCTCTCCAACCACTGGTCAAACTAACAATCTATCAAAATTCTCCTCCTACAGAGAAGAATGTAAACCAATCATTATTTACATGAAAGTGCATGAGAAACTCCATTACAAGAATGTAAACATCAGAAAACTTAAAAACCTTAAAAGAACAGAGTAACACCCCGCAGACATGGGCAAGCCAGTAGTCATTGCCATGCCCTGGCTCCAGCCTCCTGGGGCATGGCACAGAGCTGTTTGCTTCTGTGATGAGCTGCTGAACTCATCAGGAGAAGCTCATTCCCCCAGTGAGCTGGCATGCAGGGCTGTCCCTGTGGGTCCTGCTTTGCTCCTGGGCTCAGGGGCCTGCGTGCAGGTGGCCCAGTGGCAGAGCCAGCCCTGATCTCTGTGTTCACTGACGGGAGGGGGGCTCGTCTCTCTGACTTGTGCTGTACAAGCTAGTGCAGATGTTTTTGTTTAGAACATGTTGCAATGGGTGTTTCTGTGGTGTCAATCAAACACTGACATTTTCCCAGGGTGAAGCTTGCTGAGACAGCAGTGGTGAGCAGCAGCCATGCGCAGGAGGGCTATTTTTGCCTGGTTTTAAGCAGCTATTAAGAATTAGTCTTTTATATCCAGGGCAGTACAGTGTGGGCAACAAAAGTAAAATTTCAAGCTGCAGGCACATAATTAGGTTTCATGCCTGGGGACCCATGACAGAGAGAATGGCATCAGCTGGTCTGAGTCCTGAGTCTGCATCTCAGTCCAAGGTTGAGGTTAAGCATCTTAGTCCAGACTCCTGTGTCCTTGTTGTGCCTGTGTCTCGAATTGTGAGGCTCTGTGGAGCCACACCTGGCTTCTCATCAGGTCTGTGCTCTTGCAGGCTTACCCAGATCACAGTTCACCATCTGTGGCAGGCAGGGGACTCATGGTTTCAGGACAGCCAGAGACTGGCAGAGGGTCTGAGATGTTCCTGTGGGGAATGTCCCCTCTCTAAAATAAAAATAGGAATGCTCTTGGAAAGTTACTATTTGCTGTCTTAAGAAAAAAAATGAAAAAAATCAAGAGGGCTTGCTTCCTCTCCCCAGCAGACTTTAATGAAGGCTCCTATAGAGTGTGGCTTAATCGCTGTGAAATTATCGCTTCATCGGTGTGATCCATCTCTGTGTCTGTATCAGATCCCTCTGCGCGCCTCGGCTGTCATGTCAGCTCCGCCACGCTGCCAGGACCGACTCCTCCGGCCCCCTCCCTGCTCCCCCTCACATTTAAGATAACATGGAGAGAATTTTTCAACAGACAGAGGATGGTAATCCATAAAGATGGATTTGCATTAGTGTTAACAAAGGCCGAGATAGTGACAAATGAAGGCCTTGCCTCTGCGAGGACGCTGCAGTGGATCACGTCCTCGTGGGGATGCTCTGGCCCAACACAAGGTGGAGTGGACTGGCAGAGGTGAGGAGGGGCTGCCCTTGTCCTCCTGCAGCCAGGGCCTTTTTACTGCTTTACTACCAGCAAACAGGGCTTTGGTCCCAAGCTGTTGGCTGTTCCCATGGTATTTGGCATGAGGAACATAGAGTGCAAACCTTACAGGGTGGTGGGGTGGGCTAGAAATGGGATAGAGTTTCTGCCCTGCACCTGAACTGCTTTGCTGGAGTCACTGTAGTGTTATTTTTTAATTCTTGTTGGCTGTGTGCAGCTATCCATCTCCTGTTCAGAATAATCCTATTTGTGTTGCAATAACAATAGAATTACTGCAGCGAGCATCAAAGCCCGTGTAGGTCATAAGCGTTTTGTTTCATAATCTTACCGTGGCGATGATGATGATGACCTTTTGCTGCCTGCATTTCCATGTACCTGTGTCTCATTCTTATTAAATATCCTTGCATTGAAATCTCTTGCTAATCTAATCTCACCATGTGGCTGCTATATAATTATCTCATTTTGTGAAATATTGCATCTGTCATTCTCCCCCCCACTTTTGGAGCAGAGGGAGGGTGAGGGAGAGCAGGGAGCAAAGAAGCTGCTGGAGGAGGTAGCAGTAATCCCACTTAAGTGACAATTTGTACATTATCAGTTTGTAATTGCTGCTCTGTGTGCCACCTCCTAAGGACCATGTTCCTGTTACTGTGGGAGTCCAGGAAGGGTGCCTCAAGGAGGAAATGTGCACTAGGATATTTTGCTTTTTTGGAGGGTTGTCATAAGTTTCAGCTTGCTCTTTTTGTCCCTATGGTTGCTGCCTCAGTAGGCTCCAATACTGTTTTCTCAGACAGCTCCCCAGCGAGGATGGTGGAGCAGAGCTGTTTCACTCTGACCTTCCTCTCTGGGGTGGGGCTGGGGCCAGCAGCCTTCACTCTAAACCACAGAGAGAGACTGTCCCTCCCCAAAACACCTTTCAAACTTCTGCTCCACAGGAGCCTCTCATGCTGGAACCAAGGAGTTCCTGTGCTGCTCAGCTGGAATAAAGGTGGCTGCTGACCCAGCACTGGAGAAGGGCAGCAGCAGCCTGCGACCCAAAGCTCCTCACTGGGTGGTTGTCTCTGCAAGGTGGCCCAGGGCCCTTCCCTGTAGATCCACCCTAATCATCAACTTGAAATAATGAAGAGAACACACAGCCATTGTCTAATAACACGAAGCTGTGGGGAACAAAGAGCCACAGGGCTCTGTTTTTGTAAACCATCCCCAGGGAAGGACCAGAGCGCATCTGCTGTGGCAGGTTCTTTCTAGAAATAGCAAGTTTAATTAATCATCCTGTTTTCTTTTCTTAAACTATTTTAATTCTTTTTCCCCCCAAGGGATAATGCATTGCTGCCTTTTAAATAAGTACTGCAGTTGTAAACTCCTGCCATACTTCTGTCTGGGAGCACATCTGTCTTCTGGCTTGGAGCACATCTGTCTGTGCCTCCCAACCCATTGCTCCCACATTCTGGCACAGTGGGAAAATCTGTATTTCAGAAACGAATCACGTGGGTGCTTCCAGGCTGCAGAGGGTGTCAGATGCAGAGCCCTTTATCTTCTAAACCCCCTTATCTTTTAATTCTGAGACGTTTTTGTCTGACAGTTCATAAATTAAAAATGTTTCTTAGGTGGCTTTTTGCTCCCATTTCATATGTATTTCATGTAAAGACTTTCCAGGCATTTGAGTTCTGTCTTACTTATGCAAAATGAGAAGCTCTGGTTTTATGTTCTTATGGGACGCACTTGGCGTGCTGCAAACCATGATGCTACAATCAGTGACTGTGCACTTTAAAAATACCAAGAGTTGTGACATTTTCCTGTAGCCCAAGCGTCACCCTGAAAACACATCAGATGTGTGGATTTATGGATTTATCACGCTGAATTGCAGTGAAGTTCGTGTCTGACCCTGACCTCGTGCTGCTCTCTGGTGGCTGAGGGCAATCCTAATGTCATGGTGATCTCTCTGATGATGTGGTGCCTTCAGTGCTGGCTAAGGACATTTGCATCAGACTTCCCTGGTGTGGGCAATGTGTGCTGGCCACGTGGGTTTATGGAGAGGCATCTTTCCAGCCTGCCTTGATCACCTTTGCAGTGATAGACCTCTGGGATTTTGCCAAATCAGCAGTTGGGTGATGGTGCCAGCACCTGGCTGGCATTGCCATGCTGTTGAGCCTCGGGACTTCTCTGGCACATAGGGACAGCGAGTTCTGGACCCTTTGAGGATGTGCTACCTGGCACTGCAGGGACTGCAACCTCTTCCCAGGGGATGTGGGTGATGGTTACTGCTCTGGGAACACAAGGGTGAGTCTCTCCAGCCCCTCTGCCTCTGCAGGGGCTCGTCCTGCCAGCTCCAGTGCCCATGCAATTGGGGCTGTTGCTGGTTTTCATTCTCCTCTTACTGCTTCTGTTATTTCTGCCTCCTCCTTTCCTCTCTGCTGAGTGGTCACCTCTGGTCATAGGTGGTTTTCACCACCACCTTGTCTTACTGCAATATCGCTTCAGGCTCTGTGTTTCACCTTTCCCACCTGCCTGTGTTAAACATTTTCCTCCCTGTGCCCTTCCCATGTTTCTCCCAGGTTTCCAAGCCATCATCCTCAGAGCCACCTCTCCTGTCAGGCTGCTGCAAAGGCATTTTTCTCTCTTCTGTCTCTGCAAATTGACTTCTCTGCTTCAAAATACCCCCTCGTCACGACCTTCGGTTGTTTGCCCTGGGCTTTCCCTCTGCTCCCTCTGCCCTCCCTGAAGTGCATTTCTCCACTTTGTCTCATGTCTCTGCAGCAGCCTCCAGGAATACAGGCAGAGCTCCTCGATGCCTCCCAGAGGCAGTGGGTGTCAGCTGAGCTGTTTGCCTGCCTGGCACGCCGAGAGCAAAATCCATCTCCTGTAGGCAGCTCTTTGCACCTCTGTGAGACTTCAGGGAAAATCTATCTGTGTATATATTGATAAGATGTACAGAGCAGAGAGGACAATTGAATTGCTGTGAGTGGCACATGCATCAGTGTCCCTGACAATGCTGTAATTAGCTGGCAGAGCAGAGCGAGCAGCAATGAGCCCAGCAGCTTGTTTGCAGACATTAGGGGCTGACTCCCAGCGAGTCCCTGTCCCTGCTCTGACATCTGGGGCCCTGATGAGACCTGATGGCTGCTTCCTCCTAAAGTCACCGTCACCTTGGAGATCCCTACCGAGGAGCAAACCCAGGGACAGCAAACCCTCCTGCAGGTGCTGTTGTCCCTGCCTGCCACAGAGCTGTGTTAGGGTGGTGGGTGCCCCCAGTTCATGGCTGCCTCTCCTTCTGGCTCTCACATGGGATTGTTTGCAGGATTGAGGGGCTCACACTTGGTCACAGCACCCCAAAACCTTATAGATGGAGACTCCAGGTTTCCCTTCCTTCCTGTTCTGAATTTTCTGTGTCACTGGTAATGTGTATCTGTGATGGAGGTGTCTTAGCCTTGGACCAGAGTGGGGGACAGCAGGGAAGCAGTGTCCCACCCACAGAGCAGGGCCTTTGCAGGCAGACACATCAGGAGATGTGTGCAAGTGGGGCATGACAAGGAGGGGTCTGCACTGCATTTGTGAGCAAAAGTCTTTTGGGGAACAGGGATGAAATATTCCTGCTTGGGTTGTCATGAGCACTGTGCTACAGTCCCTCAGCATGGGCTTGTAAAGAATTAACCTGCTTTGGAATAAGAGGGGTGATAGGTAATTGGATAAATCAGAGCTTAGAAAATATGGTGTAAATTTTCTCAGTGCTGATCGCTGTAGGATCAGCACTGCTCGGTGCTCTTGTATGCAGGAGGCTGAGAACACCATGCCAAAGGTGCCTGGTGCCCCTGGCTTGTCCTGGGTGGTGAGAATGGGTCAGTGCAAAGAGCTGCAAAGGACATCAGGTGGTGGGTGGCTCCCTGGTGAAGCAGCAGATGAAATCCAGCATCTTTAGAGGCTGAGTGATGCACGTGAGGAGAAACAATCCTCGCATCCATAAGCAATGCCATGGGCTGACCTGGCTGTTGCTGGTGAGGAGCTGTGTTGTGGAATTAGGATTAACACTTCCATGAAAATATTGACTTAGTACTCTGTAACGATCCAAACCTCAGGTTGAGTGTAATAGATTTCTTGGAAACAAAGAGAAAATGAAACCCAGAACACGGTTATGGACTGTTGTATTAATCTACTGTGTGTCTGCGTGGGAAATAAACACTGCCTGCAGCTCTGATCCCTGCTGCAGAGAGAGTAGGGAGCCAGGGCAGGGACAGAGCAGGGTGACAGGGGCCATGGACATCCTCATGAACTTTGGCAATGTGAGTCTCAAAGCTGCAAAGGGGTAACCTGGCCTGTGCAGGCGGAGCTGAGCACTGTGGGGTCTGTAGGAAATGTCTTTTCCTTGTTACTGCTAATCAGTTGCTGGGGCATCAAATTAAATTAATAGATGGCAGGAGGAGAGCAAACACACGTGGCTCCTCTATGGCAGAAGGAAGGAGAACGGCGGAACTGGCTGCCAGATGAGTTTAGAAAGCTTCCAGAAGTAATTAGACAAATTTGGAAGAGGAAAATACTATTGAGAGTGTTGCTGGCACTGGCAGTGATGAGCTAAATCTCTGCATCACGGGATGCTGGAGGTCAGGAGCATGCAGGGCCGCAGTGGGTGCTCGTGTGACCATATGACTTTCCCTGGGCATCCCCACTGCCTGTGCTTGGGGAGATGGTCCTGGACTGACTGAAACTGGTTCATCTCTGTGCTGGGCTGTGTCACCCTGCTCTGCTGGGGACATTTGCACACACTGGACAAATGGAGCAGTGGTTTGGTAGAGGAACTGAGCACTGCAGAGCTGAGCACAGCCATCTCAGGGCTGAGACAGCAGCAGGGCATCATGCTGGAATAGCTGTGAGTCTTGCTGGGGTGAAGATGGCTGGAGGTCCTAAAATCCTGGTACTGGATGGATATGAGGGTTACAGTCACAAGAGAGTGAGGCTGTGAAGGGAGTTGAGCTCCCAGGGGATATCTCTGGGCAGGAGGAATCACTCACAGAGCTGTAGGTGGAAACTGGAGCTCTGCCTGTCACCAGGGCAGCAGCCAGCATCCCTGTTAGACTGGAAGGCTTGGGCTTGTGTCTCAGAAAAAAAAAAAAGGTCGTTCATGTTCCTGTTTTTCTGGCTTTGTGGAGGTGTGTCAAGCTGTTACCTTCATTTGAAGGAGCTGGATAGCCACTGAGAGGTGGGGAATGAGAAATACCATCTGGCTGGTGACCATTGGTGTTCCTTGACCCAGACACCCTGCTCGGTGCCCAGCCAGCTTGTCACTGCTGCTGCAGTGCTGCTGCCCCTCCAGGGAGCACAGGATACCACAGCCACACAGGGAGAGGAAAAGCAAAGCAAATAAACAAGGAACACAACTTAAAACCTCTCCAAGTGTGCAGTGTTTTGTGACTAATACTAACGTAATTGCTGTCATGCTTTTTACATAATGCTTTTATCTCCCAGATAGACTCCTTCTGGTCATTAATCTCAAGGATTTCTGAGTGACAGAGCATCGGAGAGATGCAGCTGTTACGCCCAAGTGTGCTCAGAGGGGTGTAGAGCATCCCAGAGCATCCCAGAGCACACCAGGGCTGTGGGCTCCCTGTGGGGGTGTGCTCACAGCTTTGCTCTGAACCCTCAGGAATCCTGGGGCTGAACAAAGCTCTTTATGTTTTTTTCCTTCTTTTGTACCATTGTGCCCTGTTGGCCCACAAACCCCTGGCAAAAGCCACCTGACAGCTCTCTCAGTGTGCCTGTGCCATCCCCATACCCTGCTCAGCATTCCTGTGTCCCTCTTTAACCTTGAGGAGCAGCACTCGAAGCAGCTTCTCCCTTTTTCCCAGCTCTCTGAGGTTCATGGACACAAAGGCCAGGAGGGACAGTTGCAGCCATCAGCTCTGACCTCCTGCCTGACAAAGGCCAGGGAATTTCACCCACTAATTCCTGCCTCCAGCCCCTAGCTTCTCTTTGAGCTGGAAAGCAGCACATAGATGGAGCCAGTGGCGATGTGTCTGGTTTTGAGGTCATGCTGGTCTCATGTAGGATTGTCTGCTGAGGTTTTTGCTTTTGGTTATTTTCTGTTTGGTTTTTCTGCCCTGCTATGAGCTGGGTCAGGTCCGAGGATGTATGGCTGTGCTGAACCTGCTCCTGCTGCTGGGTCAGGACCTGCTTGCAGAAGCCTCCTCCTGGAAGCTTGCTCCAGGAAAGACTCTCTGGGTCAGTGCTGCTGGAGACTCCCAGACACACAAAACAGCTGCTGCAGTGGTGGCAGAACCAAAGGAGCAGGGGTGAGGAAATCCAGGATAATTTCCAGGAAATCATCTCACCGCCTCATTTATTTACTGCAAAGGTCTCAAAATGTCACCCAGCCCCCTGAGACACCCGGCCATGCTGAGGGTGAGCTTCCCTGAGGTCTTGTGACTGCTCAGGAGGAGCAGCCCGTGCTGAGCTGCAGCCTTGCCCCAGTGCTTATTTAAGGTGACAGTGGGTAACACAGGGTGCCAGCCCTGCTGGATCCTGCAGCACGAGGATGCTCTTGAGACTGCTGCAAGCCTGAGCAAGGCTTTAACCACAAGGTCAGTTGTACCTGCTAAGCCCAAAATGATCTGCAAGCCACCTTGGCAACAAGGGTATTATATCCCTGCAACTGCCTGCAGGCACTGCTGCTGCAGGGAGTGAGGGAGAAGGGCTTGGGGAAGGGACCATGGCCAGGACATGACAGCCACTGGGCACATGGGGCAGGGGCAGGGCAGCTTGGCTGTGTCCCCAGCCCGTTTGTGTTATACACTGCACACTCCCTGGAAATCATCTGGATTTCAAAGGAGGAAAAGGAGCCAAACCCAAGCACTCGCTCCCACCTTTCCCTGCTCCCCCATCACCCCTATGAATGAGAGAGTCTGGGGTGATTTTCACCATCAGGCAGAATCTCATCTCACACACTGCTCCCAGCTTGTCCCCAGCCAGCCCTGGCTTGACACTGGGGGTGTGCCAGACCCAGCAAGGCTGTGTTGGAGGGCAGTGCCCTGCTGCAGAGTATTTCAGACCTTTCTAACCTCACTGGCTTGAGACTTTTCCCCTCCCTCCACTCTGGAAAATCAAAAAGGATTTCCTTTCTTGTGTCCTTCCTCCATTTGGAAAACAGCCATCCCTGTGGATCATATGGAGGGAGAGGGATGCAGAGGGATGCAGCAGGCATCTCCCACATGCTCTGCCCATGTCCATCCCCAGTGCTGTGTATCTATCTGTAGGCTCTGGCTGGGCTGTGCTCCTTGCCACTGTCCCTGGGCTGGCAGGCACCGGAGGCAGCTGTCCCCTGCTGACAGGATGCTTCCAACCACACAGTCAGAGCAATTTTGACATTCTGGGAAAGGAGAGAAATCTCACTCGGCATTGTGCATGGTCGGCAAAACTGTTGCTGACAGCATGAATAAAGGTGGGCAGCTCTCAATCAACCTTGATATGCTATTTATTTCTAATTCAGACATATTATCAGCAAACCATCTCTCAGATGAGGTTGGAGGATTCTGTATGCGAGTGTGGCACTGTGTTTGAGCTGTAATGATATTTGTGACTTTTAGTGTGTTGTGAACCAGGAAGGTAGGATGCCTCCTTGGCCTGTAGGGATTATTGTGGGCATCACCCCTTGCTTTTTTGAGTTTGGGCATCTCTGTTCCCTGTCCTGCAAATACAGCCCATGCCCAGGGGAGCTGAGAGCCTTGGGATCTGAGGCAGAGCTGGGTTTCAGGCTCAGTAAAGCCCAACCTGCTGTGAAAGTTGATGTGAATATGTGGGAAGGGGATCCTGGATGGCAATTTTGAAAAGAAGAAGCCTTTCCAAACCATACCAGCTGTGGCAGAGAGACCAGGTCTCTCTGTTCATTGAGTGGAGCATTCAAATATAACAACCTTTATGAGGCAAATGTCATTGGTGAAGCACCAGGATTTACTCTGTTCTTGTCAAAAGGCCACTCTGACACTGGTGCACCTTGGCAGCACCAGGGCTGTCTGTCCTGCACACAGGTGTGCTGGCACACGCTGCTCCAGGGTATCCATCCCCAAGGGACCAGCAGCAGCCACCCTGCAGCTCCATCAGCTGCTGAGCTTTTCTGGGATATTTTCCCAGGGGGGCTGTTCAGAGCACCAGCTTTGCACATCACTCATGATATTCAGGTGGGTTTTCCCAGTGAAACATCACCCTGGGAATGCATGGACTTAGTTTCCAGTGAGCATCCTGAGACCATGTTCTTCCAACTCCCCCAAATGAGGCCTTTTGTACTGATGCTCTGAATTAACTCAGGTGAAATGAAAATGTTGTCCAGCTCTGTGCATGTGATCAGGATGGTCTTCTCTATTGCCTGTTCAAGCAGACAACTCCCAGGTCACTGTCAGGAGGAAGGTTTGGTTTTAGAGCAGGTAGGAGCTCATTCCCCCACAATTTCTGTGTCTGGTGTTGAAATGCCCCTACAAGGCACAGTCAGGATGTAAGAGGCTGTGAGTCCTTCCCATCCAGCACATCCCTGTGTGGACCCTGTGAAACCAGCAGTGCTCAGACAAGCTGCCTCCTTCATCCTTAGCCAGCATGAGGGGACCAGGCAGGAACCATTCTGTAGCTCCTGTGTCAATCCCTGCTGGAGCAGCACCTGCAGAGAAGCTGTAGATATGCTTGATTCCCATGTGTGAGTTATGGCTTCCCCATTTGTAAAATAAGGATCCTTTCCTTTTTTACCCCTGATGCTGTGCTATGGTAAGGGTCTGTTCTATGGTGCTGCAGCTTGTCCTTGCTGCTGGGCTTGGAGGGACAGAAAACCATCACCTCTCCCTGTGCTCTGCGCTGGCAGTGGTTCTGGTGCAGAGGGGCCAGGCCAGGCATCCATGGCCCCCCTGGAACTGACAGTCTTGCCTCCAGCAGCTGCTCCCTCCAGTTCCTTCCTCTCCCAGAGCTGCAACAAGTGTGTGCTCCAAGGGGGTGATTGCATTTAGTATTTTACTTCTCCCCCAGTGTACGGTGCCATATGGGAATGTACCATCAGTCAATTATGGCTTCTTTTCATCTCTAAATAAAATGATTTGTTAATTTGAGTGAGTGATCACTGCGTGGCCAGGATGCTTTTCCTGCAACGGTGAACAGCTTGCACGCTTGCAGAGATGGATGGTGAGCCAGTGCCACTGGATACTTTCTGGGGTTGTTTTCAATTTAGCTGTGAATTGAATGAGAAGAAAAACGTTTCTCTTGGCAATTTGATAGGCGCTAGCTCTTCTGACAGATGTTGGAGTTTATTATCCCACCGGGACAATGTTTTGTAGTTCGGAATTGCTAATTGCTTTGAAGGCTTGGTGCTGCGGGAGGAGCAGGATGAGCTGTCTGCAGGTAGCGGGTGCTGCCAGCACCCCAGGACCCGGCGTGATGGACTCTGTTGCCTTCCTGCTAATGGCTTTTGACTGCAGCTGCCAGCCCGGGCCCTGGCACTGCGTCCTGGCAGGCTCTGTGAGGTTTGTCAGCAGGGCTGGTGCTGACTCCTGTCCCTGGGGAGGGGAGGGCTGGGCTGGGGGGAAGCCCTGCTGTGCTGGCACCCATCCCTGTCCTGCTCTCCCCCATTCCCTGCAGGGTGGGCAGGGCTGGCCAGCACATGGTGAGTGTGTGGCACCAGGAAGGCACTCCTGGCATGTGGGGCATTCAGCCCGTGGGGCAAAGCCCAGCAGCTGGTGTAGATGGTACCTGGTAGTTTTCCCTCTGGTGCAGATGGCACAGTCTCTGTGGCACTCAAATCAGACTGGTGATCCTCAGCCACCCTGTCTGTCACAATACACTGGGGATATTTGGGGGCTTTCTGGGTGCTGCTGCATGCGGGTGCACTTCCCGCTGGGACCCCGGTGCCAGGGAGCAGCGGCATGAGCCCACCCCCTGCAGCCTGGCTGCCCACACCCAGGGCCACTGCTCCTCCTGCTTTGCTGCCCTTTGTGCTGCTCTCGTAGCCAGCAGCCCGATGTGCCCCCCTCACCACACCTCAAACAGCCCAGCACTTATCTGTGCTCTTGGGGTAACCACGGGGCTTCAGAAGATGGCAGTAAGTCTGGGAGAGCCCTGCTCCTCTCCAGCCCTCCCCATGCCCTTCGGTGGCTCCAGGAGGAAGGTTAAAGAGTCACAAAAGCTGCTAAGAGAAGCCACGAGCTGGTTCATGCGAATTGTTTGCAAGCCCATCCTCCCGAAGTGGAGCGGAGGCAGCCAGAGGTGAGCGTTTGCCTCTGCAAGCGGCACTTGGCAGAGCTCAGCGCGGCCTGGGGAGCCCGTGCCAGCCCTGGGGAGCCCATGCCAGCCCATGCCAGCCCATGCCAGCCCTGGGGAGCCCGTGCCAGCCCCGGGGCGCACGGGGGGCCTGCTCTGCCAGCCGGGCCGCGCAGGTGCTGCCGCAGCTGGGTTGGGTGAGGATTTCAGGCGGAAAGCTGTGCGAGCAGCTCCCATGGCGGCGGCGGTGGCAGCTTCCCTTGGCAGGGACGTCAGCAGGCTGTGCTCCTCCCTGCATCGAGCTGGCTCTTTGCCTGCCTTTGGGGGGCACCGGGCTCTGCTGGGACCCGCAGCTCTGCTGCCTGCAGTGCCCAGCGTGCCCCAGCACAGGGAAATGCAGCCTGGGGCTGCACAGTCACCCCAGGAGTGACAGCCATGCCCAGGGGTCCCACGGCTCCGTGAGGGCAGCAGCAGGGATTGCTCCTGGGAAGTTCGTGCATTTTTGGAACCTTGCTTTCCCACCAGCTCCTAGAGCCTTTCACAGGAGCACCCCCTTTCTCTGAGGCTGCCCTGCCACCCCTCACATCCCTCCCTGCTGCCAGAGGGCCCGGCAGCCCCCGTGTCCTTCCTGTGCCCTTGCAGAAGAGAAGCCTCTGGCAGCGTGGAGCGTGGCAAGGCCGGAGCCGGGCAGCAGCAGGGCCTGGGGTCGCTCTGTGGTGGTGCCCGCTGTGCTGCCCACGGGATTCGGGTCCCTGCAGAGAGCATGGGGTGCCAGAGGCTGTCCAGGTGGCTGCCCACCATGCCCAGGGTGGGAAGAGCAGGCAGCAATGAGAGCCTAGCCCTGCTCTAGCCTTGGATGAGGGCAGCTATGTGTGCTGTGCTCTCCTGATGCTGCTCCTCGGACAGAGTTTCATCACTTCCCCAGCCCAGAGCTTTGATGGAAGTGCCTGCAAGGAGCTGGGCTGCATCCATCCTTCTGACCATGCTTTGCCTTCCCACAGGGACTTTTTCCTCGTTCTCTTGCTTCCCTCCCTGGTATTTTTATCTTTTTAACCCTTAACACAAATGCAATGCCTGTCCTGGGTCTGGGATTTGTGTATCAAGTGGGGCCTGGCTGCAGCTTCTTAATTTTGCCTTTGACTCACTGTCTGGGTTCAGACAAATAACTTTACCCCTCTGTTCATGGTGCCCTGAGCATCAAGCAAATATTAGTCAGGATAAAGACCCTCCCTGTGTTAATGGTGAGAATTGAGCCAGCTCTGGGTCCAAACCCAAGCCTTGGACCCCAGCGCTTCCGAGCCTCAGGGAAGCCGGAATCTGAAACTTGGCTCCAAACCTCCAATGTGTGTTTAATAAAAGCTGAAATAATGAAATCAAGGGGCATACCTGCTCCTTTCTAATGCTGCTTGTGCCCAGCCCTTGCTGGGCTGGATCCTGGCTGGGTACCTGGGGCTGCCTGCTAGAGCCAGGCATGCTTGTGCCAGGGCCTCTGCGTGGGAGGGGACTCAAACACACTGGTTTTGAGTGAAATTGAGAAGAAATGCAATCTACATGTGTTTTAGTCCACATAAGGTTTTGTGTAGGATTCTTCAGGGGAAAAAAGTATCCCAAAGACAGGACCTAAAGAAGCTGACAGAGCTAGAAATGAATTTGTCTCTGCCAGTCTCCTCCCACCCTGGTCCTTGAACCTGAGCTGTTGCTGCTCCATGGAGTGCCAGTGTCCGGGGATGGGTTGCTTGTCTTGATGTCCCTGTGAGTCACCGTGAGTCCAGGCCCTCTGTCCATCCACGGGCAGGGTGCTGGCAGGGGGGCATGGAGGCACACAAGCCTTGCACCCTCTTTGCCTTGCATGCTGCCACGGGTTGGGCAGGAGGGTGCCAGAGAGGCCAGGCCCTGGCACAACTTCCTTCAGGGGGCTTTGTCCTTTGTCCCCTGCCCTGGCTTCCTCTGCCATGGCAGGGAATGGAGAATGAGCCAAACCACTGGCATGCTCTGTGTCTAGCCATGCTTCCCCCCAGCTCTGCTGCCTGTAGCCTCCCCATCACTGCTGTTGGAGCACTGCTGGATGTTCTGGTGCAGACAGGGCTCCTGTGACCTCCAACTCACCCCAAATTCCCTGGGGCAGCTCCTTGTGCCAGCAGCACTGTTGTGTGGGTCACTTCCTCTCCAGACCATTCCTGGGGCCAACCAGGCAGGCTTGTGTCAGTGGAAGGGTGAGGTGTAAGGGCTGTGTCCCCCCAGCCACACCAGTGGTACCCACATCTTGTGTCTATCCCTGCTTGACTTCCCTGGGGAGGGACTTTCTTCCTGCCTGGCCTCCTGCTCCATGGGACAACATGTCAGGGAAGGTGGTGAGGTACTGGGACAGGTTGCTCAGAGTTGTGAATGCTCAATGCCTAGAAATTTTCAAGGCTAGATTAGAAGGGGCTTGGAGCAACCTGGTCTGGTAGACAGTGTCCCTTCCCATAGCAAGGGGGTTGGAACTGGGTGATCTTTAAGGTCCCTTCCAACCCAAACCATTCTAGAATTCTGTTATTCCGTGTCAGCTGGCCTGCAGTGGGAGAAGGCTGAGGGAGCACAGCCACTCTTACACCAGGCAGCACCTCTGGGGATGTGGTTTGCAGCATCTCTGGAGATGTAATTTGAAATGTGTCTCTTCCCAGGGCCTGTGTGGCATTTTGTCCTAGTGGAGCTGTGCTGGGAAGGGCAGCAGGCTACATTCAAGGCTGCAGGGAAGGTGCAGCAAGTCCACGCCGCTGCACGGAGCTCAGCGATGGGCACGGAGGATGAGGCTGCACAGGTGGCAGCTCCCATGGAAGGGAGGCTGTGAGCTGAGCAGGAAGGGCAGAGAGCAGCATCCCTGGTCCTTGGATGCACTGTGGGATTAGGCAGAGCTGCTGTGGATTTGTTAGCATTGCAATGAAACTAATTGCCTTGCTTGTGTGGTGTCACATGGACCCAACGCTGCTGGAGCAGCAGCATTTCCCCGGCTCCCTGTGCTGCTCCAGTCTGTGGCGCCTGGGGAGGGGCTGTGCCTGCAGTGCCGGGGTTTTCCTTGGCGGGGCGGCTGGATCTGGGCACTTAGTGCTTCATTTCAGCTTCTGTCAGGGCTGTGGGGAGAGGAGAGGTGGGAAGAAAGGCTTAGAGAGAAGTGATGGAAATCTCAGCTGGCTGTAGGAGAGATGGAGAAGCAGATTGTAGTGTAGAAGTCTTTGATTGACCACAGTACCATTTTGTGGCTTTTTTCTCCCTCTCTCTGGATAAAGCTGCAGCGTGACATCCATGCCATTAAACAGGCCATGTTCAAAAGAGAAAATTGCTGCTATTTTCCCCCTTTACTTTACTGCCATAAAAAATTGATCCCACATAGCATCCTTATTTCAAAGACTGCTAAAAAAATACAAAATTCTCATTTTGGTTTCTGACAGCTGCATAAAGCATTTTTTAAACAAAGGGCACATGAAACATGTAAAAAACCCCTCAACCCTTTCCATCCCCTGAAGTTTTTGCTCCAGAAAGATGCCCTTATTTTGAGAAGTGAGTGGGGAGAGAGAGATCAAGTGTGACAGTATGAGAAGGGATTTGGTTTCTCTCTTGAAGCTGGTGATCAAAATTTTGACTTTGCTGGGAGCTGGACAATAGCTGCAGCAGCAAACCCCCTTGCTTCCCTGGCAGGGATGGGATGGATTTCCTACAGTAGCTGAGTGCTTTTAAGGGATAATGGCAAAGCACTTACACTGAGGTGGGAAGGCAGCAAACTGGGGAGCTGAGGTCTGACAGAGCACTCAGGGTCAACAGGCTGAGCCTGGATGCTGGGGAGAGATGGGGTGTCCGAGCTGCATCCTCCTGACCACATCAGTGGTCATCTGTCCCTGCTCATCCTCCATGGATTGGGACCTCCCTCCTGGCTGGCAGAGTGGCACCCTGGGAAGGTGATGGGCAGGAGGAAAGTGAGAGGAAGGAGTGGGAAGCCCAAAAATGGATTTAAATGGGTAGCAGTTCATGGCAGGTCATTCCAGAGGGAAAGAATGAAGCTAGGTCAGGTAAGGACTGGGTCAGCCTTGAGCCAGTGTTGATGGAGCATGTGAGAAGGATGGAGCAGTGTGGGATGAAGGGGAATGTGGACCTGGTGGAAGGGGACTTCAGAGAGCAGGGTAACAGGAGGTCAGCCCAGCTCAGCTCAGCTCTCCCTGGAGGAGGTAATGATCTTAATAAGAATCATCCCATTTAAACAAGATGCTTTTCTGGAAAGACAATTAAGCAGAGAGAGTGTTGAGAAGCACCGAGCGGAGCTGCCAAGACCCCAGCGAGCAGCAAGCTGCTGCTCCCTGCTTCCCACCTGCTCTCAGCTCCTCCATTCTGCTCTCTTCCTGATCAATGCCCAGCCTCCTGCAGCCTCTGGGCACGGGTGCAACTGGTGCCTGCCCCAGCAGCAGGGGTGGGTGCCACACTGCAAAGCAAACGAGGATTTCCAGCGGAAAAGTTTTTCCTGTGCTTGTTGTCTGACTTGGCTGGGTGTCCTGCAGGTCTGCAATTACTGGAATGGTTCCTGGGGAGAAGCGTGGTGGTGCCAACAAGGTATCCCTGATGATGTTAGCTGGGACAAGGCCTGACAGAGGACTGGAGAGGGAAGGTGACAACCCAACGAGCTGTTTGAGCTGCACAGGCTGTAAATGGTGTCACCAAGTCAGTGTCACTGCAGGCCCAGCCTGCTCCCTCTGAGCAAGCAGGGGCCATCAGCTGTGCCACCAGATCGTCCCCATATCTTCTCCCCATGCCCATTGACATCTGTTTGCCTTTTGTGTGCAGCAGACCCCTGAGTTATGAGGTTCTTTCCTTGACCAGGATCTCAGGGAGATGATAAAGAGGTAGATGAGCTCTCCATAAATAGCTCTGCCATTAAAAACCCTCAGCTCCTGTTTTAATGTTAGCAGGATTAGCTGTCTGCCAAAGCACAGGCTTAAGACTCGGCAGTAGGTTTTGCCCTGGTAATATGTCTCTATTTTCTCAGGCTTGATTTCTCCAGCCAGCCTGGCTCTGAATGCAATAAATTTTGCTCTTCTTTACACCTCAGCTGATGACTTATTTTTTGGAGCCTGTGTCCTTGGCTAGCCA
Organism: Urocynchramus pylzowi; assembly: GCA_013397555.1. NCBI lineage: Eukaryota > Metazoa > Chordata > Aves > Passeriformes > Fringillidae > Urocynchramus > Urocynchramus pylzowi. The sequence continues at coordinate 94,967 of VZRH01000653.1, read as the reverse complement.
CAGACCCTTCAAAGCTAAATTTTGTGCTTGCTTACTCTGAAACCAATGAGGGCCTTACAGAAAGGATCCGTGTGTAGCTATTAGGGTTGAAGGATATCACTGGTGCAGTTCTCTAATCTCCAAATTAATCTTATTTTTGATTAATGGCCTGGATGTAAAAGGGGATGTGCTAGTCAAATCTGTTGGGGTGCCACGTGGGTTATGCAGGTAGAGGAGGGTCAGGCTGTCACCAAGGAGCCCCATGACCTTGAGGAATGGGTAAATGTGAAGAGCCTGGGATGGAAGGATGACAGTGAAGGGGTGAGCACAAGAGCTGCTTCTGCAAATGGGGGATAGGCTGACTAGAAGGTCTGAGCTGTCCTTGTTGGTTGTAGAGTGACCATGAACTTATGATGTGATGTGTTTGTGGAAAAAGCACATGGGATGTAGGGAAGCTCCCAGGGGAGCCAAAATGCCATCCCATGGGGCTCTGGTGGCCTGTGATCACCTGGCTGTGTGCCCTGCCCTAGGAATCCCAGCAGCCTGGGAGCAGCTACCTGTCCTCTATTCAGCCATACCTGCAATGAGGTGACAGCTGCTGGGGGGAGAGAGATGGGGGCTAGTGGGGTACCTGACACAGCTTTGTCTGGGATATCTGCCTGTGAGCATGAGTCAGAGCACAAAGGCTGAGGAAGATCCTCCTGTTCTTGTGAATACAGCAAGGGGGTGAAAGTGCAGGGCGAGAAAGATTGTTCAAGTTCATGTACAGCATCAACCCAAGAATAAATGAGAAATTTCCAGTGGATAGCTCCGGGCTGCAGACCTGAAGGTTTCCAACCACCAAAGGAAGCTGATTCTGGAAAGTCACCCTACCAGCATGAGCAGAGGCAATCAGCCAACCTGTCTCCAGGCAAGATGGTTAGTAGTTTCCAAAGGGGTCCCCAGGAAGCACGTGCTTGTGGTTGGTGACCCCAGGCCACCTTTCTGGCCACGGTGGCTGCAGCCAGCAGAGAGCAGAGCTGTGCCTGCCCCTGCCACATGCCAGCCTGGCTGGGGAGCTGTGGTGCACTGCCTGTTTGTTTTGAGTTCGGTTTAATTTATTTTTTTTTCACTGCAATATAAACCCAGTGGGTCTTTAAGGCCATGCATGTGTAGGGGGATTTGCTGATGGCTCATCTTTCTAGCAGGCTTTTTCAGCTGAATGTCAGTTTATTGCTTTTGCAAATTGTCTTGTGCCTACACAGAACCGGCTGCCTCAGCAGAGGGCTTTGCCAACAGCCTGCTCTATAAAAGGGTTATTAGGATAACAAGAAAGAAAATAGAAACCTTTGCAGAATCATAACAGTATAGCGTAGACCTGTCCCTCCCCTCTCCCAATTTATTACCCTCAAGTGCTTCTGAGTCGGACTTAAACCATCGTGCTGCTGAATATAAACAGCAAGGTTAAAGAAGCCCAGACAGGAGCAAACTCTTTGGCAATTATCTGGTCAATGGCAGGGCACCGATCTGTAGCTCGGTGTAAACATCATCAGGAAAATATGCACAGTTTACAAATTAAAAAGCAATTGCATTGTCTCGAGCCAAGCCAGAAGCCTTCTGGTCTGATTAGGGTCTCACTGGTGGAGCCAGCCAGAGCATCCTTTGGGTCTCTGACTTCACTCCTTTGTCACAGGAGCCTACTGCTGGATATTGCTGTTCCATCTGCAGTGTTTCTGTACCTGTCTGGGGGGCATGTTTTATCAGAGGGTTTTATTTTCAAAGAAACCCACAGATTACACCAGTAAAAGGGAGACAGGCAGAATAAGGCCAAAAAAAAAGCCAAGGTAGTCTTTTTGTGAAACTTTTTAAATTATATTGTTTCTTTCTAAGCTTTCTGGAGAGGGAAGCAATAAGTGAAATGTCCTGGTTGACACACTGCAGATTTGGCTTGTTTGTTGTTTTTCTAATTTTTAGGGTCAACTTCTTTAATAAAAAAACCTTTTGGTGCTCCTCTTCTCCTCGTTGCTTGTTCTCACTGTTCTGCCTTACAGCTCCTTCTGCAAAAAGAGAGTTGTTCTCTCTTGTTTGAAGCCATCTGGGACAGAGATTAAATGACTTTATGAAGCTCACAGAAAGCCTGAGCAGAGCTTGTGTCTTTGAGCCCTGAAGTAGCAAAAGGCTGGACCGGCTGCCTCTTTTTTTTTTGCCTGATTTTCTTTGGGTTTGAGAGTCTTTATTGCTAATTCTGAGCTATGCACTGAAGTGCTGAGCCTTGAGGAATATTATGATCTAGCAGGGATTTGCATGAACACAGTTTGCATGGTTGGACCCAGAGACATGTGGGGCAGTTTGGTGTGTGAACACAACACCATAGCCAGCCACCCTCCGAGTTCCAGAAGTTTTGTAGGTGACTGTACATCTGTGTTTATTTAAACCAGGCCTTTTGGTGGAAAGATGATGGAAGTCACCTCCTCAGCTATCAGTTTTCCCCTCACTGCAGGTCAGCCTGAACTGTGTGGAGCAGAAGGGCCCCCATCCTGCCAAAACCAGGACACCATCTCACCTCGACTTCTGTGGTTTCCTGCTTCTATTTTTCCTGGCCTCACTGTTTGAATTCTGCTCAGCTCCATCTTTCACTGGCCCCATTCACTGAGCTTCTTCTTTTCCTTCCCTGCTGCTTTCCCACTTTCTGCCAAGGCCGGGAGAAGCAGTGTTGATCTCCAGGTGGAGGACAGGGACAAAGCTGGCCTGTGAGCCAGTGGATGGAGGTGACAATGGGACTGAGTAATGCATTCCCATAGCAGTGGGTGGATGGAGGTGACAATGGGACTGAGCAATGCATTCCCATAGCAGTGCTTTGTCTCCACTGCTCATGGCCAGTGAAATGAGTAACAAGACACCAGCATTGTCCTGGATGCTGCTGGGCTGTGGCAGGCAGGGCAGGTATCTCAGTGCTAGTCACTCTCCAACATCCTTTGCTTGATCACCCTCCAGGTCAGCTCCAGTAGTGGGAGCACTCCCTGGGGCATTTCCTTTGGGGATAACAGATAACCTAGCAGCTGGTACATGAGTGGGTGTTGGTGGGAAGAAGCCATGCTTGGGCCCCAGGGCTGAGGCTCCAATCATCTGCTACAGCAGCCTGGTCCATGCATATGGTGACAGCCCCTTGGATGTGTGTCTGAATTGCCAACACCCTCCTGAGTGAGCTCTGCCACAAGAGGAGCTCCAGGGAGGTGTCTTGTTAGGGGACCAAAGCTTCCAGAGGAGACACCTGCCCTGGGCACGTTTCTTGATGCAATTTCTCTGAACTGTTGAGCATTCCTCCTTTTTATGATTATTACCTCAAAGTGGAGAAAAGGCCCTGGTGCCTTTGGATTTTGTGTGTGGAGAGGTTTTTTTCTTTATCCATCAGGTCCCTCTAGCTAGGCTGGGGAGAACAGTTCAGGAGCTGCATTGCTTTGGGTGCCTCTGGCGGGAGTGAGCCGCCCTATTCCCACATCCCTGTTCCCAGGAAAGACCTGCTTGGCTCTGCCCCAGCCCCTGTCACCTACAGCACGCTCCCCAGGCAGGCCCAGGAGCTGCGTGCTCATCGGTGGTGACACCAGGCAGGATAAGCAGCTTGGCTCTGCTTAAGCTGGGAATCAATAGGGGATTAATTTGTATTAAACACGCGCTGCAAGGGAGGGTTCGCCCTTCCCCCCAGGTGGCGTGGCCATGGATGGGACACAGGGGCCACTGACAGACAGTTTGTACACATCACTCCTCAGCACTCCAGGAGCTGGTGAGAGGAGTGCTGGTGTCTAGGGAGAGCACTGGGGAGCTGGGAGCTGCCAGCACTGGGTTCCCATTGCTCCAGGAACACAGGAAGACATCTGCATTCTCCTTTCCATGCCTCCATGCAGAGCTCCCATGGGTGCTCTGCCTCTAGCAGTGCTTTGTGTTTATGGGGCTTTTAAGGTGATTCCTATCATCTGCTTTGTCTTTTGAAGCTACGAGCCAAACGTGTTCCCACTGACACCAGCGTGCTTCCATGGGAATGGAACGTGCTCTTTTTGTTCCATGGGAGACATCTCCACCAAGCTTGGTGCAGGTGTACCTAGAGAAGTGAGGTCACTGTGCCAGCACCTGGTGGGACTTGAGGCTGCATCCTGCTCCTCTGGGACAAGTTTGAAAAGGAACTTTCTTGCATTCCCTTTCCTCAAATTGCACTTTAGAGCCTGTAAAAATGAGAAGCAGAGCTGAGAGAGCCCATTTCCAGTTTGTCCTCCTGCAAAGGCACCTGGCAGGAGAGGTGATGGACACGGTAGGTTGCCAGGACCCCCTGCAGCCTGCCCAGAAGTAGCCAACCACATGTGGAGAGCTGCTGAGGGTTTGATATACCAGCCAGGATTGTTATCAGCACAGCAGGAGTCATGCAGGTGACCTTGGCAGCCTGACTGGCTAGGCTGGCATCACTGCTCCCACCTCTGAGACTTGGTCCCTGGGGAGCAGCCTTAAAGAAAGGCTCTGGTGCTTGTGATTTGTAGGGTGTCATACCCCACAAGGACAGAGACTCAAAGCTGTCCCAGCTTGACAGAGAACTGGGAAACAGCAGCAGGGTATGCCCAGGGTTCAGGACAGAGACAAGGACAGAGGTGCTGGGGCATTTCCTACGATCAGCTGTTGGTGTAAGTCAGTGGAGCCAATAAGGGATTCAGGAAAGACTTGTTTGTATGGGTATTATATCCAAAACTATAGGGCATTTGGAAGGAAATGAGACTGTGATAGAGCAAGGCCTGGAACCAGCCAGGGGCTGCTCCCTGCTCCTGTTTCACTTTGGTTTGCTTTCTCAGGAGAGGACAGGGAATAAAAATGTTATTCGCTTTTCTCTGAAAAGCTCTTGACATTTTTCCCACAGCACTAATACCAGAACTAACCTTTCCCTTGGGTTTTGTTGGAGGAAATCAGTTATATTGGATGCCTTGGTATTATAGCTCTCCTCTCCCCCTGATTCCTCCCTTTGTGTATGTTATTTCTTCTCACTGTTATTTTTGTACCTGCTCTCTCCAGCAGCCATTCCTGGTGGTGTTTGGGCTCGGGCAGTGTCCTCCATCCCATGTCCTGCCTTGAGAGAGTCCCAGCCCACGAGATAGTTTTGGAACAAGAGGGTGCACAGGCAGTATCTTCCCATATTCCCATGTTTGATGTTAAATGGCAAGTGGGTCATCTTCAATAAAATATGACACACATTTGAAAAATGCAAAACTGAAAGGGAAACCCAACGAGAGCAATAGTGGGGCTTGGGTTCAGTTTTTCAAAGGCACAAGCTGGTTCTGCTTGCCTGGGTCTGGCGCTACGTCGAGCACAGACCCACCGCAGAGAAACCGCGCACGTGTGAGCTCTCCCCTCCCGTGGCTTTGTACATACATTGTCTCCTGGGGAAATGTTCCATTTTAGGAAGCAACTGGAAATGTTTCTAACAAATTATACCAAAATCAATAGACTCCCTGCTGAAGGGTCTGCCTCCTGCGGTGGTGAGGCAGAAGAAGGCATCTCGGTGCTCTGCTCCTGCAGCTCCCGCCTCTGCACGATCCTGGTTGACAACAGGTTACCCCGAGAGAAATGACAACACCCTCATGTTCCAGTTTATAAGGTAGCAATCAGATCAGGTCAGGTTTATGATCCACCTAGCTTATTACTATCTCCATTAGTAGCTGCTAGCAGATGTTGGGAGAGAAGGATTATTACTCTCGCAATGCATACTTAGCTGGCAGATTATTGAAATTTCTTTCTAATCCTAAGCAGTTACTTGGAAGGTATAAATCCTTGATTGATAGCACTTACATTCCTCTGTACTTTGATCTTGGCTAGCATAACCGATGATACTCTGATTAATCTGATTTCTGTTCCCTAAAAATGTATCATGTCCCTGGTATCTCGAGGCACTGAGTTTCACAGGGAACTGTGCTTCTCATCATCAGATCTGGACTTTGAAATAATTGAGCTCAGAGGTACCTTCTCTCTTATGTGGGGATTTATACTCCTGTGTCCTTTGAAATTAGTTTCTTCCTTTAAGTGAATCAAATCCCCTGAATGTTTTCAGTTTGCCACAGCACAAGTTCTTCCTATGCTCCCAGCAGCCATATGCTCTTTACTGCCCCACATCTTACTATGTCCCCCTGCTGGGCACAGCAGAACCACAGGTGGTGTCACAGATGAGGGACACACTGATGCACAGGCCTGCTGTTAAAACGAGTTTTATTTTCCACTCCTGTCTGAGAATAAACGAGGATCTCTGGACCATCACTTGCACTGAGATGTTTGTGCCTCCCTCTCTCCCCTCAGATGGCTGGGGTTAATTTGGAGCTGCATCAGCATGCATGACAGGTCCTAATTGTTGTTCTCCAGCAGTACCTTGGATGTGCTTGCCCTGAATTTCCTCTGTCTACATGCTGTTGAATTCCCTGAATGAGCTGGCTCCTTCCAAAGCCATTTTCACACGTATCTAGTCCCACCTGATGTTTTTCCCTCCCTGCCTTCTTCTCAATACATATGTATTCCCCACTTAGGATGCTCCACTATTCTCTTCTCTTTGATCCCTGTGCATTGGAAAACATCCTTCTCCTTCACCTTCTGCTCTGTCCCACCCTCTGTTTCCCCTTCTCAGGACTGACCAGGCTCAGCTAAGATCTATTGCACAGAAGAGTGTGCTTGACCTTTGTTTGCTCTTTAGAAGGTGAAGTAGCCCCTGCAGCTGAGCAGGGCTTTATAAAGCCGTGAGCTCCTTCCAAGGAGCTGAACAAATGCACCTTTAAAGGTCCTTGGAAGAAAAGCTTTACCAGGATTTTCTCAAGTCCAATATCCACCCTCCCCTGCACTCAGACTTTTTTTCTCCTTTCCTCCCACCTGAACAGCAAAAAATTAGGACATGATGGGAAAGGTTGAAATGGATGGCAGTGGTTCTCTAGACTGCAGACTTGGCATGTCTCAGCCCTGCTGGGGTGTTTGAAGGGAAGACAAATACTGATCTCATAGCACCTTGTGCAAACACGGTGGTGTAACCCTGGCTCCCTCCTCGGCACCGGCTGGGCCCCGGCTGGCGCTGGCTCGGGGTCTGGTGCCTGGCATCACGCTTCCAGGGGGAGGCAAAAGGAAAGGCAGAAGGACCAAAGAGAGGATTAGAAAGCAAGAGCCCATTTGCAGATAATACATGCAGAGGTTGTTGGGTTTTTTCTGGAGAAGATGAACGTAACACCTACTAATAGCCTTCAAATTCATAAAAGCCTGCAAATGCCAAGCAGGAGGCAATGATGAATCCTTCCTCCTTCCCTACACCTGCATAATTTTTAAATCCCTTGGTATCTTCCCTTGTGATCATCCCCTTTGCTGGAGATTCCATCTCCCCTGCAAAGTGTGAGCCAGGGGAGCAGGTTTACCTCTGCCCCACACTGCTTTCCAGCACTCTGGAGCCACTGGCTGCAGGAGCTGTGTGATGCAGAGAGGCTCAGAGATCCCAAAGGTTTAGCAACCCCGACTCAGACACCAGATCGAATTGTATTTATCCTGTATCTCATGATTTTGAAGGTCATCTTCCAGCCAGAGGAGCGTGAAGGGTGTATGGATTGTGCTGCCGGGGGGACCTCGTGCTTGTGTGGTCACCCTGGCAGCAGCCTGGCAGCAGAGTGGTTCAGTGGCTCTTGCCTTGCTCTGAGTTTCAGTGCAGGTGCTGTGCTGGTCACACCGAAGTGCTGCTCTCTAAGCCAAGGATGTCTCCAAGGCTCCTCTCTAGGGCCTACCAGGGTCACAGCAGCAGCTGCTGCAACCTGCTTCAGCCCTAGATTGGGACATGCATGTATCCCCATGCATTGAATCAGCACCTCCAGAATTCTTACTCTGCTGTAAGATCTTGGAAAGCTGGGGATATCTTGAACTAGAGATTTCTTCTGGCTCCAGCATTTTGGATGTTTGTGCACTGAATGACAAACAACTGAGTCTCCCCTGCAGCCAGTTCAGCAGGGACAGCAATAGGATGCAGTACCTGCAATGATCAGGTGGGATCTGAATGCTTTCCTTCTGCTTTGCCACTGCCCAGCTCAGCCTTCAGCAGGGACACATCTCTGCAGCACTTATTTATATATTTTCCCTCTCCTCGTTCCTCAGAGAAATCAATTCCATTCCCCAAACAATGGCGAAGGCCTTGAGGAGATATTGATCTGTGGCAGAGCCAGAGAAAGGAGCATTTGTGACACAGAGATGCTCTTTTGTAAGTAAAAGATAATTACCAGATCATGGGGACACTTGCTGAATAGGATGACATTAAATAGGCATCAGGGTGAAGGGCACCAGGGCCTCGGAATAAAGCACTGGAATAGTGCTGTCCTCCCTGTCAGCTCCAGCTCCTCCTCCCTGCTTCCCTCTGCCATTTCTCCTGTTCCCCACCCCAGCCCCTCCTTTTGTCCCCACACTCCTTCCACTTTCATGTCTCTGTCCTTTCCCCTTGGTTCCTCATTGTCCTGTCTCATCCAAATAAATACCCTATAACACTGCCCCAAATGCAGCCCCTCCTCGCTGGCTGGGGCTCGCAGCTGCAGCAGGGATGCACTCAGAGCAAGCAGGTTCCTGTCCCCCAAACCAGGGCAGCAGAAGGGCCTGCTCTCCTTACCTTGCTTTTGCTGCTACTTCCAAGCCCTGGTTTATTTATTTCAGACCTTTTCAGCTCATCAGCTCTATAGTAATGAGCTCCATGGTGATTTTAGTAGTTTTGAGGAAAGCGGTCTTGTATGGGGCTGTTTCCTGCCTTGAAGTGTCAGCAAACAGGACTGGGATAGGGGTGACTGCTGTAGGACCTGGAGCCCAGGTCCTGCCTTGTACTGGCTCAGGAGCTGATGGTGTCTCTCAGCATGTTGGGAGTAGCATGTGTGCTCAGACACCTCTATTGCTGCTGGGTGTGGGGACCATGCCATAGCTGTGTGGGTGAGGGTAAAATCAGGGCTGGGTGTGCTGGGAGGGTCAGTAACTCCTAGAGCAAGAGCAGAGCTGCCAGAGGGGTGCTTGGGAGCCTTGTCTCCATCTGTGCTCCTCCTGGGACATCATGGGAGGCTTTCCCTGCTGGAGCAATGCCTGACACTGCCATGACCGATGGTCCAGTTTGGCTCATGGAAGAGCCACAGTGGATTTGTTGCCTGGGCTCTCCAAGGCATCCCCATCAGCTGCCAGCTCCAGGGTTCATAGTCCCAAAGCAACAAGGGCTTTGACACAAGGTGCATTCCCAGATATCCCATTGCCAGGCAGCTTTTCTGCCTTAACTCGGTGTTGTGGGGGCACTTGAAGCCACATGGGGATGTTGGGTCACGGGGCTGGATGACAATGTGGTTCACTGATAACTGGGAGAGCCACTGCCAACTGCATCTCAGAAACTGGCACAGCTCAATGTAGGAAAAAACAACCCACAACTCAAAATACTACATCATAAAATATCTGGTTTTATTTACACTTACACTGGTTGTATTGTCTTAATTCCTTGCAGTTACACACTGAATTATTTATGCTGCATTTTTCAAGATTAATGTGAGAGTAATGACCATCAGGTCATGGGCTCTGCAGGTCAGGGAAGAAGGAGAGAGGGTCCCATCCCTGTGGGGGACACTGGGAACTGTGTGTCCCATCAGCCATCACTGACTCACTGTGTCTCATCCAGATGGTTCATAAAGTCTGACACTGCAGCCTGAATGTCAGCTAGGTCTGTGCTCCTGCACTCCTAAAAAACCCAGAGAGGTGCAGTCACTACCTGAATATCTGTGTGGGCAGGTGAGGCCTGGATGCCTTGGTTCTGGAGGTTTCTTTTCAGTCCAGCACATTTCCAAACCCCCGTCTCCAGCATTTTTGGTTCCCCCAGCACATTCTGCCTGTTATCAGCATGGAGTTGAAGATAACTGAGTGCTTTCCCTGGCTCCAGGGGGAAAGAGCTCTGGTATCTGAGGGTGTGAGCAGATAACAGCCACAGCTACCTCCAGTCCTGCCCTTCAGCAGGCGTGGAGCTGGCACCTCTGGCTGGCGCTGCTGCTGTAATTGCTGCCTGGTTCCCCCTGCTCCCCTGCAGCACCTTTGGGTTTTGCACCTTTGGATCCTGCCAGTGAGGTGCAGGGCTGAGCAGGGTGCTGGAGCATGAGCTGTGATTTCCATGCCTCTGTCAGCTGGCTGCTCCCTGGAGCAGCCCCACGTCTGGCTGTTATCAAATGTCTGAGTTATTCCCTGCAATCGCCAGGCGAGAGCCGGCTCCACAGCCTGGCCAGCAATGTGCAAAGACACCAGAGTAGGGCACCTTGTGCCTTTAAAATCAAAAACAATAATAACAACACCAAAAAGCCCATTACCATTATTGAATAAAAGACCAACAATTTAAAAAAAAAAAAAGAAAGAAAAAACTTCTTTTAAATATTGTTGCTGCATTTCCAGCTGTTCAAATCTTCTGTATTTAGTTATCGTACCAACAAAATGCTGCATCTGATTTGAGCAGCGGGGAGGCAGCACCATTATTCAGGAGGATTTTAAGCAGTTGGGTTTTCTTCCTCGCAGTGGTGCTCTCTCGCCTGTTAGAAGTGCCTTTGTTGCCTTGGCACCCCGGCCGTGGCGGCGGAGATGGCACCGCGCATCGGCGGAGGGCCCTGCCCGCGCTCGGCAAGGCGGCCGTGCCAGGCGGGCCCGGGAGCCGGGCGGCGCAGGGGGCTGCCAGAGCTGGGCAGGGCAGCTCCCGGCTCCCCCGGGGAGCTCTCACTCGGCAGAGTCCATGGGGAGAAGGAAATCAGAGCGAGTGAGACCCCGGCTGCCGCTGGTGGTGCTGCTGCAGGGAGCACAGGGCTGTCGAAGGAGGTCCTCTTGGCTGAGCTGACCCTGGGGGCAGGAGGAGGTGGGGATGCTGCTGCCAGGGGCTGCCAGGGGCTGCCAGGGCAGGAGGGAGTTGTGCTGTGTCAGCAGTTTGGCTGGACTGTAGAATTGATTACGCTGGAGAAGAGAGAGCTCTAAGATCAAAGTCCAGAGTCCAAACTCTAGCCTGACCACCACTGTGTTCAGCCCTAAACCACGTCCCCAAGTGCCACATCTACTATCTGTTGAACCCTCCAGAGATGGTCACTCAACCACTTCCCTGGGCAGCCTGTTCCAGTGCTTAACAACCCTTTCAGTGCAGAAGTTTTTCCTGACATCCAATCTAAACCTGCCCTTACACAACTTCAGGCCATTTCCTCTTATCCTATTGCTTGTTCCTTGGGCAAGAAGACCAACAGCCACCTGTCTAGAACTTTCAGGTAGCTGTAGAGAGTGAGAAGGTCCCCCCTGAGCCTCCTTTTTTTCAGGCTGAGCCCCCCCAGCTCCCTCAGCCACTCCTCGTAGGACCTGTGCACCAGACCCTTCCCCAGATCCACTGCCATTCTCTTCATATGATCCAGCCCCTCAGTGCCCTTGTGATCAGGGACCCAAAACTGAGCCCAGGATTTGAGGTGTGGCCTCAGTAGTGCCCAGTACAGGGCGACAGTCACTGCCTGGTCCTGCTGACCACACAATTGCTGATCCAAGCCAGTTGCCATTGGTCTTCTTGCCCACCTGGGCTCACATTCAGCTGCTGTCAACCAGCACCCCCAGGTCCTTTTCCACTGGGCAGCTTCCCAGCTGCCTCCCAGCCTGACCTGGCTGCAGAGGTATCCAAGGCAGCAAGAACAGCATCCCCATGCTGGCTGCTTGAGGTGGATGAATGTCCTTACAAAAGGGACATGGACACCTGTGGCTTGCTTCTGCTTTGGGCAACAAAAGGTTCTTGTTGCAGGTGGCAGTGGGGCGCAGCCAAGTAACATGGGATGGGGTCAGGCACGCTTTTGCACATCAAAAAAGTGTCAAGGGCAGCTTAGCTGGGCATCAGTGATTCATGGAGGTGAGATGATTGCTGAGGGCTTGGTTTTGTCACCCCACACTGGTGGGGATGGAGAGGAAGGTGGAGGCACCTGGTGTGGGAGACTGCGGCAGGGGCTGGGGAGGCTGAAGAAGCAGGAGCAGGCTGAGGACAAGGACACGGCAGATTTCCTTCCTATCAAAAAATGCTATTTTGGTACCATCTCCCCAAGGTGGGGAGGTTGGCAGAGATGTGCAAAAGCGTGCAAAGACTCTCAGAACCATTTTGAATGGCCTTGATCAGCTGGATGGAGACAAACTGCTACGGCTCTGGGGACCAGGGGGGCTGGCGAGCCCGGTGGGAAGGACACACAATGTGCCTGTGTCCATGGGACAGCCAACGTGGGCAGAGCCCTCAGAGGAGGTGGCAGAAGTGGCACAAGGTCACAGTGTCTGGCACAAGGTCAGCAGGTGGCTGGCAGTGACCTGGCCCCTCACCCATCGCATTTCAGGCACTGGGCCACACGGAAGCTTTGCAAACAGGAGTGACCACAGTGTCCCCGGGCTCCTCGCCGCCACGGCGTGTTCCCCAAAAGGTTACCTCCAACCAGAGGGGCATTGTGGGTAATGAGATGCAAATTGATAGCAAGACAATAAGACTGTCTTGTGAGCCCTTCGACAGGGGCCAGTGTTTAAAAGTCAGCCTGATTGCCTTGCTGGCAATTTGCATAGCATTAACCAGAGAGATTTTCTTTTTAAACTTGAACTTTTTTTTTTTACTAGAGGTCACCTCAAAGTAATTACAGCTCTGGCAGTCGCTTCATGAAAGAGAGCTCTGTGGTCGTGGCTGGAGTGCGAGGAGGAGACTTACCCAGAGTGGGGAGTGGGGACACCCGTTCATGGGAACTGGGGCGGGTTTTAGTGTGTGCACTGAGATAATTCAGTAAGAGAGTCCCACTGGGTGCTGAGCACTGCATCTGCTATGGGAGACACCAGGGCTTGAGACCCAGCACATGAAAGGGATCAGTCCTCTCTGTTGTTATCTCCAGTGCAGGTACAATCTCCTCCTGGGCCTAGCCTGCTTTGCTGGGCTGGAAGGAGATAGGATAACCCTGTTGCTCACTTAGGATGCTGTGGTGAAGCATGTTGGGAGAGCCAAGCCCTGGGGTTTTTGCACCGTCTCCTTCTCCACAGTTCAGTTCAAGTGGGGATTTCAAGCTTTTTTCTTTGAAGTCATGGTAAAAGTGACTGGAGACCTCAGCCAAGGAGTTCTACAGGAGAGTGGTGTCAGACTGCTGGGAGCACTGTGGCTGCTCTGCTCTGACCTAGGCCATTTACTTTGACAGTTGAATTCTTTGGATTTAAAGAATTAAAAGGCAGGTGTCCCTTAGCCTTGCAATTGGACAAGATGATTACCTCAGGTCATTTCCACCTGTTCTGTTCTGTTCTGTTCTGTTCTGATCTGTTCTACTTTGCGGTACTCTGGTTTTTAGCAGGTTGATTGCTTAGTGCAGATCTTTGTAACCATTTGGTTTGACCAAGGTGAGGAGCAGTGCTTTCCCTGGCAGCTCTGCCAGCCCCCCTGAGGAGCAGCCTGGAGCAGTGAGCAGCTTGGAGGGAGATGGGGCTGCCCTCTCCTCCCCAGCAAAGTGTCTGCCCAGCCTGCGAGCAGGCGGGAGCTCTGCAGAGGTTCAGCTACGCTGCTGCAAATCCAGAGCCAGGCAGTGCTCTGGCAGAGCACCTCTCATTAGCAAGGCTGTCCTCAGACACGAAGCACGTGCTCTGTGCTCAGCCATGCCGTGTGGACAGGGGATGGTGGCTCCAGATGGTGTCTGCGGGGCGGATGGGCTCTGCCACCGGCTGTGCCGCGGCGCGAGCGGTCCCTGCAAGGCAGCACATCCCTGCCGTGGGAGGCAGCGAGTCGGGGTGGTGATGGGTTGCAAGAGCCAGCTGGACAACTTTATCACCATTAATATCATTTGTAGTTATGCAGGCAATGGCTATGATACAAATAATTAAATCTCATGCTTCACAGCATCAGCTGATGGCTTGCTGCAGTCAGGAGTGAATCTCCTACGCAGAGCGCACGCGACTGATTAACTCTGTAAGAGGGGTTGGTTTAGATCTCCTTCCTCTGGCTTGTTCCTCAGTTTCCTCCCTCCTGGCTGCAGCTGTGAGGCTCAGCACCAGGACATCCCTTTCTCCTCCTTCACAAAAGCCATGCTGTAGTAGGATGCTGGAGATGCTCTGAGGAGATGCCTCCTGCTCCTGCTCCTGCCACCTGGTCTGCAGGTAAATCTGCCTGCTGGGGCCCCCTCTGCTCCTGCCCAGGCCCTTCAGGCCATGTGCTTATTTTCCTCCCACGTGCTCATTTTTCTCCCACCTTCTGGCAGTCCTTAGATCCTGAATCCTTGGGATCTTTCTCTCTGGGCTGCCACAAGCAGCAATCATCTCCTGCCAAGCTGGTGTGTGGCCATGACCTCATCTCACAAAGTTCTTCAGCCTCCTCCTCCTCCTCCTCGTCATCACCTGGAGAGGTTCCATTCTCCAGGCTGAAGCCCGCTGGATACACACACATCCTTTCCTTTCTCTCTGGCATCATTTTACCCTGTCTTCTAGCAGATTATTGGAGATGTTCAGCCTGAGAGCAGAGCTCACAGCACTCCTCTGGGTTTGTCAGCAGCTCTGGCACCTTTGATGTCTTCTCCATTCCCTGAGCAGCCCCTTTCTGGGACAATATCTCAGCCAAGCCTGAAAGGATGAAGATCAGCAGTGTGATGGCACCAGGTTATTGACCAACACTCTTAGCAGGTCACTGTGGCACTGTTCCTTCTCAGCTGGGAACAGCAGAGCTGTTCCTATGACTCTGTGGAAGTCAAGGGAATCAGGGTGGGAAAACTGAGCAGAGAATATTTTTATATTTTTCCTTCTAAGTTTTTTTTTCCTCTTTCCCTCTTTTTTTTTTTTTTCCATTCCTAAAGATTGAGTATAATCAGAGCTAATCAGAAAATTATGAGCTGTCTGATTGCTGATTAGATTCCTAATGTTAATATAGTCAAGAAGCCTCTCTTAGTGTTGTATTTTAAGGGAAGTGTAAAAATAACATCTTAGAAGGAGCAAGCCAGAGCGGCTGGAGCAGCAGGAAACCCTGCACTGGCAAAGGAGAGCAGGGTTTCACCACTGGCAAGAATTCAGGCCAGCAGAGAGGGAAGGGACAGGACCTATCCGAACTGTATCCAGGTATGAATAGGCTGCAGAGCCTGGGAGGAAGAGCATAAAACCAGCTCTTCCCACAGGTTAGTCCTTGAGCACACCCAAACCTGGAAATTTTGCTGCTGTGCTCTGAAGAAGGCATGCAGCTTGCGTACTTGTTTCCCTTTTTAACAAAGAGAATTTTCACAGATTGTTTAGTTCATGCATCTCCCAGCATCACGGCCCTCCTCACCTGCTGGCAGGCAAGGGGCAGCCTCAGGTGATGGGTAAAGGGAGCCTGGGATGTGCCCAACACCCCTGAGTGGCACCTGCAAAGAGTTGCTGATAGTGGTGAAACACTCCTTGCCCAAAAGACAGGGTGAGATACCCTCTGGGGTGCTGGTGAGCACAGAGAGGATGCTCCTGATCCTGGTGGGAGTTAAGGGAAATCCTTGTCTGCTTGTGCTTGGCTGAGCCATTGCAAAAATCTTCTGAGCCTTCCAGAAGCAGATTTAGAGGGGGAGACGCTGCGTGGTGATGGCCCAGGACTGAGGTTTTGCCCTTTTTCTGTACTTAAGCACTGAGGATCAATGCATGGGGCTGATGCCTCGAGCAGTGCAGAGGAGCTGCCAGCCCTTTCCTCCACTTCCCTCCGCAGTCCCCACCAGCAGCAGCTCAGCACTAACTCTGGGGCTGAATGCAGGTATTATGTTCTGGCACACCAATGTTCCTGTTAATAAGCTCCTCACCATTCACAGGGTGTTTTACTTTGATTCATCCCAATGGCAGTGCTGTATAATGGACTATATACTGTAATTGTCCCCCATTGTCACCACTTAATAACTAAGTATGATGGTATCGCAGCCATTCGCAGGTTTTTTTGCAAACTTTGATGAATAATATTTTGTTCTTAGGGAATAAAAAAAAAATTGAGGGAACGGTGAAAAGAGGCAGAAGTTGGACAGAAGTCTGCTCTAATTGCAGAGTGGGCTTAATAATAGAAATGTCCATAGCGTCCAGGCTGCTTTTGTTTCTGAGTCTCTGGGAACATCCGCTGGGCCAGGCAGGATGGAGCTGCTATTAAATACCATTTACTTTTTAAAACATCTTGATCAGCAGCAATTGGCTCTGTGCTTGGGGGATTTATTTTGCTTTGCTTGCTCATGACAAGTCTGAGCTCAGACACAGCAGATGGGATCCGTGTTCGTTTCCACGGACAGGGATAAGGGATGTGATATCCATGGGGTGATGCCCATGGGGTGTGGGCAGCAGCCATGAAATGATGGACAAGAGAGTGCAGATGTTGGTATTCTGCTGTGCGTGGCTTCGGCATGGCAGCAGCCTCAACATCTTTCAAGATATTTGGGGAGAACTTTGGGCTCAAGGTTGAGTGGCTGCAGGTAGAAGAGCTGTGCTGGAGGCTGGACAAGCATTTTCTCCACATTTGAGCTCTCTGGCTGCCTCTCCTATTTAGATGTACAACATCTCACCAAATATTTTTGAATCCCAAGCATTTGGCACCTCTGAATGCTCATGGTACCTGATTCCATGTCTAGCAGAGGAAGGAAAAGTCCAGAAGAGATCAAACCCTGAATATGATGAAAAGAAAGGTGGGGAGGTAGATGCCTGGGCTAGAGTGCCCTGGGTGGGAGGCAGGGGAGAGCTCCTTGGCATCAGGTAGGGACCTAAATGAGTTTTTCCCTGTAACACATGTCCTGACCTTTTTTTAAAAATGAAATCTATTTTATTAATTTTTTTTTATCAAATCCGTCCATGAAACATTAAAGATATGACTGTGGAAAAGGTCAAGGAACGTGTAGTTGTTGAAAACTTGTTCCACTTGATGGCTTTTCCCTTAGGGAAGCTCCTCCGTGCTTTCTCCTCCCCCACCTCGGTCTTTAAAACAGAAAGTGTCAAGTTGCCTTGAATTTTGGGATTAACAGAAACAGCAAAACATGTTCCTGGAGCAGGACAGTGGAAGGGCACTGCAGGTTCCCTTGGGGAGCTGCTGCATCAGCCCAGCGTTGGCACAGGGAAAACCTGAGCTGGGAGGGATTTCTCCCCACAAACACAGACCCCAAATGAGGGTTGTAGGGTCTCCATCCATGCTGGAGCCATGTGCCTCAGGGAAGGGAGAGGCATCTCAGGGGGCTGGTCTGCACTGAGCACATAGGCAGAATTAATAAAGACAAAGCCTAAGAAATGTGTGTATTAGCAAGTTGTCCTGGTTTTAGGACATGTGCCTGAGTCCTTCTCCTTGGCTTGGGTCTCTCTTTTTTCCCCATGGGAATGGAAGGCAGTCACACTTGCTGCAGGAGGGGAAGAAAGCTGGGCTCTCCTCACAGGGGCTTTATTAGCACCAGCACTTCCCAGCATCACATCTGCCAGGCAGGAGCCAGATTTGCAGCGGGCAATGAGAGTTGCTCTCCTTGCACAAGCAAAGAGAAGGAACCAAATAAAGAAATTAAGATGATGACAGAGTCAGAAGAGGGCCTGTATTGAAGTTCTTCTCAAGTTATGTTACTGGTAACATAATATCAGAAGTCTGTGTAAACCAGAAAACAGGGAAGTAGAGTGGATACATATGCCAGGGGTTGGGCTCTGTGGTGAATACACCAAGAGACCCCCTTGCATCCCTGGTGGTTGTGCTCTTCTGTTTGATTCCTTCTTTCATTGTAACTGAGGAAGCTGGGCCATAAATGGGGCTTGCTGGGCTGTAAAAATGCAGAGTTGAACAACACTGAAATTTTAGGCTCCAGACAAGAGAGAATAGGTGAATGGAGGGCAAAAGCAAAGCAGCAACCATCCTGCTCCATCAGCATAGCCTGGATTTGTCCAGTGGTCCATAAGCATCAATGTAGGGATGGGGACTGAGGGGAAATACTGTGTGAGGATTTGGGGCTTTGATTAAGAAGGCACAGGAGTGGGAAGGCACATTGGGACATCTTGGCAAAGAGCAATGAGGTCTGAAGAGCTGGAGCTTCGAGCTTTGCCAAAGAGCAGGAGACTGAAGGGCCAGGAGAGGGGGAGTGAGCACCTTGATCTCAAAAAAGGGTGTCCCAACAGGATGAGAATGGGTCCTGGCAGCCTGGAGGCTGCCCCTTGCCCCATGGAAATGCCAGGGGGAGCTGGATGAGAGTTGAGGTCACTGTGAGCTGTCACATTGGGAACAGCCATTTTTGGTGGCCTCCTGAGCTTGCTCTCTTCCACCTCCCTGAAACTTCCCCTCCTCACCTGGAGCCACTGGGGCTTCTTTGCTGTTTGTCTGAAAGTTGGAGCAAAGCTGGTTCCAACTATTGTCCTTGCTTTTAGAGAAAATACCACTAAAACGTCCTTTCTATGACTTTTTGCACTGCAGTTGCTTTTTTTTTTGGTGTTAAAAACTGACAATGTCAGCTGCTCTGCTTGTGTTCCTATCACAGTGGCAATGGAGGCTGAGTAAGTGCTCAGTGTGTCCAACCCCTCTCAGGCTGCAGGAGAGCAGCTGGTGGCACTGGAGGACATCAGAAAGATGTCACATGTGTCCCTGGAGGGTTTCAAATGGGGAAGTTTTGTGGGTTTCTCTCGGAGTTTGCCAGGGTTGTGGGGTGGGTGGTGGTATTTCGGGGCACTCTTGTGGGAATTTGTGCACGCTGAAAATCTGCCTTAGCATAAAAACCCAGAGCAGAGGAGCTGTGGCTGCACCGGGAGGTGCCACACGGAAATCCCGGATAATAAACGAGGCTTTTTAAAGCTCGCACACCACAGCGCAGCAGGAGGTGATGCCTTAAAATAAATCGATTGTAAGTGGCTTCCAGTACAAACTTTCAACAGCCTCCACTTGAATGAAAGGCAGAGAGCTGAAGGGGAGGATTTCAAAGGCACAAAGACAGGCTTCATGCCCATGGAGCAGGGAGTCAGGGGCCTGCCAGGATGCAGGCTGCGTTTTGGGTTTTCAGGGATGCCCTCCTGCGTCTCACAGGAGCTTCTGTGTTGTTGGCACCATGTGGGGAGCCACAGGGAAGGGTGAGCCACTCCTTGAACTTCTTCTCATCTTCACATGGAACTTATTTGTCCAAAATACACAAGAGTAATGATAAGGAAGGATTTTTTTTTTTTCTTTGAAGACTCTGGCTGCTAAGACCTGGCCAGGCAAATTCCTCCTTCTCCCGCCCAAGTGACAAGCTGTATCGCTTTTTTTTTCCTTTATTTTTAAAAAACCCTGTTCCTCCAAGCTCTAAGTAAAATTGATTTTTAAGTGCAACTATCTCTTATAATTGCTGCTGAAACGCTTTGTGGTTATTGTAATGGATTTTGAACTGTGACAAGTCCTTCTTGATGATCGTAGCAGGAGGTCCACAGGATATTTGGATGTGGTTTAGGGAGCACTGTTTGTTTGAATATTTGGAGTATATTTGGGAGGAGATGGGGCTGGAGCAGTGGGCTGAGATTGTGACTAACACACTGGCCCTTCCAACACTGTAGAAGCTGAGCCTGCCCTGGGACCCCATGCCAGAAGGGACCATCTCCAAAAATCCTTTGTGGGAGCCATGTCCCTCCAGTCACCCATCCCATGGGAGCCACAGCACACTGGCATGGGGGGAAAGGAGATGGAAAGAGCCAAGGGCAGCACCGTCTCCTCCTCCACAGCTTGGTGAATTTCCTGCTGTCACATTTCCCAGCTCTGACCTTCCAGCAAATGCATCTTGACCTGAATTATTTCTAGTCATCTGAAACTTTGTTGTGCAGCAAGCAGCTGCTTGTCACCCAGCAGAAGAGTCCCCAAGCCCTTCCAGTCGTGGCAGAGCTCTGGCAGACGTGCTGCACTGTGCCAGGATGCAGTGTTTGTGCCCAGCAGGTCACCCTCCCTGTCCCTGCTGCTGGCAGGACCCTGGCAAAGCAGGCAATGGCAAGAGCTGTGGGTAGCAGCACCCACCAGGCTTTTAGCCTGGCAGCCCACCACCAGGAGGCTTGGATTGGGAGGGACAGCCCTGACACTGCTGGGACACATCTGTCCCACCCACAACCAAAAAACAACCCTGGAGTCACGTTTCTCAGGTGGTTTGTATCCATCACCCCTCTGGGATGTTGCTGACATGCCCCAGTTCTTCAGCAGCTCCTGGGAGGCAGCCACCAATATTCCAGCTTCATCCCAAGAGAGCCTTTTTTCCTTGACAGACAGAATTTTAGACTTTTACTGGTCTGACTACTGTGGAAATGATAGGAACTTCCATCAGGAACAGACTGGGCTTTCTCTGCCTTGCCCATTGTGTGAGCTGGTGCTCCAAGAGAGAGTGAGAGGTGTGAAATGAGCACCATTTAAAGTGCTGGGCACGGACAGCTTGCAGAACTGTGCTGCCACAGGGCAGCTGAATACTCCTGTTTGGCTCTCCTCTGGCTGAAGGTTGGGATCTCAGAGCAGAGATCCCTGCTTTCCTCTCCATCAACTACAGAAGATGCAAAAGGCTACTGTGACTGCAAATGAGTGGCAAATGGGATGGAGGAAAAGGCTTTTTCTCATATCCTGAGCAGAGCAGACAAGTGTGCCTGGTTTGGCTTCCCAAGGGACCACCTGCATCCTGAAGCCGGACAGCAGCACGTTCCAGCAGGACTTGAGCATGTTGATATTTAGCAGCACTGTTTAAAGTCATCTCTAAGGCAAGAGTAAAGTTTCTGCCATATGTCCAGGGTGAAAGGCAGGAGCATGCAGGATGAGGCAATGCCAGTGTGGCCAAATGCTCCTTCTGCTGACTCCACTCAGAGGAAAGGGACAGTGAGAGAGGCCAAGCCTGCCTGCACCTGTTCCTGGCCTCATCTCTCCATCCTGCCTCCCACAGCTCTGTCTCACTGCTGATGGAGTTGGGGACAGATCCTGCACCCTGGTGTGAGCCCTTCCTCTCCCAGGAGGGATGGGGCAGGAGCCAAGGAGGGTCTGAGCAGCTGAGCTGAGGTTTTGCTATTGCTGGTCCCCAGGGGCAAGTGTCCCCTGGGTTTACAGGGCACAGTGCCCCTGCCCTCCTCCTCCCCTCCTGGGTGACAGGGAGCAGGGGCAGAGCTGCTCTCTGCTTGTGATTTTGGAAAGCAGGTATCCAGCCTCATGGAGCACAGGAACTCCAGGAGAAGGGTAACAGAGAGAGGCTTTTCTACAAGGGAGCAGAGCTGAAGAGAGCACCAGGCACAGTTTGTGCTGCAGGATGCCTGGCTCTCTGCACTGTCCTTTTGCCCTTGGTGCTTTGCTGTTTGGGGGGAGTTAAGCCCTTCTGGAGACCTGAGCAATATTTTGGTGTAGGAGAAACACTCTGAGCAGCAACACTTTCCTCACCATCTCTGCAAAGACATTGGTGCCTCTCTTCTCAGGATGTTTCACTCCTCCCCTCTCTGTGGTTGTTGGGATGGTGCTGGTGCTTCCTATTGGTAAAAATTGTGGCCCTGGAGAAGAAGGAGAAATGAGAAATGCTGACAGGGGAACGAGAGCCACATGCTGCTGGCCTGCAGAGCATGAGTTACTGAGGTGCTCAGTAGAATGATGGAAGCTGTGGCTCTGGGGCTCATCCCAGGCCCCCAGTGCCAGATGCTGGCTGTGCCACTGTCCCATATGGGGTCTGCAGCAGCTCTGGCGCTGGTTTAGCTCCAAGTTTGCACTTTTGACCTCACTGCTGTCAGGGCTGGCTCTGCAGAGGTGTCCCTGCTCCTTGCCCTGCCAGAGCCCAGCAATGAACACCAGCCGGTACAGAACTGATGTCTGGGAGCCCTTGGAGGATTTACCATGTGCTCTTTGCTTGTCCCTGGGGCTTTATTTGCCCTCCCATGAGCAGGAGAACATTAGCAGCCAGTGCTGGCTGCAGCCCCCTCCTCCCTCATGCACAGGCTGGATCCAGGTGCAAGGAAGGAGAGATGGGCTCTATCCATCCCTCTCCTCCTGCACAGCCAAGGGAGTTATTGACAAACAAGTTAGTGCTTTGAAAGAAAAATGCCGCAGCATATTTGAAGCTGCCTCCGTGATCAATACTGAGCCGTGGCTGAGCCTGCTGCCGAGTGGATTTCAGCTGATGGCTGGGGGGGTAATAAGAGCCCTGGGATCAACTGTCTCAGAGATTATTACAGGATGAGATGCCTCGCTGCTTTACAGTGTTTACTCAAGATTTATATTCCCTCTGTGTACGTAAGGGGGTTGTTGTCTTTTGTCGCTGGTTGATCATTTTTTGACGGTGACGTGCACGCTGTTGGTAGGGTTTGCTTAGGGGTGAATTCCATGAACGTGCTGGGGATGAGAGGGAGAGCTGAGATGGAGGTACCCTGGAGATGGTGGCACGAGGTGGCACCATGAGAAAGTGCCCTCTGCCCTGTTGCCTGCAGGCAGAAAGGATGGAGACATGAAGCACGTGGAATGGGCTTTTGCCTTTCCAGATGCTCTGCAGTAACAGGTGAGGCTTCAGGGTGCCCTGTCCACAGAAGAGGGGTTGGTACCAGAGGAGAGGGCTTGTGCCATCCTCATTCCTTCATTATGGAGGAGGAAGAGTTGCAAAACCAGCTCCTGGGGGATGTTCCTGCCTGGGGCTTGGGTTCCTCGGCTTTGTCATGTGTGTTTGGTTTCACCTTCTTGCCTTAACCTTTCACCAGCATTTCTGTGCCGTGGGAGGAGGGCTGGAAGGTGAGGAGCTGTGTGGAGGGCTGGCAGGTGTGGAGCTGTGAGGAGCTGTGTGGAGCTGTGTGGCACTCCCCGCCTGGTAGCGCAGGGCTGCTGGAATCTCCAGCACAGATCGCCCCTCCCAGCCGTGCGCTGGGCTGCGGGAGGTTAATGCAATGCAGAGCCTTGGGCAAGGCGCTGCGATGAGGGTGATAAGAGTCTCCCTGAGGGAGTTAAATTACGGCTTAGCTGGAGTGGCTCTCCCTCGGAGCAAACATCCCTGGGCACACACGGCTGCTGCGTGCTGGGGCTTCCACGCTGCCTGTGGGGAGAGGCCAGGAACCCGTCCCAGACTGCCTGAGGAGCATCCCCCAGCATCCACGCAGGCTTGGGGCACCTGTGTGGAGGCTTGGACACAGGGGTGGCATAGCTGCTGTTACACAGGGCTGTTCAGTCTCCTTCTGCAGAGTGTTTGCTGTAATCCTGTTTTATAAATCCAGCCTTGGTCTTTGGCCTCCCTGAGCTCTGCTCTGCTGCTTCCCAAGTTAAACCCCCTGATCTGACTGAGGCAGGAGCAGCCAGGGCGTGCTTATTGCCATGGTGGGGCTGGGAGAAGAGATTTAGTAAATCATTGGACCAGTTTCCTTTGGAAAGAGTCTGTATAAAAATATCAGAGCAGTGCAGGATAGCCCCAGGTGTGATGGGGGAGAAGGGGTGGCAAGGAGGAGGTGAGCATCACCCCTGGGTGTCTGCTCCATCAGGGACAATCCTGCAGCACGCTGGCCCCTCAGGCAGTGGGGGTGCCAACAGCAGGGAGGGTCCCCTCCACTAGAGAGGAGGTCGTGGTCCCTGCCTGTGCCAGCTCTGGTGCTCCAAGCATTCCTCACTCCCAGCAGCTTCCCCATCAGGCCAGCTGGCCCCAAAAGCTGCTGCTGGGGGTGAGAGCACGTGGGTGAGCCAGGGTGGGGTGAGTGAGCTTGTGGGGGATGGGGCTGAGTAGCAAGGTCCTGGGGCAAAGCCAGGGCAAAGCAGCAGCCGGGTGTCTGGAGCTGCCATCCTCTGGGCAGACAGATGGTCACCCAAATTGTTGCCCATTTTCTGGGAGGGAGGGTGTGTGCCCAGCGTGCCACCTTTGCTGCCACCTGCCCGTCCCGAGTGCAGGGCGTCCCCAAGGCTCCTTGGTCGCAGGGGAGCTGCTGTGCCGAGCAGGGAGCTCCTGCCGGCGCTGGAGCAGAGAGGGGCTCCGTCCGGAATACAAATGAGGCCGGGGCACGGAGAGCCCGAGCGGCACCTTCCCCCTCGCACAGCCCGCTGTCTGTCGGGATCTCCAGACACCAATCCCTTGCAAATCTCCTGCTGGCCTTTCATGACCTTCAGAGTCGTTTCAATTCAGTGTTTTCAGCCTCTAAATCTCCTGTCCTTAGCCCTGGGTGACTTCTGGGGAAAGAACCGTGCTCCTTAAAGTGCCAGGGCGGTCTCTGCACCGCAGCCTGCTGGAAATCTGCAGGTACTTCACACCCATGCTTTATTTTTGGTAATTCCTCTATTTTTTATTGCTGTTTGAACCCCACATTTGACAACCCCAGGTCTGAAATCTGGAGAGGTTTTGGTGACTGCCCTGTACCCTGCCAGGCTCCCCAGTGCACTGCCTGCCTCCTGGGCATCTCACAGTCCCCGCACGCAGCACACCTTGAGCTGCTCTGATTGATCTGTAACACTTGAAAAATAATGGTTTAATCATTATTAAGGATTAGATATAATCCTTGAGCTGTATTGATCACAATAACATTATTCATGATGAACTCATTTGGCATTAATGGGGACGTCCTGCAGCAGTGTGTGGCTCCAGGCAGACCCATCACCTTCCCTGGGGAGCTGTCAGTGGGGTTTGTGGGAGCAGCAACAAACCCTGCCCTAACAAACCACTCCAGGAGCTGCTGTCCCAGAGAGCCCCCCTGGGCAGCTGTTGTTATTGGCACAGTTTTGGAGGGTACTGAATCCAAGAGCTCCCCATCCTGTTCATGACAGCAGCCCATCTCCGGGCAGGGGCTGGATGAGCCCCTCTAGCAGCAGGCAGGGATGTGACAGGATGGGACTGCTCCCATGGGAGCCCCACACGGCATCACTCTGGGTCTGTCCCCCACAGAAGATCCCCTGTTGCAGGGGAAGGATGCCTGCCTGCCTGCCTGCTTGGCCCCTCTCTCCTCCCAGTCACCATCTTGCTCACAGGACTGAAATGTCTTTAGTGAGGAAAATGCTCCAGGAGCAGCAGCTGGAGGGCTCTGGGGGCACTTCTCCTGGGTGAATATCCAGTGGCAGCCAGGAGCCAGCACAGCACCCTGCTGTGGCTGTGCCATCCTGCTGCAGGCTCCCCCATTCCTGCAACGTGCTAGTTAGCAAACAAGAACATCTGGATTTCCTTTTTTTTTTTTTTTTAAACCAAAATTGTGTCTGGTTTGACTTTGACAAATTGACATTTTCCAGAGGAGAAATATCTTCTGTCAAGGTGTCGTTGCTGGGTGTAGCCGTCCCTTACTGCACCATTTGCAGCCCTCCAGGCACTTTGCACAAGGCAATGAATAGTTAAAGATGTCCATAAATCTTCCCCCAGCCCATAATAAACAAACACACTCTTATCAAGTATAGAAAAATGCATATTTCATCACCACTGCCTTAAACGCAACTCAGAATAAATGCTTGTCTTTAATCAGCCATCTCAATATATAAACAGAGCACAAAAGCTTGGAGGGGATGAGGTACAGAATTGGGACACGGATTTTCTAGGCAGCTCTTGGGTGCAGGGATACGGCTGGGCAGGTGAGACATGAAAAACTGCCCTGAAAATTCAAATCACTTGGCTTTTCTCTCCAGCCATGTGTTGTTTCTCATTCCCTTCTGCCTGCCACTGGAGCCATAAGGATTTTGCTTCAATGTTCAGCTGATAGCTGATCTTTCCCCTTGGATGCTGGCCACTGAAAGCAAGCACTTTGATTTAGAAATCAAGATTAAGAGAAAGAGAAAAGATTAAACAGGAAAGTTTCAACCAGTACGTGCTGAGATTATGCAGTGATGGATTCGTGTTTCCCTGCATCTGATAAGAACAAGCTGCATTTTCAGGCTGGGGAGGGTCAGATCTGTGATTTCTTTCACCTTATTTTCGAGAGCCTGTGCTTTGCCGTGCTCACAGAAATACAGCAGCACCTGCTGCCATGGCCCTGCTCAAGCCACCCTGCTGGGCTGGGACTGCCACTCTCCTGCATGGGCAATGGGGACACTGAGGCACCCGGGGGCTTCCTTTTCCCTGAGCATCCAGTTGGAATGGCTGAGACATTTTGCATCTCTGTGTGGTGATGGGAGTGCTGGAGAAGCTGGTGACAGTGGGGACAGCTGCTGGGACCTGTGGCTGTGCCCAGGGCTCCTATGTGTGTGTGCTCTTATAGCTGGCCACTGTTCAGGCCCTGGGGAAATAATTCCCTAGGGATATCACTGGACTTCACTGCTGCCCCTGTGGGCTCCCACCAGCCTGCCACATCCCTGATGAGCAAAGGAGTGCTTTTTCATCCTGGGATTTGTGGTTCATGGCGTGGAAGTCGTGTGTGTTCTGCCACTGGGAATCTTGTGTTCGTTATGTGAATCTGTGGCGCTGCCCAGGCGGTGATTTGGGGTTGTTATTTCGCCCAAGATGTCATCTCATTGTCTGTGCTCCTTCCTCCTCCCAGCCAATTCAGTGTCTGAAAACAGCCAGGGCTCACCTCTCTCCCCATGCTCTGGCTGCCAGCACCACTTGCATGGAGCTGAGCATGTCCATCCCCCTCTAGGGAAATACACCAGCAGGGAAATGAGGAGCAGGCGAGGCAGGAGCCTGTGCTGTAAGGTTCATCTTCGCTTGGTCTGTCTCCCCCAAACTCTCTGGGGAGCCCTCTGGGACTGCAGCAGCCTCGAAAGCCTCACGGCCTGTTAGCCCAGTAAGATTGGCCCCTGGAGCTGGGCCCTGGCAGAGTGCATTCCCTGGGAGCCTTGCACAGCTGATGGCTGCTGGGGAGCAGGCTGTGCTGAGTGTGGCATGACCAGACACAAACCCCGTGCCCCTGTTGGCAGTGAGTGTCCCACGCCCGGGGCTCTGGTGGCCCTCGGCTCTGCGGCTGGCTCAGGACACTGGGCTGCCTGCCCCTGGGTTTTGGTGCTGATCAGCTTGTACAGCCCTGGCAGGCAGCTCCCAGGCAGAGCCCACAAACCCGGCTGCCTGGGGCTGGCCAAGTGCTCGTTTTGCTCTTGGCTTTGTTTTCTTGGTGATGCGGAGAGGATCCTGTAGAAAGCCTGGAGCTCTTGCCCTGTTTATCCCCTTAGATTCCACAAAAGGCCAGATTGCAGCTTCTTCCAGGCACTGCAATACCTGGAAGTACTGCCCAGGGGCTGCCCAGTCTCCAGCCCTGCCCTGCTGCACCCTCTGTGCTGGTGAGGGGTCTCGTGGCTGAGCATCCAGTGAGGGTGCCCTGGTGCTGAGCATTGCCCCATCCTGCTTATGGCAAACCCTGCTTCCTCTGGTTACCCCAGTGGGCATGGGTATACAAAGGGGATAAATCTGGGTGGGCAGCACGGCTTGCCTCTGGGCCCCAGCACTGGGGCATTTTGAGGGAGTTTTGAGGCATTTTTGAAGAGTCTGCCCTGCTCTGCCCAGAGCTGGGGGCTGTCAGCACAGAGCCCTGGGTTCAGCCCTTGCCCTGTGCAACGAGAGCCTGCCCTGCCCCGGGGGGATGCCGGCAGCTGCCGAGCAGAGTGGCTCAGCCCTGCTGAGTTCAAGTGGCAGCGATTCCCCTGGAGATACCGGCTTGCCCCAGGAAGGGCAGGAGCAAAGAGGAAAAACTGGCTCCCTGTCTCTGGAACACCCTTCCAGGGTGCTGCCCACAGGGCCTCCTCCTGCCCCCTTGCCAGTGCAGCAGAGGGGTGGCAGGGTGCTGCAGGACCCCCCAGGCAGGGATGCTGGGTGTTGGGGTGGCACCCATGCTCCTGGGCTGGAGTGGGCAATGCCTGCGTCCTCTGCTTCCCCTGGGCTCATTTCTCCTCTCCCACTTGTTTTGCAGAGGCTTGCCAACGCGGCGGAGAAATTCCAGAAGGCTCACCACTGGCAGGACAACATCCGGGTAAGGCTCCACGGCCCCCCCGCCGCCCCCAGCCCTGCCCTCCCGTGTGTGACTCGTGGCACACACAGGAGTCGCTCTGCCATCCCTCCTTGCCCACCTTCGTGTCCCCGTCGTGAGTCGCCGCTGGCTGTGCCTGCCACGCTAATGAGAGCAAATGAAGTGATTTTGAGCTCGTTTGCAGCCTCGCCTCAGCCCGAGAGGAGAAGGCAGGAGGTGAAGGTCGAAGTGCCAGCTCGGCGCTGAGGGGTGGGGGCTGGGGAGACTCCTGCTCTCCCAGCTCCGGCTGCGTTTGTGCCGGGGGGGCTCGCACGGGTGACAGCAGCGGTGGCTCATCTGTGGCACATGCCAGCAGTTGCGGTGGGGGCTGTTCCTGGGGAAGGAGCAATCTGGGCTGGGAGAGGGAAGACGCGGGTTTAATGATTGCATTTGACTTTGTAATTCTGGCGGTGATAGCACTCAGCAGGAACCTGAAGGATTCTGTCTGGAAATGCTCTCAAATTATAACCATAATACAAAAGGAAGGAAAGATTGTTTTTCTCCCAGTGCGAATGGAGTCTGCAATAAAAAATACTCCTGAGCCACCCAGCCCCTTCCTCTTGGCCAGGGCCGCATCCTGCCCAGCCCTGAGGAACCCCCTGCATCCTCTGAGGGCACAGCCTGGGGGCAGCCCCGCTGCCAGGCCATGCTGCTGTATTTTGGGGGGTATTTCACAGTCTGAGCTGCTGCTGCTCGCACAGACCTTCCTGCCACACGTGATGGTCACCGGGGTTTGCTGTGGAGAGGAAGATGTGTGAGGAGCAAAAGAGAAGGCAAGGGGTTGAGGGTTGACCTGCTGGGCTTTCATTTGCCATGTGGCCAGCGTGGGGTGGAGGCTGCTGGCTGATTCCGTGTCCCACGGGCACCCAAGGAGCAGGATGAGCTCACAGGGGTCTTCCTGTCTGCATGAGAGCACTGCTGAATTGCTGTCAGCTCTTCCCAAGAGGTCAGTAGAGAGGAGGTGAAGAGGATAATGAGATTTGGTGCAGGCATGTGATGATGCCAATGCCACACCAGGACCTTGGCTCGGGGCTCCCAAGGAAAGCTCAGAGAAGTGCAGGGAGAACTTCAGGCATCTTCATCCCTAGTGTTGACCCAGTCTCGTGTGTCCTCCAGGGTCAGGAAACACCCCTGAGCAGCAGGGATATGAAGCTTGACTGTGGGTACCCCAGGGACATTGTAGCTGTCCTGTGCACCCCATGCTGGGCTGGCACCCAGGGTTGGATGCCTTGTGAGCGGGGCATGTGCAGGGCAGGCAGAGGTGGCACAAGGTCACTGCATTTTGTAGCAGTGCTTGGGGCTTCTGCTCATCCTCTGGAACACAGGGATGGGGTCCTGCTGCAGGGGCTCTTTGCAGCCCCAGAGAGCTCCTTCTCCAACACACCTGGCTGCCTTCCACTGCCAGGGGAATAACAGCAGGACACAGAACACGCCGGCAAAGGCTGTAGCGCTGGGGAGCTCTCGGCTCATTTTGCCATTCACGGCACAAACCTTTCAGAAATCCACTTTCATAGGAAAAAAATATTTTTAATAACACTGTTTGCAACCACTTAATCAAGGTAATTAGGAGCGAGTCACCCAGAAACAATGTGCAGCGATGCGTCACCGCAGAGCTCGGCGCAGCTTTATCAGGACAGCCCAGGCTGGCTGGGACACTTGATGGACCGGTCCAGCTCTGTGCACAGCCCCCAGGGTGCTGGGCATCAGCCCTGCCTGCCTCGCTCCTGAAGCAGCAGCCGCCGCTGCTGAGCGGAGCAGAGGGCTGAGGGGGCTCTGTCCATCGCGGTGCGGGGCTGCGCCGCCTTTCCCTGCCCTTCATCCGCCCGGTGCCCGGCCAGGCTCGGAGCCCTGGGCCGCCCCCGCCGGCCCCGCTGCCCCAGCGTGTGCCGCTGCTGGCGCGGGCAGCGGGCAGGGAAGGCGGCAGCACAGCATCCCAGCTCCTCCTCTCCTCCCTTCCCACCGAGCAGCTGGCTCCTGCTGGCTGCAGCTTCCCCTCCTCTCCCAGCGTGGCGCGTCCTAACCCCGCGCCGGAGTCGATGACAGATTGCGGCGAGCGCGGTTATTTTTGTGTTTCCATCCAAAGGCGCGGGCAGATGCTGAGTGTTTGCGCCGCATTAGTGCTAATGGCAGCCCCATTAAACCTCACTGCAGATGGGTTGCTATGGAAGTCCAGGGGAAAATGAAGCAGGAGCAAGAGCCCGAGCAGCTGGGAGCTGCTGCCAGCCATCACTCACGATCCATCTCTACAGGGAAAGTTCCTTTTTCCTTGCTGTTTTCTGGTGTTTCCGGCTACATGCCAGCCATGCTGGCCTTGCTGGAGCTGAGTTCAGCCTCCCACCTCAGGAGGCTTTGCAAAGTGCCTCCCTGTTCCCCAAATAATCCCTTCATCCTGTCCTGCTTCATCCCTGCTCCTTGTGCTTGTCCACCCTCGTGTCTACCAGCTGTGCCAAGCTGGGGCTGTGTCCCCAAATCAATTCTGGACATCAGGCCATTTTCCTTGGTCAAAAGTAGCTTTGGCCCCAAGGTCACCCATATTCTGAGCACCCTCATCAGTTTCCTCAAGCTTGTTTTACTCCAGGGCTTGGTGGCAGCTCAGAGTGGCATGGTGGGCAGGGATGGGGGCAGGCTGTGGGGAGAGATGTGCCCTTCCCTGCCTGTACTGTGAGGGTCTCTCAGGGATGCACATTCACCCACTGGAGAAGGCTGGTAGAGCTCTGGACAGGTGAGAGCTGGGTCCTGTTGCCAGAGTGGGCTCCCACCAAAGGACATGGCAACCACCTGGCACTGGTATGGTAGGAAACCACAGAAAATTCCCCATTTGCGGTGGCCTGGCCAACCAATTTTCCCAGTGAGAGTCTTCTGTCCTACAGGCTTCCATTGAGAGATCCACTGGGATAGTCTGGCTCCACTCCATGCAGAGCCATGAGGGTTTGTCCTTCAAGGCACATCAGGGCTGGCCCCCTGTTCTGGATGTCCCCAGTTCTGGCTGTGGCAGTGGTTCTGAGCCCGCCCTGTGCTGACCATGCCCAGCAGCAAATGGAGGTGCCAGGTCTCCAGCCCACCCTGCAATGCAGTTCTCAGGTTTCCATCTTCTCTTTGCTGCCCTGCTTGGGCAAGGGACCTGCAGAAGTGCCTATAAAACTGCTGAAAGGTCACGTTGCATGTTTTTGCTGCCATCCTTTGTATCCATCCTCGCTGACAAGCTGCCATGTGGCCTGTCAGACATCCCAGCCAGCTCCGTGTTCTCCCAGCTCTTTTCCATTTGTGTGCTCTGCTTTCCTCCTCAGTTTTCCCTGGGTTCTTTTCCAGGCCTTCAGCCCCATCCCAGCAGCACCAGCAGGGTGTCAGGTGTCCCACACTCTCACAGTGTGTGGGAGTGGGGGCCATGCTGACCTGGGGGATGCTGCCAGAGGTGCAGATCTGCACTGCCAGCCACAGAACCCATCCCAGGCCAGCATCACCATCATCACCATCACCATCATCACCATCATCACCATCACCATCATCATCATGGCCGTGTGTAGGTCTGCTGGGGCTGCCAGAGCTATTTGTGCCTTCAGGGGACACTCCAGTGCTGCAGAGATCCATCCCCACGTTTATGTGCGCTTGGCAGGATTACATAAATTGCCTTTAAAAGTTGACTTCTTTATAAGCCATTTTCTGCTTCATAAAATGTTTATTACTGTTGTTTTTCTCCCAGTTTCCTTCCTCACTGCATTTTCCATCACTATACTGGGAAGCTCCCCTCTGCCTCTGCCTGCTGCCCCTCTGCCTCCCACCTCTCCCCACCTTTTGATGTTGGAAAGGGCCCTTTGAAGGGTCAGAGCCCAGCAGGCCCTTTTTCCTTGGAAAAGAAAAACAGCCATACATTGAGCTGTGGATGTAGGAGCTGCTGGGGACAGGGTTTAACCACTGGGTGGTTCTGGGGAGTGGTGACATTTGTGGAGGTGGCAGGGGGATCACAAGTGCTGGACAGCCCCATGCTGCTGCCTCCATCTGTAACCCCTGCCTGCAAGCACATGAGGAATAACGAAGCCCAGATAATTTCAAGCTCCATTAGAAACGAAACTCCAGGGAAAAGGGGATTGCTGTTTGCCAAATGGGGATGGACAGGAGCAGTAACAGAGACTGTGCTCCTGACTGCCAGGAAAGGTGCAGGATAAAGCAGGGATACATGGCAGCATGGCTGGGTACCCAGCCACAGCCATACAGCCCTGGGTGCTGCATCTCTCCAGGTGCAGGATCCTGCCCCATCCTGCTGCTCCACCCAGCACTGCTGGGTGTGTGTCTGTGGGGGAGCAGTGGCTGTGCCATGCCATGCCATGCCATGCCGTGCCATACCATACCATGCCATGCCATACCATACCATGCCATGCCATGCCATGCCATGCCATGCCATGCCATGCCATGCCATGCCACATGTGGGCTCTGGCAGTGCTCCCGTGGGCTGGGCACGGCCATGCAGGCAGGGCTTTGTGTTCAAAGCAGCACCAGAAGGGCGAATAGCAGCTCCTTATCCTCCTTTCATTTTTCTCCTCCTTTAATTACAGATCCTACTTATCGGCTGAGAACAGAAAGATTGTCACTGTAACCTTGCACTTGCCCTTGTAGAAGGTTTACCTAAAAAGTTAGAAAATAAAATCAAATACTCTAATTTGCAGTCGTCTTGCCATTTCAAACCCAGTTTTCATTACAGCACAGAAAGTGCATTGAAGCTGTGTTTATAACCCCCTTTTAGATAACAAATCACATTTTCTTTTGGCTGGCGAGTGTGTAGAATTGATATTTTTTTTTTCAGTTTAATGGGTTTGTGTGTTCAGGAATGATCTCCATCAGCTGAGAGTCTTTATTGTGTTTGATATAATGTCAGCTTTCATTACGCTCGGAGAATTACTGTGCTATAGCACCAACCTTGCTCCTGTAGCGCCGGTCTGGCCGAAAAGCAGAACAAGAAAATCATTCACAAAACCCCTGTGTCGGTGCTGTTCCCTCTTAAAAACCAAGGATGGTGCTTGAGGGGGCTTGCCCAAGGTTGGCTTGCCCAACCCCCCACTCTGCAAGACCACTGGGCCACCCATGGCTTCTCCATGACTATGATGGTTTGGTGTAGGGGTTGCTGGCTTTCCTCTCAGTCCTGCTTTCCCATCCCATCCCATCCCATCCCATCCCATCCCATCCCATCCCAGGCAGGGGGTCTCCAGCAGCCTCTCAGTGTGTGCTGGCATCCCTGTGGCACCCGGCTGCAGTGGAGGGCAGCAGCAGCCACACCTCGTCCGAGGCAGCCTCGGAGGAGCAGGACAGACAGGAGATGCCATGTAAAGAAGAATAGCTGGCGATGTGTGATCAGATAAAACATCTTCTTGGGGAGATGAAAAAACTGTTGACAGGTCACTTAAATATTTCCCCAGCTCTGTCAGAGAGGCAGAGGGAGGAAATTGCTTTTAAAAAAAAAGATGCCAAGGCAGATTATGATGACTGTTTCCACCTGTCCTGGGTAATGCACACAGCCCCTGATGGTGGATGGGATGCAGGGAATTCACAGTGCTGCAGGAGAAGTATGGGCCCCAGCAGACCCCTTCTTGGTCTATCCAACAGCCTGTGGTGGCTGGGGCTGAACATGAATATTGTCTTCTGCTGGGGACTAGGAAAGGATTCATCGTGGTGTATATGGACAAGAGTAGCTCCAGCCAGTGGAAATAAAGGTTCAGCCCCTACCAGTCACAGCCAGGTGTGGCTGTAGGTAGGAATTTCTCCCAGGAATTCATCCAGCCCCTTTGGAGGCTGTTCCTGGCCGTGGCCCTCACACCAGCCCGTGGCAGGTGTAGCAGGGACCCTTTCTTTGCTCTGTTGTTCCCCAGCCAAGAGGCTGCTGTGCCCATGGCAGGGCTCAGACACCTTGGGCTGAGCACTCGCCTGCTGAGACCTCCAGCCCCAGCTGCCCCAGCCCCAGCTGTCCCAGCACACACCAATCCCCAGGGACAGCCGTCAGGTGGCCCCATCCCGCTCCTCGTGGCCCAGGAGGGCTTGGCAGGGCGATGCTGTGGTGGGGACATGCCGTGTCCCTGCTCACGCTCTGCTCCTGCGGCCACAGCGCAGGTGTGAGGCTGCAGGAGCTCTGTGACACGCTGCAGGAGGTCTTCTGTATGAAAGGTGCAACTATAAGCAAAAGCTGCTGCTATTTCAGTGTGGTTAAGGGTTCAGGGACATGAAGAAGTACCTAAATACTCACTGTCCTCTCTAAGTGCTGATGGCAGAGGAAAGGTGGGCTCAAGAACGGAGCCCCAGTGCTGTGTGGGCACACCAGTTCCTGCTTGCTCTCCCCACCCACTGAATTGCCCACGGGTCTGACCAGGCACAGCTCTGGTCACCTGGTTTGTCCCCACATTGGTGAGCTGTGGGCTGGGATGCTGGTCCTGCCACCAGCTCCATCCAGTGGCTGGGAAACAGGCAGGCACCAGCTTGAGATCCATCTTTTCTTCCCCACCACCCTCCGAGTTCCCCCTAACTGCCTGAAGGCAAACTGCTGCAGGATTTGGCTCTTCCAGAGCCAATTAAATCTTGAAAGAGATTTGCTGACCACAGGGGTCACCTGTGCTGCTCGGAGAAATGAAACCCACAGCCCGAGGCTGAGCGGGACCGAAACCAATGTGCTGCAGCAGGATCTGCCTGCAAAACTGCCCTGGGGAGCTGCAGCATCCCCGGGGCATGTGATTAGCAGGGTGACCCTTACAAGATGACAGTGAGCAATCCTGGGGAGTACTACAGATCCTACAGGTCTCAGGAGAAGGATTAGCCAGATTAGGTGATTTTACAGGAAAGCTCTGTAGGGGAGAGTGAGCCATAGCCCTCCTGCAGTGTCCCTGCCAGCTGTGTGCTCCAGCTGGATGGCTGGAGCAGGGACCTGATGTGCCACCAACAGCTCCTTCGAGGTTTTTTAGGGTGGTAGCAGCTCTGTGTGTGACATAGTTTGATTGCCACCTTGTTAGGTCGCTGACTTGGAGGCTTGGGCCAGCACCCCTCCCTCCAGACATCTCCAGGCTGCAGGGAGATAACAGAGCACTGACCCTTCCAGCATTATTTTTAGTTGCTGTAATTGTTTTAGGCAAAAAAAGATCTATTTGGATGCTTGTAGAGGGCTGTGTCAGGGGTTGTGGGGGGGAGTGCCCCTCACCACCCACCTGAGACACCTGTGTGCCCCTCCTTGTCCTGGGCTGTGTCTCATACCTGTTCTGCTGGCATGTGTCAGGGGAGCACTGGTGCCAGAGCAGGGTCCTCCCTTGTGCTGCTGGCAAGGCTCCAGCTTGCAGCTCTCCAGAAGCTCACAGCCTGGATTTTTTAATCAACTTTTTCTTGGTGTTTTGGTGAAAACAGTGAAGGTGTGGAGCACAGGGCCCCTAGGGAGGGCTCAAGCACGTGAGGAAGGAGCTGGGGTCCCTGGGGAGACTCTGGCATGCAGCATCCCCAGGGCCACCTCCAGGAGGTCCCACCTGGGCCAAGCCTTGGCCAGGCCTGCCCAGTGACACTGAGCCACAAGGGTTTGGTGCAGGTGTGGTGGTTCCTTGGTGGCCTTGCTGGAGAAGCCTGGGCCATGGCTGCAGGGACAGCTGCAGATCAGCCTGGGATTGCACTGAGCTCCCAGAGTGTTGCACTGGGGTTTAGTGCTGCACTGAGTGTTGCACTTTAGGAGCTGAAATAACCCCACACTTACCCACCAGTGGCACAGCCATGCAGTGCAATTGTGCAGGTGGCACTTGGCAATTTAGGTACAAGAAAATGGGCAGTGGTTTGCACCTCAGGGAGCAGCAGCTCCTCCTTGGCAGCCTCCCCTGCAGTGGGAACCAGTGCGTGCTTCCTGCAGGCTCGGCTGCAAGAGACAGGGACAACATTTTGCCTCGAAATCCCTTGACATCTTCACACCCTTGTTTTCTTTATTGGTATTTATTCTGAAAGGCTCTAGAAATACCAGTGCTATTTACACAGACCTGGTGCTGAGTTTAACATGGAGCAGAGGAAGAGAGGATTATGTGAAGAAGGCAAATGTAGTTTGAAAAAATATTAGGGAGCAGAAATTGTAGGACCCCTTGTTGCCTCCTGGAACACCCATGGCATCTTTTAGAGCATCTCTGAGGGCTCTATCCCTCCTTCCTGGAATAGACACGGGCTTCCAAATGGCAAGGACACAGATGCCCAGCTCCCCCAGTCTCCCTTGGACCCCACGAAAAATCCCCCAGCCCCCCAGCATCAGCAGGGTCGTGGCAAGGATTTTGGAGCCTGCCATCAGGGCACATCTCAGGGCCAGGGCCACGCTGGTGTTGGCTGTCCCACACGTGCTGTCTCGCATGGGGAAACCTCAGCCACAGCCTGAGTGTGGCTGAGATCTCACCCAGCCACTCCCGGGGTTGTCAGGGCTTGAAAGAGGCCTTGCATGGCAAGGGCTCCGTGATCCCTGGGGGAATCGGTGGGAGGGACGTCCTTACAGGAGCTCTGCTCCCCGTGCCATGCCCTGTGCCGTGGGAGCGCTGGAGCGGGGGAAAGCGGGATCGGGGGAGCGGCTCTGCTGCCCGAGCATCATCACCCCGTGCCCTCTCCACTGCGGGAGCGGGGACCTCTGCGGCTGGGAGGGGAATGGAGCTTTCCGGAGGAGCCAATGGCAAATAAAACGAATAACAAAGCACCTTCTGGATGGCCGTTGTTAGTCACACTCACTCCTGATTAAAGATCATTAAACATGAAATTAGCTCGTTTGCGTTACGGGTCTCCCGGGGGTTCCTTTAATTGGGAAGTGCAGATGGCCGCGGACCCGGGAGGCGGCGGTGCCGGCGCGGGGCCGGGCCGTGCGTGGGGCCGGCAGCGGCGAGGCCAGCTGAAGGGAAATTAATTCTTTTTTTTTCCTTTCTTGTTGTTGTAAACCCCACAGCATTTCACAACAAATCACAGATAATTAATAAGTGTGTTCCCTTAATGACTGGGCTTTTTAATAGCAGAAATTGGAAGATGCTGCGTCTTTTTTTTTTTTTTTTTTTTTTTTT
>VZRH01000653.1:36030-58067 GCA_013397555.1 Urocynchramus pylzowi | reverse complement strand
TAAAAGAAAAAATGTGAAAAGTTGTCTTTTTTTTTTTTTTTTTTTTTTTTTTTTTTTTTTTTTTTTACTTTTCCCTCGCGGTGCTGCCTTATCGCAATCTCTAAGACTCGCAGAGCCCGAGGAAGCGACGGCCCCTCTGCTCAGGAAGATGCTGGAACTGCCCTTTGCAATCCCCATCCTGGGGGACACCGGCCGCACAGCCTGCCAGGGTCCCCTGCTGTTGATGTCCCCAGGATCAGCTTTAGGGGCTTTCCCACCTCTTGGGAAGCCGGGAGGAGCCACTGCAACCCACCCTGGGGAGCAATTTTGTGGCTAAGAGGGTAGTCCCGGTGAGGGGCTAGTGACTGCCAGCCCTCGGTGGGACGGGTGCCCGGAGAGCCGCTTGCCTCTGCTGGTCCCTTCCTCAGCCCGAGCCCATGCCAGGCTGGGCTGGATGGCACAGTGCCACCGTGCCAGGCACAGGGCTGCGTCCGGGACTGTCCAGAGCAGGGGCAGGCAGGACAGGGATGCAGTCAGTGCCATTGAGGCTTTGGCCGTGTTTCTGCTCGGGGCCAGATCGCTTTCCTCGTTCGATAATAGCAGCAGCAATCACCCCGAGGCGCTGCCCGTGCCGGGGAAGGCTGCCTGGCTGCTGATGGTGATTGACTGTCGGCACCGGCATCTGCCGGTGTGCCGGCATCACACTCGGGCCCGGCACGCCGGGAAGAGTCTCGGAGTGCCCTTTAATTACCCTTTCTACTGGTACACGGAATGCTGTTGTGACAGCATCGCTGCTCTCCCAATTGCCTCTTCAGGAATTTTATCAGCTGTCTCGCGTCTTGACACTCTGGGAAGAGGAATCCAAGCAGACCTTTCTGCCTAAATAGGTTCTAAATACCCCAAATAAACGGCGTGCATTTCTCTGTGGAAGCAAGGACACTTTTTCTCCCTGTTTCTGCAGTGCAGGGGGGGGCCTGGGTGGCTGCAGGGCTGCTGCCTGCCATGCTGCCTATGCCTGGCTCTTCTGTGGCTCCTGATGTTTGCATCAGAACCAAAGCACCCTGGCTGTGGGGACGTGGCAGTCCTGCACCCGGTGACAGTGCAGAGGCTGTGATCACACCGGTGTCACTGTCACTGGGCTGTTGGCCCCACAGTGGCGTGGCTCAGTCATGAGTGGAGGGAAGCATGGCAGGCCACGGCCAGTCCTTGGAGGGTGGATGTGGAGGACGTGAGGTCCTGAACATGTCCCAAAGACAGCATGGGCTGGGAAGGGTTCAGTCCCCAGCAATGTGGTGGCTGCCAACAGCCTGAGAGAGGTGTTGAGGAGATGAGTCAGGGGGAGGGACCTTTCCCATCCCTGACCTTGACTGGCACTAACAGCTCTCCCCTTTCTCTGCAGGAGGAAGACATCGAGTACTACGACTCCAAGGCCGACACTGAATATGTAAGTGCTGTCCCTGTGGCATCTCTGGCACAGCCACCACCCTGGCCCAGGGCTGGGCCCCTCACCAGTCTGTCCCAGCACGGTACCAGGGGTCATGGCCCAGCATTTGTCACAGCCGCTGTGACCAGGTTCTGCAGCGGGCAGCGAGTGCCCGGTGTGCAGCCGTGTCCCCCCAGCTGAGCCATGGTGACATCTGGCCACGAGCACCGGGGCTGGCAGCAGGCAGGTGGGCAGGTTGCTCTGCTGCCTGCAAAACTTTCTAAAATTAAAGCTGGCATCTGAAATTCAAATGAAGAGCAAACCTTTAATTAGAGACTGAATCTAATTCTCTGCCCTACTCGGAGCATAGCCATCCTGTGATTTCTGGCAATCAGAGCTTTCACTACAGGCCTGTCAGCTCCCATCCCCGGTGCTCCCGAGAGAGCCGGCGCTTGCCGGCTCCTCCCCCTGCTGACAGTGAGGGTGACTTCACTCAGGTGCTGTGCCACGGGCACAGGGAACTCCACCAGCAGTGCTTGCTGCCCCGGGACACCCCTCTCTGCCCCGGGGCACCCCTCTCTGCCCTGGGACACCCCTCTCTGCCCCGGGGCACCCCTCTCTGCCCCGGGGCACCCCTCTCTGCCCTGGGGCACCCCTCTCTGCCCTGGGGCACCCCACTTTGCTGCCAGGTCACCCAGCTCCCACACTGCTGCGGGATCCTTAGGAAGTAGGGGCTTGTCAGGTCAGTGATGCTCTTGGTGTGAGGCTGCTGAGCAGAGTCCTTGGAGCTGACCAGGAGCCCCAGCACAGCAGGATGCAGCCTTGGGGACAGCCCCAGCCAGTGCTGGTGCACCAGGACTGCTCCTTGTCCCCAGACAGAGCTGGCAGCAGATGTGCCATGGAGAGACACTAACACAGTGGTAGAGAACATGGTGCTGGCAGCAAACCACTTGCAGACCACATGGCCTCATCCAAAAATAACACTCAGATGACCCCAAGAGCATTCAGAAGGCCCTGTGCAGATGGGAGGGGAGGATCTGGGCTTGATGGTCAGCTTGGGTGACATGACCTGCACTGACCTCTGTCTCTCCCCTCCACCCACCTGGGAGTCTATGCCCCAGAGCAGAGCCAGGGACAGGCTGGAGTGGAGGAGGATGGACTCTGCCTTCAAAGCAGAGTTACTGACTAACTGCCAGTGCCACTGTCCCCAGGCAGTGACAGTGAGAGGGCTCCTTGGCAGGGGAAGCAGCCAGGAGAGTCTGGGAGGTGGGATGGGGAGGTCACAGATGCTGTGACCGAAGTGGAGGGCACTTGCTCTCCTGAGCAGGTCTCCCTGCCCACAGTCCCACTCATGTACAGCTGAGGATGCAGAGGATGTCTCCTGTCCCCTCCCCAGCCTGGGGGGAGCTACCAAAGGAGGGAGGAGAGGATCCTGCCGTGGCTGCTCTGGAGAGGATGGAGCTAATGGGCTTAAAATACATTAAAGGGGATTTTGGATAGAAGTGAAGGAAAAACTGGCTGGCGGTTGAGGCAGGAGGAGACAGCCTGGGGAGCAGAGGAGCTCCCAGCACAGGGGATGAGGAGCAGGACTAATGCATCCATCAGGCTAGGCTGGGCTGAGCCTTTGCTATCACTGCTGCAGCGCAGGGGACAGAAGGTGGATGTCCCCATGCCCACTGAGTGTCACCCCAGCGTCCTGGTCACATTAGGCAGGATTAGGAAACAGGAGGCATCTCATCCTTGGAGCTGAGCACAGAGGGCACTGGGGAGAGGCTGTGCACGGTGGCATGGCACAGTGTCCCTGGGGACTGCAGGGCTCAGCTCCCTGATCCCTCCCTTCCCCACAGGAGCTGACATATCAAGGAGGAACAGCCCTGCAAATCCGTCACCAGCCACATCAGCTTTGGTCCTGCCCTAGGGAGATACCAAGCAAAATTACAAAACTGGGGGTGTCCTATTGTTGATGGATGTGCCTTTGGCAGGGAGGGCACTTCCCTACCTCTGCTGTTGCTTCCTTACCAGTGAAATCCCAGCAAATTTAATTCCAACAAAAATAATGGGGGAAAAAAAGAAGATGCTGCTGAGGTAGAAAAGGAGAGAGATGATACCAGAAGGTCTGAATGGAACGTAATAGTGCTCTTTCCATCCTTTCTTTATTTAGCTTCATTTTTTCTATTTAAATGGAGAAGGATGTAGCTGAGCCAGAGGTGGTGCTGATGGACAGTGGCTGCTGCCCATAACTGGGGCTTATTCACAAGCCTTACACCAGCTTTAACTGCAGTGAGGAGGAAATGAGCTTCCTATCCATCTTGCCTGCACCCCAGCTCCCCTATCCACCCAAACAGACTTTGGATTTCCAAATGGCTTTTAACAAATGGGAACATCAGAAAATTTCCCCAGGGGTCCCCAAAGCTGTCAGAATGTTTGCAGAAGTGAAGTTTTCACCTTTCCCTGCTAGCAAGGACCAGGGGTTTATGTGGGGAGAAGTGTTGAAATCAGCAGACGGTCTCGGTTGGGAGTCATAGGCAGAACAACACAGAAATAAAGTCATTTTCCATCTTTTGTGTTGTGTTCGTGGCAGGGCATGATGCTTGTCAAAGCTGAGCCAGGGATGTTCTGTAGTCAGGTGGAAAGCAGCACAGCTGTGTGAAGGTATCCTGGCCCCAAGGTCAGCCCTCCAGCCCCCAGCCACCCACCTCAGGTCCTGGGGAGGGCTGAGAGCAAAGGGCTGGTGGTGGGAGGCTCAGTGTCAGCCTCAGACCCCTCTGGTGCAGGGGAGGTGGGGCTGCCCTCTCACTGCTCACCCCTCTCACTGCTCACCCTCTCACTGCTCACCCCCTCACTGCTCATCCTCTCACTGCTCACCCCCTCACTGCTCACCCCTCTCATTTCTCACCCTCTCACTGCTCACCCCGCTCAGTAGATGCAGCAAGGAGGGGAAGGAGGGGAGGGAAAAAAGCCCCTAAATGTCAGCAGCAGCAGATGAAGGGTGTTGGAAAATTTAATCTTCCAACTTTCTCAACTAATGTGACATTTGGATTTCCTCTCGATAAGCTATCAGCCCCAGAAGTTTCTTTCTTTTTCCTTTTTTCTTTCTTTTTTTTTTCCTATTTTTTTAACTTCTCTCCTCTGGCTGGTAATTTAAAAATAAATGGTCTAGAAAGATCTCTAAACAGTACCTTTGGCAAAGATTAAAAAAAGCGAAGGGGGATAGGGGAGCAGGCTGGCGGGAGAGGCTGATTGTTATTTATAACCTGGGCTGCTGTAAAGGCAGAAATGTGGCTGGAGAACCCACCATCTCTCTCCTCAGCATTAAATTACTGCATTTCAGGAAAAACTGATATATTTAAGGAGAAAGACCCTTCTGCACAGGCCTGGAGTTTCTCAGCCATGTGTTGGGGGCTGGCATTTATATCCATTATTAGCAGAATCACAGCGTGTTGATATGAATATTTTGCTGGCCTTTCCAGACTTAGCATGGATGGGTGCCCCTGGGAGATTGAAAAGGCTGTGCTGGGATCTCGGTGTGCTCTCCATCAGGCACGTGTGGGGCAGGCCGGGGGAGGCAGGGCTGCTGCCGGGATGCTGCGGCCGGATCAGCCCTGCGTTTGTCACCGGGGCTGCCATTTAAGCAGCCGTCATTAGCTGTGATGGCTGGTTCCCATGGAGATGAGCAATGAACGGGGGGGGGCTGCATCTGCGGGAGCTGCCGGGGACGAGAGCGGCATCGCTGCTGCACCAGGTCACATCCCCGGCTCCATCCACAGCTCCAGACCCCGGGGACCACGACGGTCCTGGTGCCCAGGGGCAGGCTGGCTCTCCTCAGCCAGCAGCAGCCTGGATGGGACGGGGGCAGGTGATTGCCCAGAGCGTGGCAGCCTCCAGTGAAGCTGTTGGGTGGTGCTGCTGGTGCTCACC
The DNA here is from genome assembly GCA_013397555.1 of Urocynchramus pylzowi. Taxonomy (NCBI): domain Eukaryota; kingdom Metazoa; phylum Chordata; class Aves; order Passeriformes; family Fringillidae; genus Urocynchramus; species Urocynchramus pylzowi. Next base: position 52,747 of record VZRH01000653.1, on the reverse strand, counting down.
GGGTGTTGGGGCATCTCTGGGCTTGGTCCTGTCTGTCATTTTGGGAGACTGAAGAGAAGATGTGACTGACAACCCAGCTGTGAAAGCAGTGGAGGTGGCAAAAGCTCTCAGGGCGTGATGACTTCTTGCTGAAGCAGTAAATATGTATCATATTGATATATTGCCATAGAGTCGATTTCTAATGGTGTGTAGCAAATAATATATTCAAACTGTAGCATCTATTTGTGTTACGTTGTACGTACTGTAACAGATAAATAGATGTTTCCAAGTTCTTTTGAAATGTAATGATGAGGAATGCTGCAAGATCTGGCTGGGGGCCTGCCGAGACGCTCACAGTTAAACCGATGTCAATTCAGGAGAACTTGAATCATCTGCTTTGCTCTAATTTAAATTTAACGCAGGATTTCTTCCCTCGGCCTTCCCTTTGTATCCCAGATGCTCCCCTCCCTATCTGGGCTGGTGACAGCTTCACCTGCCTTCATGTGGCTGGAAATTACCCCCTTTCAGGGGTCAAATTCATGTTTTTAAGCCTGGCTTAAACAGAAATAACTCAGTTGAGGTTGGGAGATTTATGGATAAAGGGCAAACGTAGCTTGGATAACATCAGCTCTTTCTGCAGGTCTGTTTGCCACATAGGTGTCAGTGATGCATGGAGTGCCCCACGTATAGTTAGCTGTATATTTGTCCCTGAGATCTATACATGTGCCTCTTCACAGCTCCATGAATGAGAGCAGCCAGACAGCACCAAACCTGGCAGCATACAAATTAGCCCCTCAGAAGTGGGTGAGATCACGGAATAATGATAAACAGAGGAGCAGTAATTATATACAGTAGTTCCAGCTCCGATGAAGTGGGGAATAGCCATGCCAGCGCGAGGGAAAGAGGGAAGGTTGGATTTTCCAGCTGCTGGTGGTGACAGGGGCAGTGGATGGGCTGTGGCAGGGTGCCCTGCTGATCTGAGATGGGGAGGGATGGGGAGCTGTCACCAGGAATTTGCTGGGCTGAGGAGAAAAAAGGGTTTAGTGTCAAAGCGGAGTTTTTGGTGCCGCAGATGCCCTCAGGCCACGGCTTTATCCCAAAGCCTGTTTTCAGCAGGCACCTCTGTATCGCTGTCTGGTGCTCAGAGAGGTTGGCAGGGATGAATGCTGTGTGTGCTTTCCCCCAGAGAGCTGAGCCTGTGGACAGCAGGCTTGGGGCCAGATCCACTCTCCGGGTAGCCCACACCTGGCACGTGGCCAGAGCGCCGGCTCTGCTGCAGCATCATGACTTTGCAGGGGCTCCAGCAGTCGGGTTTTTGCCTTTTCTCCAGATTTACGTGAAATTGAGAGCGTAATCTGGATTTTGATCTCAGAGACGTGGCTCCAGGGAGCTGGGAACAGTCCCTGCCTGCCTCCTGCTTGGCTAGTGCAGCTGTAATTGAGTTCAGCATCTTTCTGGGCAGCTGGAGCCCCGCACCGGGGTCGGCTGAGCAGTGTGTTACACTCACAGCCCATCAGCTGGAAATAAACCCAAACCTTGCACATCAATCCTGTTACCCTCCCGAGCTGTGGCGAATGGTTTGGCCACCCCTCTCAATGTCACGGGAATGTCACCACCTCAGTGGCCGGCTGGAGGTGTTGCAGGGGAGGGGACATTTCTCCGTGTCATCTGGGAAGGGGAAACAAGGAGGGGACCAGGATGAGTGTTAAACGAGCTTCGTAGTTTACTTCCCAAACCCATAGTTTTCCTTTGAATATATGGCTTTTCCTGTAAGAAATTCAGGTCTTTGTTCCCTGGGTTTTGTCGAGGAGAGCCTGGCCAGTGGGAGAGATGCTTGCAGCGGGCCACTGATGACAGCAGGATGGGACCCCTTGTGTCTCTGGTGTCGTGGTTCTTTGCTGTGGACAGTGTGGGGCATCCCTTCTGTCTGTTCCAGTCTGGGCTTGGCACTGTTGCCTGTCCCTGCCTGTGGATGGCACAGGCAGCTCTGCTTCCCTGCTCCTCTTCAGCAGGGATGTAGCTCCAGGAGCACAAAGAGCAGGTGCTGCAGCATCCTTCTCTCCCTCCTTCCCACCCTGAACATCTCCCAGCTGGCTGCAAACAGCCTTCCCCAGCTGCTGGGCTCATGGCAGGGATGGGCAGCTCAGAGCCAGCACCTTCTCCTGGGTTTCTTTGCTCCTGGTGGGGTGGCAGAGGCAGTTTCTCCAGCTCTGCAGCAAGTCCACCCCCATTCTCGCTCTTCCCCACACAGCCCCGTGCTCCAGCTCCCACCCTGTCCCCTGTCTGCAACCAGCCAGCTGTTCTGCCTGCACCAGCTCAGCCCTGCCTGCCTTTCCTGAGGGATTTTACCCTCAGTGCCGTGCTGGCAGCAGGGCTGGGGAATGGAGAGGAGGGCTGGGAAGGTGAGGGAGTGCGTTCCAGCACCAGCAGCGGGGAATTCGCCGTCTCTCCACCATAATTAAATATTGTTTGCATTGCTTATTGACAGAGCGCTAAGCTGCACTCCGTTTTAATTTGCTCTTTGATAGTTGCCTTTTGCTGCTAATTGATTTTCAAGGCCTTTTTTTGATTTTTTTTTTTTTTCTATGTCTGATTTAATACCTGCCGTGCTCCCAAAGCTGGAGAGGCGAGGGGTAAGCAGTGCTCGCCTTTGTGCCCTCCTGCTCCTGGCAGGCCAAATCCGCACGAGATCCAGCAGGGCTGGTCTCCCCCACAAAACATTTGGTGATGGGCTTCAGGTGGAGGCATTCCCACGTCCATCCAGGGCTGGAACCCTGGGTGACCCCATGTGCTCTGCTCCTTCCCCAGGACGACCCTGATGGAGAAGAGATCGAGAGGGAGAAGTCCAACTCTTTGAAGCTGGAGTTCACCGATGATGACAACTTCAAGACCAAGGTTAACTATTCATACGCTGCCGTGCAGATCCCCACGGACATCTACAAAGGCTGTGAGTGCCCCTCCTCACCCTCTCCAATTCGTGCTGCCTGGCTGGGCATCCACCTCTCCTGCCTGGAGCACTGCAGCCCCGGGGACCATCAGCTCTGGGTGCCCCATCTGGGTCTTGGTGACTGGCTCCCAGACAAGCAAGTAGTGAAACAAGGCAAAGTCACCATATCAGGATCGAGGTGACAATGTGTCCCTCCCCAGGGACTCTCACGAGCTCAGCACAGGCAAAAGAGGCAGACTGGGGAGTAGGAGTTGTTAGGGAAGGGATGGGGAGCGAAGGAGAGGTGGTGATTATGGCCCAGGGGAAAGCTCAGCTGTGCCCACGTGGCTCTGATCCTCCTGCAGAAGAGCCCAGCAGAGCTGGGCACGAGACACGTTCAGAGGGACAGAGCAGCTCTGTGCAGCAGCAGCCACAGGGGCAGCACCCACTGCTTGTGGAGGGGAGCGAGACACGGACACTGCTGGGCAGTGGCAGAGGGCGAAGCAGGGATGCTGCCTGTCTTCAGCCTACTTGGGCTGAGGTCATAAGAAGGGAGAAAAAGCAGCTGCAGTCCCGCAGGAAGGCAGCCCAGGTGACTGCAGGACACCTTGATGTCCCCCCCTAGCTAATTAAGCCCCTGCTGCCGTGCCCCCGTGGCTGCCGCGGGGCACAGGCTGCTCCAGAGACGGGGATGGGCTGGAGGGCCAGCCCGGGAGTGGGCAGGGATGGATGGGCGGGCGGATGGCACGGGATGTGCCACACCAGCTTCAGTCCCCACCGAGCGCTGTGACGGTCCCTGAGCTTTCAGATCTCCCCGGTACCTCGCCCTGCTGCGGTGGCACATGGTGACAGTCGGTCTCCATTTCCCTCTAGTGGCTGCTCGGCTCCGAGCTGGGACCGCTCCCAGCTGGAGGGCATCCTCCAGCACCCGCCGGCCGCATCCTGCCCCAGCCCCGGACCCTGCGGTCGCGGGCGTCCCCATCTGCCCCACACCGCCCAGGGCATCGCTGTCCCCACAGCTCTGTTTCAGCGGCACTTGCTGAGGGTGGTGATGGGGGCCGAGCTCCCGTTCTGCCCCGAGGGGAGCGTTCCCGGGGCACGGCTCGCTGCGGGCACGGCTGCGCTCGCAGCCGCATCGGGGCAGCGATTTCACCGCGGGGGCAGCGGTGGATCGGGAATCCGCAATTAGTTTATTACCCAGGCAGCTAATGAAGCGCATCGTGCGAGCCGGGTGGGCTGCGCGGGTGAAACGCTCGTCCCTCCTCGGCCCTGCTGGCCAGCCCACGGCCCGGCTGGAGCCCCTCCGTGGCCACATGGACCACCCCACTGCCCCGGGAGCGGAGCGAGCTGGAGATGAACGCGCTCCAGGACTCACAGCTGCTCAGAGAGGGATGCCGAGGATGGAGAGGGGATGTGGCGGCGGGGGTGACACTGCGGGGACTGTCAGTGCCCCTGACCGGGCCGGGAAAGGGGCTGCAGCCACGGGCAGGGAGCGTGTGGGCACCGGGACCAGGCCAGGTCCGGCCACACCAGGGTGCTCCAGAGATCCAGGGTGCAGGGAAGGGTCTACAACTGCTGCTCCACAGAGAGTGGTTTGGGGTGGGGGCCGGGGGCCACCCTGTCCTGCCAGGGACGGCAGTGAGCGTGGCGAGTCCCCGCAGAGCTGGGGGCGGGAGCGTGTCCCGCTGGGACCGGCGGAGAGGCGCTATCGCTGCCTGGCACGCTGATTAAACCCCGCGGCGCCGCCCGCCGCCGTCACCCCTCGCTACACACACAAATTACATCCTATATGTGTTTTATTTACTGTGCCATTTTTAATTAAATATGCAATCGCTGGCGGGCAGGGCGGGGCTGGGCTTACTCTGATGGGGACAGGGACGAGATGGGGACAGGGATGTCGCCAGTGGGGCTGGCAGCTCTGACCTCGACTGGGAGGGACAGGAGCCATCCCAAGCAGGGACACAGCTTCATCACTCTGAGAAGTGTAGGGAGCGTATCTGTCCACAGGGGTGACACGGGGGCTACATTCATGCCCGGGGAAGGTGTGGGGGCTGCATTCGTGCTCAGAGACAACACAAGGGCTGTGTTTGGGCACAGGGACACCATGAGTAGCATTCAGTACAAACAACTGGCGTGGCTGATGGCCCCGAGGGTCTGGCTGTGTAGGTGCTGCCAGGGCTATCATGGATGTGTCAGGGCCCAGCCTGGTGCCCAGCTGAGGCTGGCAGCACTGCCCAGGGCTGCTCCAGGCAGGCAGCAGCCTGGCAGCCAGCTCACAGGCACTTCTCCTGGGAAAAACCACATCCTGTGTCAGAGCCAAACAAGAAATCATCCTAAGTGCCCAGATAACAGCACTGTGTGTGGGCACAGCGCTGAGGAATGGCTGGGGAGATACGGGTAGAGTAAATCATGGTTTGAAGGCATGGCTGCCTGAGGGAAAGGCAATCCTTCAGCAGTCATGCTGGGATAGAGGGATCCAGGATTCATCCTGGGAAACCTACCCACATCCTGCCAGTGCCTTGGGACCACAGTGAAGGCTTGAACGGGTGATGACGGTGCTTCCAGGAGGGACAAGTGTGGGAGGAAGGCTTAGGAGAGCTAAATTTACTGTTCAAATGCACACTGGCTCCCCTGCAGCACCACACTGGGTTGTTTTGCCCAATGCCAAAGAGATGGGGTGCACCTGAGAGTTCTTGCACCCCAAAAATGCATTGAGGGTCTCCCAGGAGGGGTCAGTGCCTATCTCAGAGCGCTGCTGGCTCCTTGCTCCTTCAGGGGCACCACCACTGGCTCCTCCATGCTGCAGTCCGGGGGCAACCCAGCACCAGTGGTCACCGTGGGATTCCCCTCCCACAGCATTTGGGGGTCCCCCTGCGAGCACAGGGACGTGCCATCCCAGCTCCCTGCCAGCTGGCCAGCCCCATTCCTGCCACACCACACGGCCCCCTGCACTCTGCCAGCCCCCCTTGATTAATCACAGGCTGGGGCTGCCGGCAGCTTATCTCTGGCTTTAATAGCTGAATAATTTAAAACTGCTGTTTGCCGGCATCTGAATTGCTTTTGTGTCAGGTGCAGGGCCAGTGGGAATGCAGAGAGGGCCCGTGGGGACACCAGCCTTGGGTTTCCCAGGCGGTGACTGTCCCCAGGGAGCGAGGCTTGCACAGGGAGTTTTGCTGGGAAGGGAGTGGAGATGGCAGGCCAGCTGTCCCCAGTGATGGCTGTGTCTGCCCCAGAGCAGATGGGGACAGTGAGCATTCAGGGGAGCTCTGAAGAGTGGCTCATTTCTCTGGGGACAAGGGACAAGGGGCTGGTGCTGGAGCCGTGTGCAAGTGAGGGGGTTGAGGTAGTGGAAGTGAGGGGGTAGGAGAAGCTGGAAAGCCCCCATGGGCTTTTTCTTGGGAAGGGGCAGAGGGGACACGCCTCTTCCTGCCATCACGGGGGGGACACCGCAGCCCACATCACCCCTCAGGCCACCCCCAGCTCCGCTGCTCCCTCCAGCCAGCCCTGTCTCTGTGTCCTGCAGCCACCGTCATCCTCAACGAGCTGAACTGGACCCAGGCCCTGGAGGATGTTTTCATCGAGAACCGGAAGGAGGATCCCTCCCTGCTCTGGCAGGTCTTCGGCAGCGCCACCGGCGTCACCCGCTACTACCCCGGTGAGTGGCAGGGCCAGCCGTGCACAGAGGGGCCGTGACAAGGGGCTGTGCACTGAGGGGCCGTGACAAGGAGCTGTGCACACAGGGGCTGTGACAAGGGGCTGTGCACACAGGGGCTGTGACAAGGAGCTGTGCACAGAGGGGCTGTGACAAGGGGCTGTGCACAGAGGGGCTGTGACAAGGAGCTGTGCACACAGGGGCTGTGACAAGGAGCTGTGCACAGAGGGGCAAGCTGTGCACAGAGGGGCTGTGCACAGAGGGGCTGTGACCGAGGAGCTGTGCACAGAGGGGCTGTGCACAGAGGGGCTGTGCACAGAGGGGATGTGACAAGGAGCTGTGCACACAGGGGCTGTGACCAAGGGCACCCGAGGCCCTTCTCGCTGCTCCGTGTGGACAGGCACCCCCCCGGGCCTGGTCTGACACTTGTACCTGTGCTGTGCCAGAACCCATTGCTCTGAGCTCCCCACCTGAGCCTGCTGCTTCCTGAGCCCTGGGCATCTCTGTGCCCTGTCCCCCTGTCCCCCAGGCCGGGACAGCCCTGCCTGCTCACTGCCTGCCTTCTCCCCACAGCCACCCCATGGAGAGCCCCCAACAAGATCGACCTCTACGACGTGCGCCGGCGGCCCTGGTAAGGGGGTGCTGGGGGAGGAGGGTCCTGGCTGGGAGCAATCAGCTCCCTCCCCTTTTCATTGCATTTTGGCACTGGCAAAGGGACACCATAACACAGGCAGGGGCATCTGAGCCGTGGCACTTGGCTCCTTCTCCCCTTCCCTCTTCCTGGGAAAGAGGAGCAGGTTGGAGAGATAAATCCTTGGGTGCAGATGAAAGTCCCTATGCCCCCTCACCACAGCCGTGGCTGCTGGCACTCAGTCCTGGCCAGTGTTCCCATCCAAATGAGATAACAACTAGCTTGGAAACCATGAGCTGGGAGGATGGGGAGAGGAATGGGCAGGCAGCAGCAGGCTGTGGCTCAGTGATAGCTGAATGGCCTTTCAGCCCACACCAAGTGAGCTGGGATTGAATGGGCTCCCCTCAGCCCAGCTGGAGGTGCTGGTGTGGCAGTGCTGGTTATCAGTGGGAGCTGGGGAGCAACAGCCCCATCCTGCCCACACTGCTGCCTACAACTGCAGTCACTGAGAGGAGAGTGGGCACAGGGCTCTGGCACACTCCAGGGAGCCCTGTATCCCAATGGATCATCCCCCTGCCCACACCCAGAGTGCCCCCTCTCCTTGTCAGAAAATTAATGGCCCTGCTACTATGGTTAATTGCCTTTGATTGCTCCACATTAATTATTAACTGTTCCCTGCTGGGGTGTCTGTGCAGGTTATTGCAGGGCAGGGACTGGAAGGCTGTTTTGGGGCAGGGGCTGCTGATGTGTATGGGGGCTACCGAGCCCAGCTAAGCCCAGCTCTCTGCCCACTAGCCAGGCTGGCCACCTGGTTGTCCACTCAGCCATGGAGGAGCAGCAGCACCCTTCACGCTGGGGGGTAGCACACCTGGGGGAACCCTCTTTGGAGCCTTCTCCTGCTCTCAGTGGGACCCCATGCAGGACACAGCCTTCATCGCTGCAGGGCCACGATCTCGGCTGCAGCCACGGGCGCCACTCGCCGCCTTCCCCTCCCCTGATGAATGGCCCCATTAGCCACAGCCGTCTCCTGCCGAGCCCAGGGTATTCATCTGAGCCGGGCAGCCCGAGATGGATGTGCTGCCACAACCCATTACGGGCAGCATCTTAGTTGGGCTCTGTGCTGCACCAGCAGCCCAGCCCCGGGAGCGGGGCAGGCTCCAAGAGCCCCCTCTCATGCCGGCAGGGAGGAGCCCTGTGGGCAGCTGCCTGTCCTGCACCCCAGCACGAGAGGAAGCTGCTGGGGGATGCTGCACCCATGTCAGGAGGGCCCCATGTGCCAGCATCCTGCATCCCACCTGGGTAACCACTTGTAATTAGGGAACATCAGGCCCTGGGATTAACAATCAGAGCCTGCCCCTTCCCCAGTCCTCCCCAGTAGTGGTAAGTAATTGATACTAATAACACACTAATTAATTCACACGAGGCCCGATCCTGATCAAGCCAATAATGAGGTTCCCTTGGCCTTCAGCCAAGGCAGGATCAGGCCTCATGCAATGGCCGTGGCTGGGGTGGGATGGGTGCTAAGCACTGTGCCAGCCCCTCCCACACAGGATGGCACAGCAGGGCTGCCAGCAGGACCAGTTGTTTCAAGGGGTGAGGAAGGGTTCCCTAATTGTTTTCAGTGGGGAAGATTTACGTCGTGTTATTATTTTTCCTCCTTGTAGCTAAAAATAACCTAATCAGCCTGGCCTTTGAAGCTACCAGGGGGGTAAATAGCATCTTAATATGGATGTGTGTGTCAGCATAATCAGCACGCAGGAAAGGGCCTGCGATGATGGAAGAGTTTAGCATTTAGAGCTCATTAGGCTGACACAGTGTGGAGCAGCAGTCGCTGCCCGTCTGCTGTGCTGTGCCACGGGAGCCGCGTCCTCGCTGCCACCTCCCCTCAGCCACCTCGTCCCTGCTCCTTGCCATGGGGGCACCACAGCCCTGGCTGCCCAGCAGTGCCTGTGCCCTGGCAGGGCTTCGCTCCTGGGCTGTGCCCAGCAGAGTCAGGTGCCCCCGAAATGAGCTGACCCCACTCTGTACCCCACAGGTACATCCAAGGTGCCTCCTCCCCAAAGGACATGGTCATCATTGTGGACGTGTGAGTACACGGTGGGGGCCTTGGCTGGGCTTAGGCCAGGATGGTGACACGGCTCACCAAGGTGCCACTGTCCCACCAGGGGCCTCAGGGAAGCTGTGGGGGATGGCACAGCCCTGTGCTCCCTCGCTGCCAAGCCCCAGCACCCCTGTCTCCTGCAGGAGTGGCAGTGTGAGCGGCCTCACCCTCAAGCTGATGAAGACCTCGGTGTATGAGATGCTGGACACCCTCTCAGATGATGACTATGTCAATGTGGCCTCGGTGAGTGCCATGGGGCAAGAGGAATGGCTGTGTCCCCAGGCACCTCCCAGCTCCCCAGCACAGGAACCCTTTTCCCCCACACACACCTGGCTAAGGGCTCTGCAGACAGAAATACCATTTTTTGTCTTCTTAACCACCCACCTGCACATAAGCAAGGAAACGGCTGCTCAGGGCTCAGCACTCCAAAGCTGCCCCTGTCACGGGGCGTTTGGCAGAGATGTTCCTGCAGGATCCCAGCCAGCCACCTCCCGTCCCTCACCGTCGCTGACACCTGGCACCCCACGGCTATGTCACCAGCTCCTGACAGCACGCAGCACAGTGGCCGTGCCACCGCATCTGCCCCTCCCCTGTCTGGCCACCGGCACGCCGGCCCTAATTAACGTAATTAACGTGTCTGGCCTGGCTCTGTTAGCTGGATCGCCGCTCCCCTAATGAATGGGCCCCATTGCCGGTAAATGAAGCCGTAAGTGAGCGGCAGCCCCTGCTCCCGCTGCAGCACAGCGCGGGGCTCCTGCAGGAGTGAGGGTGCAGGCGAGCCCCAGCACCCACTGCTGCACCCACACCAGCTCAGGGCTGCATCTGTCCCAAGTCCTTCAGCATCAGCCCTCCCTGGCATGTGGGACACGTCTGGGTCACCTGCTGCCCGTGAGAGCTGAGTGTGATGAGTGGCTCTGTGCCTGCTGGTGTCCGCCCTGTCCCCCTCCTGTGACCCGCTCCCCTCGTTTCACCTCCCAGTTCAATGAGAAGGCAAAGCCGGTGTCGTGCTTCAAGCACCTGGTGCAGGCCAACATCCGGAACAAGAAGGTGTTCAAGGAGGACGTGCAGGGCATGGTGGCCAAGGGCACAACGGACTACAAGGCTGGCTTTGAGTACGCCTTCGACCAGCTGCAGAACGTGAGCTGGGGGCTGGGCCGGGGGTGGGGACAGGGTGCACCTGTGGCTGCTGGGAATGGTGGGACAGCTCCCAGTGCCTGGCTGCTGCCCTGTGCTGAGGGCTCCCTGTGCTCCTTCTCAGTGCTGGGGGAGACATCCCACCTCCAGGCATGCTCTAGCCAAGGTTTTGCTGGTGCTGCTCCCCTCTGGGTTATTAAAAGTTAGCAAGGCTGGGTGGAGGGGCCAGACCCAACCAGACACCGTGCCAGAGGCAAAATAAAGATGAATGGTGCTATGAGGTGCCGAGTGGCATTAGCCACATCATTCCCCAGCTGGCAGTGTCCCTCCTGCCCATTCAGCCTGGTCACCCTCGCCCCAGAGAAATGGGCTGGGAAAAGAGGTGGGTTGGGGCCAGCCCTCATGGCTGCATCCAGCCCTGTGCCCAGCACTGCTGGCTCCAGGTGTGGCCTCAGGTGCCGTGTCTGCCCCACAGTCCAACATCACACGTGCCAACTGCAACAAGATGATCATGATGTTCACGGACGGCGGCGAGGACCGAGTGCAGGACGTCTTTGAGAAGTACAACTGGCCCAATAAGACGGTGAGAGCCCGTGGGTCTGTGTGCTGGGCTGGGGCTGCTCACCACGCAGGGAGATGGCCATTCCAGCTCCATGGCTGGCTTCTGCTCCATTTCCCTCCTTGCCATCCTCCCTCCCCAACAGCCTGCTCCTGCATGAAGCCGCTTCCCACCTTCCTGTGAAGGAGGTGTGGGACCAGGCACATTGTGGGATGCTGGGGAGGGAATGGGGCTGGTGGGCTCCCTGAATGCTGGCCCTGAGGGGAGCACACCCCAAGCATGGGGACAGGGCTGCTGGCAGGCAGATGAACCCGCAGGAAGGTCCCAGTTGCTGCTCAGTGGAAACCTGTGGGGTGGGGGTGTTCTGGCCCATGTATCACCCTCAGAGAGCACAGACTCCTCTGGGAGCAGTGATGACCCAGAGCAAGGACCACTGAGGTAGGTGACTTGAGCCAACAGAGTGATGCTGGAGGGCAGGACTGGCTGGGCCAGGCAAGGAGACAGGGACTCCCTTGCTGCCAGCTCAGCCAGCACTTGCAGGAGTCTTCTGCCCACTTGCACTCACTCTGTGGGCCATGGCAGGCAATGCCACGCTGTCCCTGGGGAGGTTGTCATTGGCTAGGAGCAGCAGGTGTGGAAAACAGGGGTGCCCAGTGGATGGCCCTCAGTGCAGGCTCTGCCACAGGTGCGGGTCTTCACCTTCTCCGTGGGGCAGCACAACTACGACGTGACCCCGCTGCAGTGGATGGCCTGTGCCAACAAAGGTGAGCGGGGCCGGGCGCTGCAGGGTGCTGGGCTCGCCCCTCGGCTCCGCTGGGTGCCACCACCAGCAAAGCCCTGGCTGCAGCCCTGGAGGGATGGCAGCAGGACAGCCAGACTGCTGGACAGCTGGACCTTCAGCTGCCTTTCTCTTTCTTTTCCAAGGTTACTACTTCGAAATCCCCTCCATCGGCGCCATCCGCATTAACACGCAGGTACAGCCGGGAGCCAGGCAGGCAGAGCCCTCGCTGCTCCCCTGCCTGGGGAGTTCAGGCAGCCCCAGCCCCACTGGGGAGAGCCACAGGCTGGCAGTGACTGTGGCAGCAAGCTGGGGAGCCGAGCTGAGCCCTCAGCCAGGCCCTGTGCTATTAAGTAATTCATCTTCTGCAGCTCCCCACGGAGCTGCTGCCTTTTGAGTGACTAATTATGAAACATCAGGCATTAATCAGCACAGAGCAGAGCTGAGCGTGGGCAGGGCCAAGCCTGGCAGAGCTGGTCGTCTCTGCCCCACACCTCCTCTCACTGCCTCTTTTCTGCCCCTTTTCTTTATGGGATGTGCACGAGGTGCCAGGAGGGCAGGGCAGGGCTGGCACTGTGGCACAGGGGCTGCCTCCCTGCCCAGAGATCTTCCTTGGCAAGGTGAGACAGGAAAAGGGAAATCTGCCCCAGGAGAAGATGGCAGCCAGGGGGACAACAGTGACATGGTCCAGGCATGATGGAGCAATCCCAGCCCCAGGAATGGCTGGGGAATGGGGGGCTCTGGTGGTGCTGCCTGGGGGAGCCCCTGTCCTGCCTGTGCATGGCTAATGGTGAGCAGCACCTTGTTTGCCTCTTAATGGGCCTGTAGAGGTCCCAGCTGGATCCAGTGCCCCCAGGTTTGGTGGCTGCCAAGCCCCCTCCCCAAACTCAGCCTCACCCCATTAATATTCCTGGGGTGTGCTTAGGGACAAGGGTGTCACCAGGCTAGAGGAAGGAGACATCTCGTTCCCATGTTGTCCTTTCCCGTGTCCTGTGTCCCTGCAGGAGTACCTGGATGTGCTGGGCAGACCCATGGTCCTGGCTGGGAACCGAGCCAAGCAGGTCCAGTGGACCAATGTCTACCAGGATGCCCTGGTAAGGAACCCCAGCCCTGGGGTGCAGGGAGGGACCCCCAGCCCCAGGGCCCTACACAGCCCTAGGTGCAGGTGGGGATCCCCACCCCTGGGTCCCATACAGCCCCATGGGGCATGTGGGTGGGGACTCCAGCCCCAGGGTGCAGCTGGGGACACTGACCCTGGGGTCCCACAGAACTCCAGGGTGCAGGTGGGATGGGGACACCAGCCCCAGGATCCTGCACAGGACATGCCCCATCTCCCTTGTCAGGGGAGTAACCCCCTTCTGCTGCCCACCCCCAGCCCTGGGTCCTGAGGCCAGTGAGGGGCCGTGGGACATCATTCTGTGCTTGTGCAGGGGCTGGGCCTGGTGGTGACAGGAACGCTGCCAGTGTTCAACCTGACGGAGGACAGCAGTGACAGGAAGGTAGGAGACTCTGCTGCCCCTGCTCTGGCTGCACTGGGAGCCCTGGTATGGGGCCACTGTGGGGTGGGGAAGGTGCCCTGGTGATGTGTGCGTGGCTGCAGGGGGGACACTGGCATCCCTGGGGTGCTGCCTGCTCTGCACCACCTCCCTGCAGTGCCACCAGGGGTGGCAGCCATCCCTGGGACCACAGTTACCCTGGCTAGCTCTCAACTGGGACAACTGACAGCTGCGAGTCCCTGGGGGTGCAGTGTCCCACGGGGGCTCCTGGGGGGCTGGTACTTCCCACCCTGTGCCCCTGCACTATCCAAATCTGACCCACACGTCCCAGAAGGAGGAGCAGTGTGTCCTGCTGTTTGCCTGTGCCCGGGCTGGTGGTGGCAGGTGACAGCCCTGGCCCCACCCCCCTCCATCCTGCACTTCCTTCCAGAACCAGCTCATCCTGGGCGTGATGGGGATCGATGTGGCTCTCAACGACATCAAGAGGCTGACGCCGCGTTACAACGTGCGTGGGGGCCCCTTCCCCTCTGTCCCTGCCCTGCTCTGCCTGATCCTGGTGGGAATCCCTCTGGTGGGAGCCCCACGCTGTGCCCCAGCACTCCAGAGCACCTCCAGCAGCACTGGCACCTAGCAGGAGCCGTGGGTGCAGGCAGGGACTGGGACAGGCAGGAGAGCAGGGATCAAAGCAGCATGATGCTCTGGGACCCAGTGCAGAGCCAAAACCCTTGTAGGGTCCTTGTAGGGTCAGCAGGGAATAAACCTTACAGGCCTGGGGAAGGGAGGAGTGGGAAAAATCCAGGGCCCAACTCTCACCCCAGGAGTGGCAGATTGCATTGTCCTGAGGATAGAAATGAATGGATGGAACGGGCTGAGCCCTGGGGGTGGCATGGGGTGAGCTCTGCCTGCAGAGGTGAGGGTGATCACAGCAGCACAGTGTGTGTGCCACAGAGCCACCTGCTCAGGCTCACCCCTCCTCCTGTCCTCCTGCAGCTGGGGGCCAATGGCTACGTCTTCGCCATCGACCTGAACGGCTACGTCCTGCTGCACCCCAACCTGCAGCCCCAGGTGAGCAGGGCCCCGAGGGGCAGCAGATCAGTGGGGATCTGCCAGGCCCTGAGGGACACGTGGCTGAACTGTGGGGTTTGTGATCAGTTAGTCTCAGACTCAGCAGTGGCTGCAGGAGCCCTGAGCCCTTCCCTGGCTCTCCCTTTCTTCCTGCAGATCATCAATTTCCGTGAGCCAGTGACGCTGGACTTCCTGGATGCTGAGCTGGAGGATGAAAACAAGGAGGAGGTGAGCAGACCAGGGGCAGCTTTTGGGGCACAGGCTGGCCCCCTCATCTACAGTTGCAAGGGGCACTCAGCCCCTCCAGCCTGCCCTGCAGAGAGTCTCATCCTCAGGGTCCTGGCACAGCTCCCATGGAGCCGCAGTGGGGACAGGAGCTGGGTCACTGTCCCCTGGGTGCTGGCACGATGAACCAACCCAGGCTGCTCACCCTGCACCCCACGGGTGCCCACAGGTGCATGGCCAGGCTCTGTGGCCCTCAGTTGCCTCCTCTGTGTCCCACAGATCCGGAGAAGCATGATTGATGGGAATGATGGGCAGAGGTTCATCAAGACCCTCATCAAGTCCCTGGACGAGGTAACACTGCAGGGGAAGGGGGTCACGGCTGGAACTGTCACTGTGCTGAGCACCCAGGACCAGCAGGGGGGATCAGGGGCTGTGTCTGGCACTGGGCTGGGAGCCAGGGCCCTGTGGCACTGTGGCAGCAGAGTCCTGGCAGTGCCCAGGCCTGACTGGCTCCCTCTGGCCCACAGCAATACATCGATGAGGTGTTCCGGACCTACACATGGGCTCCCATCAAAAGCACCAACTACAGGTGAGTGTCACAGCCAGTGCACCCAGACTGCCCTGCACTGGCTGGGCCCACACCAGCACAGGGCTGGGGCTTGTGCCTGCAGCTCCCCAAGTCCCCGAGGCCACCAGGGATGTGTCCCACGAGCCGTGAGGTTGCAAATGCACTGCCACATTATTGCACACAGGCAGTGATGTGCTGGAGGGCACTCCTGAAAGGGCTGCCTGCCACTGCTAGGCACTGTAGAGCTTGGGGACAGTCCCCAGGACTCCAGACAGGCTGCAGGGCTGGTGTGCAAGGGGCCAGACAAGTGACACCCCTGCCACCCCCTGTCTGCCCAGCCAGGGGCTCATGCAGGTCCCTGCCTGCTCCTAGGATGGGTGACAGTGACGTGTGCCCACTCTGCAGCACAGACAGTGTCTTTAGAGCCAGAGGAGAGCAGAGTTCTGCATTTTATCACCCAGTTTGCACCAGTTTGGACCAGCAGATGTGTAAGAAAGACCTTGACATCATAATTTCTCAACTCACACTGCCTTCATCCCAGGAGGAGCCATGTGAGCCCCTGTTGCCCAGGGTACCCTCCTCCTCCTCCTCACCACCCAGCTCAGGAGGGGCTGGCAAGGGTCACAGCCACTACCCAGCACTGCCAGGTGTCCCCAGTGCAGTCCCAGTCATGTCCCCCATGATGTTACCCCTCTGGAGCCGAGCAGCACTGGTGAGGAGGGGACAATGACACGGGGTGACACATCTGTAGGATGAAAGCCCTACACTCCCAAGGCTCTGCTCTGCAGCAGGGATATTTCCTGAGTTTCCCTGGGATGCCATCAGCATGGGGTGCCACCAACACTGAACAGAAAAAAGCCACCACCCTCTTCCTGACAGCTGTGGTTTGGGGTGCCACCAGCTGTGCTGTGCCCAGACTGTGCCCGTGCTGCCAGCACAGACAGGGCTCCCTGAAGGGGGGTTTAGGGAGGAAGGCCAGATCCCAGTGCCTCTGGTGCAGGTGCTACCCTGCTGAGAGTCAGGAATGTGGTCCTTGCTCACTTATTCCTGGCAAGACCCAGCACACACGCTGTCACCAAAGGCCAATGGCCACTGCAGCTGGCACCAGGGAGTCCAGTTCCCTCTGGCAGTGTGTCCTGTGGGTTAAGCAGCCCCAGCACCACCTCCTGCTATCTCCTTTCCCACCCTGTCCCACACCCTGTATGCCAGATTTCTGGCTGACAGATCACTCTCCTTCCTGACCTCTCTGGCTTCTGGTGCCTGTATAATGCTTGTCATTGTTTTCTCCAGTCTGGGAAGGCTTTGTCCCTTCTTTCATGGGCTGTCACTTCTGCCTTCCTCCCTCACAGGGATGTCGTGTTCCTCTTCCACATGCAGCTCCCTTGGTTCCTGGGCTGCCACATCCTGCCCATCTCAGCCCTGGCCAAGCTAATGTGCCAACTTCTGTGCCCATGTGTGCCCCCAGGATGCCCCTGGGTGCTCTGGGCATGACCCTGGATACACCAGGATACCCCTGGGTGCTCTGGGGATGACCCTGGATATCCCGGGATATCCCAGGATGCCCCTGGGTGCTCTGGGGATGACTCTGGATAGCCCAGGATGC
>VZRH01000653.1:1445-12645 GCA_013397555.1 Urocynchramus pylzowi | reverse complement strand
TGCTCTTCCGATCTCAGGGCTCCGAGCTGCGGGACATCGGCGGGAAGGGGTGCGGCGACACGGCGAGGGGGTGTCTGTGAGGGGAGAACATGAAAGAGGGACTTTAAATTTGGGGGGTTCCCTTTGGAGCTGTGGGAGGACAGGAGGGGGCCCAGTTTCGGGGCCTTCCCAGGGGTCACGGTGGGGGTAAGGAGGGGTTCCCAGAAGGTTTTGGGTGGAGAGGAGGAGTTCTGGTATTGAGGTGACCCCAGAGGGTCAGGGTGAGAGAAGGGGCTGCAGTTCTGGGGCGTTCCTGGAAAGAGTGGGGGGAGATTGGAGGGCCCAGGGTGAGCAAGGTCCCCCATGTGAGTGTGTGTGAGGGCAGGGGTGACCGAGGGGCTCCCCCTGGTTCTGTGGTGTCCCCACTGCGGGAGCTGCTGGGGGCAGCCAGGAGGGCAGGGCCGTCCCGTGGAGCTGCAGCCCCAGGCTCAGAGCACAGGGTGGGGTTGGGGTCGCAGGAGCACGTTTCCCTGCAGCAGGGGCCCTGGCCAGGCCGGCCAGCAGAGCTCTGTGGCACTGGTGTCCGGCTGGCTGCCCCGCAGATGGCTTCGGCAGCACGAGTACGTGGAGAAGCTCAACATGCACGGCATCCTGAGCGCTTCGGCGGGCCAGGAGCAGCTCCTCACCGAGCTGCTGGTCACCCACGCCAAGGTGAGCCTCCCTGGCTGCAGCAGTGAGCCCCGTGCTGGGCCTTCAGCCTCAGCTGGGCTCGTCCTGTGGGCAGTGTGCAATTTTGGAACAAAATGCCGAAGAATCTGTTGCATCTCTGGAAAAGACGTTTGACTGGTGGTGTGCCAGTTTTGTTTTTTAAAAAAATTAAAGGTCAAGCTGTGGTATGTCTACTTGCTGGTGTCTGGTTTCTCTCTTGGAGGTTGCTTTGGTCTCCTTGATGCACTGGTCCCTCCAGTTGCAGATCTCTGCCCTGTGCCTGAGGGGTCCCAGTGCCAAGGTGTGAGATTGCCTGGACCTGCCCAGCTCCTTGGGGTCACCCTCCCCCTCTGCAGTCTCAACAGCTCTGCCCTGTTGTGAGAAGCTCCTCGCTTCTGAGCTGGAGGAGTACAGAGTGTGCCCCAAGGCCACCCTCCTCCCTGGGCAACTCCAGTGTGGCTGACCATTAGCAACAAACTGGTTCCCCCTGCAGCACTGGTCTGAAAGGCTTCACTTCCCCATCCCTTCCCTGCCTAGATTCCTGTTCTCATTGGGGAGCTGATCTCTGTGGAGATCTGGAAGCACAAGATCTTTCCCGTGCTGTGCCGGCTGCAGGACTTCAAGCCGAGAAGCACCTTCCCCATCTATGTGGTGGTGAGTAGAGGGGGTGGTGGCAACGAGCCTGAAAATGGGTCTGGCACAGCTGGGCTTGAAAATAAATGTCACCCTGAAGGTCTCAGAGCTGAGGGTTTGCATCTCACCAGGCTGAGGTGGGCAGTGGGACACAGTGAGAAGTGCCTGCTTTCCCAAAGCCCGTGCAAGCCCATGCCCTTGCCCCCAGGAGGGACAGGGACTCACTCCCAGGGAACCTTGGCTTTGTGGAGAGCTGTCCCCTCTCTAATCCCACACAGGAGCTTGCAGGAGCTGCTGGGTAGAGCAACAGCCATTCCTGGAGGCAGCTGTGCTCCTGGCTGTGGCTCCCAGTGCTGCCCCTGCTTAGGCAGTGATACCCCTGGGGTATTTCCCCCACTCTGAGCACTGTTTTTCTCTAGCCAGAGGCTCTCCAGTGTTATGTGCCTCTGGGCTAACAAAAATGTAGCTTTTTCTTACTGAGCTCCTGGGACCAGTGGTCCCTTGGGCCGTTCTTGGCAAGGGAATGATCTCCAGATCCGGGCTTCCTTGCAGAGGGATGCAGCCCTTAGCCTAAGGGAAATCTGCCTGAGGCTTTAACCCATTTCAGTCCAGAGTACCACCTTGCAGGGGCAAGGTGGTGTCTTCCCTGAGCAGCTGATTGCCTCAGGGCAGCTATCCCATAGATCCCAGTCTCGGCCAAGGCTGTGTGCCCCAGTCCCAGGGCTGGGAGAAGCACAGCCATGCAGAGCACTGTCCCAGCTCAGGCACTGGCTCTGCTCTGGTGCCAGAGCCTGCAGCTTGCCCGAGGGCAGTGGTTGTCCTGCCCCTGCAGCACAGGCAGAGCCCTGAAGAGCCCTGCCTGCTGGGAAGTGTGGCTCTCCATTGGCATGTTGGAGTGTCACAGGCATGTCAGCATAAATGTTAACATGAACTGCATGAGCTGGAGTTGTTTTGAAGGTTGCATCACTTGTATTTTTCTCTTTGGCCACAATGCGTAAGCGGCTCCTCAGAAAAGCCCTCTCCCTGTCCCAGTGCCCGTGTCCCCAGTGCTGCTCCACTGTTACTCACTCTTGCCATTCTCCTCCCACAGCTGCACCACGAAGCCTCCATCATCAACCTCCTGGAGACAGTGTTCTTTCACAAGGTGAGACACAGGTTCAGCTTTCCCCAGTGGGAAGCCCCTGGGGGTGGCAGGCTGTGGGGCCTGGCGCTGTGGGAACCCCTTGTCGTTGTGAAGGAGATCTGTGAGTCGGCAGTGGACAGCGTTCTGGACTTGATCGACTACTGCCACCGCAAGCTGACCCTGCTGGCAGCTCGGAGCACCAAGGCACCAGCAGTGACCTCGGCAGAGCTTCGTGCTGAGCCTCTGGCCAGCCCCTCATCCATGCAGGTGAGGAGAAAGCCCTGCAGCCCCCTGGGGACGTGTGTGGTGAAGAGCATGGGCAGAAGCCTGCAGAGGCACGGGGAGGCCTTTGCGTGGGTTGCAGCCCTGACACCTCCTGCCCACCTCAGGGTGCCTGGTGCTTCTCTGTGCCCGTGGCTGCATCCGCCCCCCTGCACTCTGCAGCCTGGCTCCTGCCCTGTCTGGTGCTAGTGCCAGCCTGAGGCTTCCTGCAGGACATGCTCAGAGCTCTGGGGTGGGACACGCTGGAGTTGATGGGCAAAATATTCAGTAGAGGGGTTTGGCCATTTGCTGTTGCTCTTGGAAGCTGTGTGGATGTCTCTCCCTGAAGTTTGGGAAGCCACCAAAAGGTTCAGGCTGCCAGGTCAGGTATAGCCAGCGAGGGTTAACCATGAGAGAGTTCTCCTAACAGCCAGGAATTGTCCTCATGTGCTTCCTTTATTCTCCTGGACCTCCTCTGAGCTGCTCTAGGCCAGCAGTGGTCCCAGAGCTTACCCAGTCAGGTATTCCCAGGCTGACACACACACACAGCTTCCCAGAGCAGGAGCTGTCTTTGCCTCTGGTGCTTCTCAGCACCTGGAACTGCACATCAGGAGGAGTATCTGTAAGAGCAGGGTTAAAGGGAGAGCCTGAACCTCCCCTTGCCTCCATCCTTTGGCTTGCTGCCCAAGCACATACTTCTCTTTCAGAAAAGGGAAGGAAGTGGAGGGATCTGGAGCACAATAGGGATGTTTTCCAGGAAATGTTTTCCCAGCTGGGGAGGGGAAGGGGGTGTCTCTGTTACTGCTTTTGACACGAACATAAAAACCCAGACCTTTTCTAGCCAATAGGGTTCTCAAAAGTACTCATCTTCCAGAGAGCCTGGTTTCCTCTGATTCATTCCAGCCTCTCCTGACCCTGTGTACAATAATCCCTGTGAAAAAGCTGTTCCTGCGATCTCCTGTGTATGGTGGTAACCCCTGTTCTGTTGTCCCCTCGAAGCACAGGCAAAAGATAATCTCTGTCTCAAGGTAGCAGAGATGAGGTCTGGGTACAAGGAGGAGCTGTAGCACAAACCTCGCTCGGGCAGTTTGGAGAGGGAGGAGGCAGGGAAGAGCCCACAAGACTCTCTTAGTAACGTGTGGGGCACCAGTACAGGGAGCACAGAGCTGCTTCCCACAGAAATCTGGAAGGCAACTGTTGCAGTGGCTCTTTGGAGAAATACAAGAAGCTGAGGTCAGAGCTCTGCACACCAAATGTGAGCTGCATGTGGGACTGGAGAGAAGCCCTGCCTGAGCCAGGGAGAAGGAATTGGCACCTCTCAGAATTGGCCCTCCCCTGGTCTGGAAAGAGGCTGAGTCAGAGGGTGGTCAGGCTGATGGGGGACGAGGGGGTGTCCAAGCTGTCTGGGAAGGGAAGGAGCCGGGGTGGCTGGAGAGCATGGCACAGCTGTGGGCTGGGATAACCACAGGCAGATATTCTAGTTGGCTGTTCCCAAGCTGGAGGGAAGAGAGATCCAGGAGGGGTGGACACAGGACTGCAGTTGCACCAGGGCCAAGTTTCTCCCTCCTCTTCCTCTGGTTCCTCTGCTGATCATGCAGCTCCCCCCTCCTTCAACCCTCCCAGGTCTCCACAGGGCCATGGGCCACAGGATGGTCGCAGAAAGGGGAGAGGCAAAATTTGGGACCAGCCTCTTTCAGGGGGTGTTCTTGTGCAGGAGGACTGCAGCCAGTAGCCACCCACGACCTGTTAGGGACAGGGACATGAGGGAAGAGCAGCTGCGGGCTGCAAGCACTTCTGTGGCTGTGCTGGCAAACGGGCAGTGCTGGCACACTTGAGACAAGAAACTGTTTTTCAGGGCTCTGTTTTCCTACCCAGACTGTGGTTACCAATGCAGTCAACAGCCTGCCCCGCTGTAGCTCCTGGGAAATGGGGCCTGAAATCCCAAGGCTGATCCTGTCCCTCCACAGGAGCTGCAGAAGCAGGCAGAGGGGATGGAGTTTGAGATTTCCCTGAAGGCCCTGTCCGTGCTGCGGTTCATCACTGACCAGGTGGACAGGTAGGTGCCCAGGAGCAGCAGAGGATGTGCCCAGGAGCAGCAGAGGATGTGCCCAGCTCTCTGGATGGGATTCCTGTGGGGTCACAGCGGGTGCCTGGACCCCTTTCAGCAGCTGGCTGTGTCCACAGTGGCAGTGGCACCGTGCTCTGGGAGGCAAACACAGCAGCAGTCCACCCTGCTCCCTGGTACTCCTCTGGTACTCCTGGGAACTCAGAGCATTGTTTCTTTCCTGCCTCTCCCCATTGCCTCAGGCAGCATTTGTAGATACAAATTCTGGCATTAATCTGTGAGTGCTGTTTCTCCCTTTCTGTCCTATCTCCAGTCTGCCCCTGAGTGCACTGACACGGATGCTGAACACCCACAACCTGCCCTGCCTCCTTGTCGAGCTGGTGGAGCATTGCCCCTGGAGCTGCTGGGAAGCAGGTACAGCTCATGCCCCATGGGTGGGACACCGTGTTGCTGTGCTGGGATGTGCATCCACTGTGGGATCTGCTGTAGGAGCCCTTACAGAGCTGTTCCCCCTCTGCCCTCCCCTCCAGCTCCTCAGTGCTCCCTGCCCGAAGCTGTTCAGCTCGGGAGCAGCTGCGGCACAGCTGGGCTGGGGAGCCGGCAGTGCTCCCAAAAGCTGATCCTCACACAGGGCTGGGTCTCTTCTGAGTGATCACAGCCAGCACTGGAGTGTAGCACCTCGGCCAGCCCCACCTGCTCCTCTGAGGAGTCTTCTGGATGCAGAAAGACCAGAGTGCCAGTCCCAGCTCCTCTGCACCTTTTGGGGCAGCACTCACTAGAGCCAGACGTGGTCTCTCCCAGGCAGCAAACATTGCCCTGATCGTGCTGCTGGTCCCTGAGCTTCACTCCTGCCAAAGGCCCCTGATCAGGCTGTGCCCATTGGCCATCGTCCCCCAGCTCGCAGCCCCCCAGCCTCCCACCGCCTTCCCTGAGGTGGGGCAAGCCTGGGGCGTGGGAAGCCGCGCTGCCCCAGCCCTGCACGGGTGTCGCAGCGGGGGCAGGGCAGGAAGAGCTCAGGGAAGCACGTGGCTGTGCCTGCCGAGAGCAGCCCAGCTGGATGCGGGAGCTTTCCTCTTTCCTCCAGCCACGAAACACATCCCTTCTCCCTGCCTGTGTGCTCCGGGTGTGAGAGGGAGCTTTGATCCAGGGCCCTGAGGGAGGGACTGGAAAGAGAGACAAGCACAAAGGCATTTCCAGCTGTGCAGTTGCAGGGTCACATCCTGCTCCATCCCCTAGAGCCACACAGTAGCTGTTGGAGCTCGTTTTGTCATATCTGTTATAGTAATGCTGCTTCTGGCTTTGCCTGGCAGAGGAAACTTGAGAAGAGTGGCATGCTGGTACCTAAAAGGGTCTCTCCACCCACTCTGCTGTTGCAGCACAGGCTGCCTGCTGCCCAGCAGTGCTCTACACTCCTGGCCAAGTACAGAGGGAGGTGTCTCAGGGATTTTTTGTTCCTGCCACAGCAATATTGGTTTAATACATGTCTTTTCTGCTTTTCATATTCTCTAATATTTTGCCTCAGTACCGAGTAGGCTGCTATGTGGAGCAAAGGGTGGGGAAACTGAGGCAGGCAGAAGCAGAGGGTGAAGAGAGGCAGTGAGCACAGGCCAGCATCCCCCTTCTGAGCTGTCTTCCCCCAGGCAGCACTGTGTCTCCCTGGTTCTTCTGTCCCTCAGGCAAGCTCCAGAAGTTTGAGAATGGCGCATGGCACGTGGTGCCCCCTGAGGACCAGGTGAAGATGACCAAACTGGATGGGCAGGTGTGGCTTGCCCTCCTCAACCTCCTGCTCAGTCCCGAGTGCCGTCGCAAATACCGCTTCGATGGCTTCAACAAGAGCCAGCTCCTCAAGGTAGGACACTGCAGCACGACAGCCCTGGGCCCTTGCCAGCACTGGGCACCTCCAGGTATCTGTCCCCATCCTCACTGTGGGCTCCAAGGAGCCAGTGGTGGGAGAACAGCAGGTCTGTCACTGTAGCAGCAGCAGCAAAGCTTGTGTTTGTGAGTGCACCTCGTGAGACCCCCACTGGTCTCTCTGCCACCGCCCCTCAAATCCCTGCTCTTGCCCTGCTGCATCCCCAGCTCTGACTCCCTTGTCCTCTCTGTTCACTTTTCTCCTCCCTGCACGGCCACAGCTCCGTGCATTCCTGACAGATGTCCTCATTGACCAGCTGCCCAACCTGGTGGAGATGCAGAGATTTCTGAGTTACCTCGCAGTGACAGAGCCTGCTCCCCCCAAAAAGGATCTCATCCTGGAGCAGGTATCCTGTGGCTTTTCCTTCACCTCTACAGCTGCTCTGGCTTAAGCCTGATGGCTCCCTACCCTTTTTTTCTTCCACCAAGCTCAGCTCTGGAGTGATGATGCCCTGGAAAAGCAGCCAAGTACCCATTTCAGTTACACCCTTATTGCCAGCAAAGCTGCCTGTGGCTGATGTGAGAGCCTTGTCCTGCCCTGCAGTGGCCAAGTAATCACATCTAAAAGCATAAATGCTGGGTTATAAACAGCTCTCCAGGTCACCCTGAGCCCCTGGGATGGCAGCTGCATGGGGCAGACACAGGCACTGGCTTGTTTTGACAATTAACTCTTCATTTGACAGTTATCAGTGTTTTCCTGTTGAATTCTGGACTCCCCAGGGAAGTCCCTTTTACAGCCCTGGTCTGAGGCTGCTTGGCACGCTGTGTACAGAGGGACATCATGATCTGGTGATAGAGTCTGGAGTTAAACTGGTCCCAGCTGGTGTCTGGGCCTTTGGGAGTTAGGCCATGAAGTTCTTTAAACAGCCAAGAGGTTCTTGGGGGTTTTAATTAATGCAGTGGTAATCTCTGGAGAAAAGTGTTTTATGTGTTTCTACTGCCTTCTTGTGAGCTGAGGGGAAAAACTGATTGTGGAGGCAGATCTGCAAAGAGGCTGCTGAAAAGAACTGGGAGCATAGAGGCTCTTCCCCACTGCCAGAGGCTCCCACACTGCTTCCTGGAGGAGATGGGTCTGTTGGGCAGTGGCTGTCCCCAATGGGAGCACACTGTCCCCATCCGGCTGGCTATGCGGCCTGGCAGGAGGGTGATGTGCCCTGTCAGAGGTGGCTGTGGCTGAGTTGGAGGCATTGCCCAGGCTGGGAGCTGGAGCTGGGGAAGCTGCAGACTGGCAAGCTGAGCTGTTGGGGCTGGGGATGGCAGCAGGGCAGAGGTAGACATGGATTCACACCACATACCTTGACTGCCAGCATGTTGGTGGCACAGTGACAAGCAGCTGCCATGCTGGGGACCTCCTCTAGCCCTCACCCAGGCTGCTGCCCTTCTCCACAGCTCTGCTTTAGTGCTGGTGCTGCTCCTGCCCCTGCCAAGGGCTGAGGCTGGGCCCAGGGGCAGGCACGGGGAGGCAGTGGGAAGCACAGACACGGGCTCCCTGCTCTGCCCAGAGAGTGGTGAACTCACTCCTTGTTGCTGAGCCAAGCTGAGGAACGGCCTTTTTTCCATTTGACTGCTCCCAGAGCAGCCTCCTCCCCTTCCTTGGCTATTTTTACTCTGCTGGAGAAGGCAGCAGTATTTGCAGCAGCATGGTCCCCTCCTGAGCCTGAACTCGGCACGCTGCTCTTGGCTGGGATTTTCCTTCTGGCCGGCCAGCCCTTCCCCGCGTGTCCATCTTCAGGGAAGTGACGAGCGGAAAAATCGGCTCAGACAAACGGCTCCGGAGCACGGGGTTCACGCTGCTGCTGCCACACGCAGGGTGCTGAGGTCCCAGGCCTTTCTTCTCAGCAGCCCAGGCCTCAAGGCTGAACACTCATTCCCAGCTGGACCCCGAAGGTTTTGCCTTGTTTCACCTCAATGCCCACGGGCGGGTGGATCCGTCCCCTGCGCGTACCCCAAAGCACACCCTGACCACCTCCGCCTCTGCGTGCCCTCCCGGAGGGCCGTGCTTCTTGTGCCCAGGGCTGGCTGCCTTCTCCCCAAACCCCAGCACCTTTTTAGGCTGTTAGCACCTCTTCCTCCTGCCCTGCCTCTCCCACCAGGTTCCTGTCATCTGGGACCATATCCTTAAGAAAAACTCAGGGAAGTGGGAGGCCATTGCCAAGCACCAGGTGAAGCACGCCTTCAGCCCCACTGAGGAGGAGCTGAAGCTGCAGGCACGCAGGTGAGGCTGGAGCAGGCATGCAGAGTGCCCAGTGGGGCCAGTATCCCCATGAGCAGGGCTGGAGCTCAGCACTGGGAGCACAGAGGGGTCTGTGGCACTGGCTGGAGATGTCCCCTCAGTGGCAGGGTGCAACAGGGACAGCTCACTGCCGGTCAGCCATTCCCTGTAAGCAGCCTCACCCCTCTCTGCCTGCACAGGTGGGCACAGACCTACAGCCTGGACATGATGGAGGCTCTGGCCCCTGACAAGCCCCGCTGCAGGGTGTGTGGTGTGGAAGCAGCCAAGCGCTGCTCTCGCTGCCGGAACGAGTGGTACTGCTCACGGTAAGGGAGCCCTGCCACCCCCTTGGGGCCCCTGCAGCCCCTCAGTGCTCCCCAGAGCACCACAGGTCTCACTGGGGAATGCTGTGGGAGGGCCAAGGAAAGCCAGGGGTCCCACCACTGCTCAGCACCACTAGCTCTCTGCTGGCCACGTGCCTCTCCAAATCTTGTGGGGAGGCTGATGTGCTGGGCTGCTGGTGGAAGAGGTGCTGGTGAAGGTTGTGTTGCAGCTGCGAGGTGCTGAGCTGCCTCTGCCCACAGCAACAGCAGTGACAGGCTGGGTTTTCCGTGGTGACGCTGCCTCCCTCCTCCCCACCGTGGTGGGGCAGGAGTAGGAAAGCACCCATGACCCTGTGGATGCAGGTGACAGGCTGGGATGTGGCAGCTGGGACGGTGGCAGTAAATTAAATCTCTGGTCCTGAACCATCTGGCAAGGTCTGGCATTAAACCTTCTTAACCCCCAGGACTGGGGCCACATCCACCCCCCTCTTGGTCTAATGCTGGGCTGTATCAGCTCTCTCCCAGCTCCCAGAGGGCTGTGGTGCTGGGGTTTGTCCTTCTTGCTGCTTTGCCCCCAGGGATGGATGTGACTCCCGTGCCCCTGACAGCAGCTTCCCCCTCTGCAGGGCATGCCAGGTGCAGCACTGGCAGAAGCACAAGCCTGCCTGCAACCTGATGGCCGAGGTGACAAAAAGTGTGGATGACCTGTAAGAGAAGTGGTGTCTGGCATCTGGCCCATGGCTCAGAGAGGCACAGATTCCCCCGGTGTGCAGCCTACAGCTGGAAAGAAGCTGGCAAAGGCCCCTTCTGCCTGCTCCCAGTCCCAGGCAGCACTAGCCAGGGTCAGCCTCTCCTCTCCCACCGTGCTGCCTTCTCCAGTAAATATCCTTGTGCATCCCACAGCTGCTTGGCTTCTGCTTTTTCTCTCCTAGCTGAAGGTAACAAACTGCTTCCTCCCCTCCCTTCCACACAGTGAGAGGCGTGTGTCCATTTTCTGTGCAACAAAGAAATCCCAGAGAACCCAAAAAAGCCTTAAGATTGTGGTTACCTTACTGCAGCTGGGGAGGGAGGGAGTGAGAAGCCCTCTGTGCCGCCTCTTGCCATCGTTAGAGCAGCGTGGGGAGCAGAGGATGTGGTTTGCACGAGCATCTTGCTGTGAGAAAGAGTTTCTTGGGTATTTGTCATCTCCCACCTTGCAGGGACGATTCACCCCATTTCCTCTCCCTTGATGTGATGTTAGCACCAAGGGCTCGGCCCCCTGCCCACCAGCATTACCAGTAAACAGGGTTTACTGCTGGGGATGCCTTGGGGTGCATCCCCACCTCCCACTGGTCAGCAGCTGCTGCCAAAGGGCTGCAGCCTTGGTCTGAGCACAGCTGGGAAAGGTTGGCCATGTCCTTTTATTGATGGGGTGCTGGAGAATCCCTGACACATAAAAACAGGCTTTGCACCAGGGCTGCTGCTGCAGGAGCCACGGCAGCAGGCAGGAAACCATCTCGGTCCAGCTGCAGCCCCGGCTGAGCAGCCTGTGCTCAGAGCTCAATAGAGAGAGCTCGGAGCTCCTCACCCCAAGCCCAGGCTGCCCCTCCAGGCCAGCAGCCCGCGGGAGCAGCAGCGCTCTCCGTAGCTCTCCGTCTGCTTCTCACCGCCGCCAGGGCTGCCTCCAGCCCCTTCCCCACTGGGAAACTGAGGCAGGGAGCGCAGTTTGTCCTTCTCCTGCGAGAAGAAGCAGAGAGAGCGGAGCGGCTGCAGCGGGCCCCCTTCCTCCGCGGCGGCTCCGGGAACCTCATCCCCGCCTCCAGCCCGCCCCGCCGGGCTCGCCGGGACTGGAGTTGGCGATCGGGAGCCCGGGGCATTGCGCCGTTCTCCCCCCCACCTCTCCTGCCTCAGTTTCCCCGCGGTGCTCGATCGGGGCGGCCCCTCCCGGTCCCCGCCCCGGCCCCGGTCCCGGCCCGGTCCCGGCCCCCGCCCCGCCGCCGAGCAGC
>VZRH01000652.1:759693-772079 GCA_013397555.1 Urocynchramus pylzowi | reverse complement strand
CGGGATTCCCCGCGTGGCCCTGCCCCTAGCTCCGGGCAGTGTCCGGGATGCGGGGCTGGAGCCCCCGGGACCGGGATCGCCGTGGGGGACACCGCGCTGCGCGCCACGGCCGGGGGTGGGTTCAGCCCCGCGGGGCCGGGGGCATCCCTGTGCCGCGCCGCCCCTGAGCTCCGCTGTCCCGTGCCACGAGTGTCCCCCAGCGGTGCTGTGGCTCCTTGTCCCCGACACTGCCCTGCTCTGCCTGCGTCCGTGCAGCCTCTCCGGCCGCTGCCCTGTCCTGAGCGGCCCCGCGTGGCAGAGCCACCTCCCTGCCCGCGCTCCTCGGCTGCTGGGAGAGTCCCCGTGCCGTGCTCGCTGCGGCTGCTGTCCTGCGCTGTGGGTGTCCCCAGGCCGTGCCTTTCTGTGCCTCCTGGCCCCACGCGTGAGTGGCCCCCGGCCGTGCCCTCCTGTGGCTGCAGTGCCCACGCGGGAGTGTCCCGTGCCACCGCGGGCTGTGTCGCGCCGGGTCCTGCCCGGTGCCGTGAGCTCCCTCCCGGCAGTGCCCTCCTCCCGCCCGGGAATGGCCGTCGCTCTCCACTTGGCGAGCGGCGCCCGCCCGGAGCAGCCCGCGTCCATCGCGGTGACCTTCCTCCCCCCGCCCCGTCCGTGTCTGTTTGTCTTTCCAGCCCACTCATCGCCGGCCAGTCATGGGGTGTTGACTCTGCGCATTCCTTCCCAGCCGAGCCCGCCGCCGCCGCCGCTCATTCCGCGGGGCTGACGCTGCTGTCCCACTCCGGGGCCGCTCTGCTGGGCTCCAGCTGCTGATAAATTCGGGGACTTTGAGGAGGTGGAAGAGGTGACCCTGGGTGACCGGCACCGCTTGGGAAAGGAGGTGTGGATTAATGCCGGTCCTGACTTGGGGATAAAAGCTTCAAGGTCTCAGCTCTCCCCAGGCAGCTCCAGGACTCACCCAGAGCACACCAGCACCATGGCATCAGCGTGGTCCTGCTGGGTCCTCCTGCTGCTCCTGCCTGCCCTGACCCACGCTGGGGGGCCTGGTCCTGTTCTCGTCAACCGCCCCTTTGTCACCATCTGGAACATCCCCACTGAGCGCTGTGCCGAGAAGTACAACGTCACCCTCAGCCTGGAGGTCTTTGATGTGTTGGCCAATGACCAGCAGTCCTTCACCGGGCAGGACATCACCCTCTTCTACAGTGACAAGATGGGTCTCTTCCCCTACTACACATCTGAGGGACTGCCAGTGAATGGGGGGCTCCCCCAAAATGCCAGCCTGGAGACTCACATCCACCAGGCCACCCAGGACATCAAGGTGGCCCTGCCCAGCCCTGACTACGGTGGGCTGGCTGTCATCGACTGGGAGAAGTGGCGCCCGCTGTGGATCCGCAACTGGGACTCCATGGAGATCTACCAGCGGAAGTCGGAGGAGCTGGTGCAGCAGGAGCACCCGCAGTGGCCCCCCAAGGAGGTGGAGGAGATGGCCAAGCAGCAGTTTGAGAAGAGCGCCCGTGATTTCATGAACAAGACCCTGTGGCTGGGCGAGAGCCTCCGTCCCAGTGCCTACTGGGGCTTCTATGGCTTCCCCGACTGCTACAACAATGACTTTGACAGCCAGTCCTACAACGGGACGTGCCCAGATGTGGAGCAGCAGAGGAACAAGAATCTGTCCTGGCTCTGGAGGAGCAGCCGGGCGCTCTACCCCAGCATCTACCTGCCCCTCCGCCTCAATGGCACCAACAAGGTTCTCTCCTATGTCCGGCACCGCGTGGCCGAGGCTTTCGCTGTCCAGCAGGGAATCCTTGACAGTGGCATCCCCGTCCTGCCCTACTCCCAGATCGCCTTCGAGCTCACTCTGGACTTCCTTTCCCAGGTGATGGGGATGTGGGGATAGTGGGCACCTCTTGGGCTGATGGGTTGGCACCAGGGAGTCTTTATCTCTGCTGGGGCTGTGTGGGGGCTTTGGGCACTGCTGACTTCTCCTCTCCCCGTGGGTGCAGGAGGACCTGATGCACACCATCGGGGAGAGCGCGGCTCAGGGTGCTGCTGGCATCATCCTCTGGGGCAGCCTGGACTACAGCACCTCCAAGGTGAGTGCAGACAGTGGCATCAGGTCCCTGTCAGCAGGGACCCCCAGCTCCTCAGCTGTGCGGGGCTGTGACACCGAATGCCATTGCAGGAGATGTGCCTGAGGCTGAAGGACTACGTGGAGGGGCCCCTGGGCCACTACATCGTCAATGTGACGGCCAGCGCTGACCTGTGCAGCCAGACCCTGTGCTCCGGCCAGGGCCGCTGCGTGCGCCGGGACGAGCAGCAGGGCTACCTCCACCTGGACCCCTCGCGCTTCACCGTCGACCTGCATGCTGGCAGGCCCTGGCTGGTGGCCCAGAGCCTGGAGCCTGGGGAGGACATCTCCAAACTGGCCAAGGAGTTCAGCTGCCAGTGCTATGACAAGTGGCAGGGACCCCGCTGTGACACCCAGGGCTTTGCCAAGTGACCCCCCCATGCAATCCTCCCACCCTGGGGACGCTGGGGCAGACAGGGTGACACTACCTCAGCACCCTTGCCGTGGGGTTGAGAACCTGGCTGTGGGACGCTTAATAAAACCAGAAAGCACCAGCAAGTGTCTCCTTGTCTTCTGCTGCAGCACGTTTTGGGGTGGCAGGGTCCTCCTGGAACACCACTGCTGCCAAGGGCTGTCCTTTGGGCTGGGAGTTTGGGAGGTAATGCCTCAGAGAAACCACAAAGAAAAAAGAAAATTTATGGGAAAAGACATAGGAAGAGGGGATGGTGGGGCAAGAGGTTGAGAAATGGAAGAATGATAGGGAATGGCCAAAGAGTGGAGGCAAAGGGGGTGAAAAGATGTGATTGTGTGGCTGTAGCTGAGGGAGTGTGCTCCAACCCCTCACTGTGCACAGAGGAGTGGCCTGAAACCAATGCCCCCACTTTGCTTTCCCCTGGATAACCATATGCAAAGCAGTTAAGCCCACAAATGATATGCAAAAGCACTGATTGCTGTAACCCAGGCCACAGACTTAACTGTACCTTTTTCAAAGCAGCAGGGAGCAGGCCTGAAACCCTGGCCCAGCTGAGATAAAGATGTTGGCATCTTCCTCTGGATGTTCATCTTAGGGCGGGGAAATCACATGCTCATTTCTCTGATTTTAGGCTTGAATTCAGGTAATCTCTCCTTTTCAGGACTGCACTGCATGGCACTGTGTGTGCACTGACGACTTACAAAGCTGCACCCTTAATTTTTAAGCTGGTTGGTGTAAACCATTGCAGAGTTACTACATTTCTTATTTCACTTCTTCTTGTTACATTGAGGAGGATCTGAGAAGATACCACTGCAAACATAATTAGGCCTTTGGATTCCCTAGTCACAGCTTTCAGAAACACACACTCTGTTATTACCAAGCTCTTTGACAAGCTGGGGGCCCCTGAAAAAATTAGTCATATTTGGATTTTGGCCCAGAATTAATAGTTTTATCTAATTCTTATAGAGATAGCTTGGTAAATGTTGTATGTTAATAGTGGAAACAGTATTATCTTAGTATTTTTTGTATGTGAAATGTGATTTAACTTAAATGAGCACTCAAACACGCTCCTCCCAAGCTACAGGAAATCTGATATTTGCCCTGTATTAAATGCTGAAATGGAAAGCAAAGTTCACCTTGCTTCTTCACACAGAGAAAATTACCATGAATTTCAAGTCCTCCTTATGTCTGGAAGGGATCAGAGCTATGTGCTTGTAACTTCAGGTAATTTAATGCGCTTCAAGTATTCAGCTAACTGGGGGCTGGTCTGAAGTTCTCCTGGACAGTATTATCTCAATCCATTAACCAAAGCACTGAGGTGGGCATCAGCAAAGAGACATTTCCTCAGGAGCTGCAGAGGCTCTGGCACTGTCAGAAGCCACAGAAGCCCTGCAGAAACCCTGTCTCCAGGTGTGGGTTTGTGGCTTTTCTTAAAGAAAAGTGAGGCTGGGAAGTGACAGACTTCCTTATTTCTTGAAACAGCTCCTTTTCTTGTTTTTGAAATAATGCAAACTTAGGCATGAATGCTGTTTGCCACTTTCAAATAATAGCTTTGAATGTGTAAGAGGATTTGCTTTATTCATCCTACTTATTGTAGCACTTCTTCTGTCCTTGCCCCTCACACTGTGTCTAAAAACACCCAAGACACTGGATTTCATGTAATTGAGCTTGTCTTGCTCCAGACTCTGAGGAATGGAGACTAGAAAGGCACTGCATGGGGTGCCAGCAGACAATGGGGAAGCAGGGAACATCTGCTGGGTGTTTTTTTCCAGGTCTGAAAACCTGTCCATGTGTCTGGCTGTGCAAAGCCAGCCTGGCAGAGCCAGCCAGGCTGGAGTGTGCTGGAGAGCAGCCAGCAGTAATCCAGGCACGGGCCTTTGTGGGGTCACATTTCTGCCTCCCGGTGGGATGTGCTCTCGGTGTTGTCACAGCAGCTCCTGTTTTCCATGCTCTGGGTGACTGACAAACTGCTGTGTGCAGAGCCCACTTGTCCCCTGCATTACAGGCTTCACACTAAATCAAGTTCTAGGCTTTTTCCACGTGCTGCTCTAAGAAATGAGGGGAGTCTGTCACTTAGAACTGTTCTTACATTGCCAGGTTTTTTATTTCAATGGCTCATTATTTTTTGTCTACGTTGTTTAAGACTCATATCTCCACAAACAGTCCTAAGTATTTACCATAATTTACTATCCCAAACAGAGAGATTGAACTGCTGAGTGCTCTGAAGATAGAATGGTAATTTTACAATCTAGAATGAAGATACTTGTAGTGAGGAGCCTTTAAATGCTTTGATGTAACCAAGACATAAGTAGTTCAGCTGAAGGGTAAGGTCTTGCATAAAACAGATGGAAGGAAGCCCTTCCAAGTAATTCACAGGCTTTTCAGATACAAACAGGAAATTAATGGCCTGTTATTTGCCTAATAAGAAAAGTCCTCATCTGCCTTGTTTCCCTGACTAAAAAACTCAGAATCTGTATAGAGAGATATTTCCCACGTTGTTAGAAATCAGTTTAGTCTGACACTAAGACACAGTTTTCAGTTTTGTCTTGGATTAACAGCCCACACCTATGGTTAGATGACCAAGGAGGTGGCGTATTTTGAGACTCCAGAAGTTGTTTTAGGAGCCCATTAGCTATCATTTGCTGCTGTATTTCACTTCATCCAAAGATATGGACTGAAGCCATAAAACTAAAATTGGGAGTATGTGAAGCAGGTCCTTCCAGACCACTTCTTGCATCTCTTCCAGATGGATGCTGAGCTTCTCCTGATATACAAGTACAAACCTCTTTCGGAAGAAATAAATCCTTCCCAAAAGCAGATCACAGCAACTGTATGTCTTGAAATGAAAGAGATGGCATGAGAGTCTTTAAAGTGCCCTTTATTCCATTCTCATTGCAGCGAGGCTTGTGGCACACGGGGCTGGTCACTCAGAGCTCAGGTTGCTGCGTGGGCGTGCAAACACACGGCAGCTCAAAGGCAGAGAGGAGGGCTGGGGCAGGTTTTGGTCACTCTGTTTGGCTGCAGTTGCAGAAAGCCCCCCTAACTCCCAAACACACGCTGCTCTGCTGTGGCCAAAGCTTCCAGGTGAGCAGCTCACCCGGCAGGAGAGCTAAGGGAACTCAGAGGTACCTCAGCGAAACACGAGACCAGGAGGAGGAGGAGGAGGAGGAGGCAGCAGCACAGAAACTGCCTCCAGTGACACTTGAGCCTGTGAGCAGCCTGAGGGGCTACCCAGAGCAGCAGAGGTTCCATGGGCTTTGAATAAAGCACCCCTCATATGCCAATAGCACTGAAGGTGTGCACAAGGCGTCATTGCTCTCCTGTTAATGCTTTTAACTAAAACTTGCCACTTCTTTTCCACGTGCAGTGCCAAAGTTCACTTCTGATTATTGTTTCAAAAGTGAAACATCTGCTCCTACAGAAATAATTTCCAGAGCTTGAACGCAAGACTCTGTATCCCAACCCCCCTCAGTGTCACTCAGAGCAGCGCCAACTTGAACACAAAATTTTCAAGCTACCAGTTAGCTAAATTGAAAGCGGCTCTTTCTTACAATGCCTTTGTATCTCTGTATCTCTGTTTTGTTTGAAAATCACCCACTCCAAACCTTTTCCATTACTCAGGCATTTCTAGAAAAGATGTGAAAAGATTTATATAAAACAAACCATATTTAAGAAAGATCTAAAGTGGTCTTCAGGGGCCACAGGCTCTGCTACTGCCCTGGACCTGACATCCCTTGTTTCCGAGAACTAGCAGGAATATCAGCCTTCATCCCTGTGATTCATCAGACTGCAATTTCAGAAGTTACTTGGAAAAAACAAAAGTAAGCCCCGAAGCACCGTTTGCGGGCTCCCAGCGAGTGTTTAAACATCCAGCACAAACAGCAGACCCTGCTTTATGCTGTACAAACAAAAATGCCTCTGCGCTTGGGAACGTGTCCCGCTTTGTTCCAGAACTTTTAAAATCTGCCATTCCTGGGGCTGGGCAGCAGAGCAGGACTTGCACCACAAGAATGTGGGCGCAGCAGCAGCTCCTTTGTTGCGAGTGCTCCCGGCCAGCCTCAGGCAGGGCTGGTGTGTGGGGTGCAAGGGCTTCCACGTTTTCTGCCTGAGAAAAGTCTACTTTGTGCTTTTCACTGCCGGTGGGACAGTCAGAGGCAGAGCACTTGTCCTGTTTGCAGCATCTCCGCCGCTCTGATTTGGCAGCAACTTCCCTCCTAGTTATTTTCCACCCTGGGGCTTTAAAACAGGCTGAGCAGTGTCCTGTGCTGGCATTAGTAAATCAGCAGGAGCGTTATCAACAGCCCGAGGAGGTCAGAGTGAGGCCCTGGGAGTGCTTCCAGAGAAGCTGCTGGCTTGCACTGTGTAAAACACCTTGTAAACTCATTTTCCACCAGTAACATGTTAAGCACAAAGCCATATCATATAGTGCTCCAAACTCTGCTCTAACCTGCTGGTGCAGACTTCAAGCAAACACCAAATAATACAGCAAAACATTTTGTGGAAACTGTCCTACATTTGACTGTAACTCCTCAGGAGGAAAAATTTGATTTGACAGGTTACTGGTCCTATTCCCCAATTAAGACATAAACAGTTGTAATCCTCTGTGCTGTTGGGCAGAGTTCAAGGTTAGTTACAGCAAAACCAAACCAAGTTAGAACTGAAACAGGGGAAAAAAAATAAAACAAACCCAAAATTTGGAGGCAGAACCTGCCCACAGTGCAAAGCATATATTCTTTATTATCTTATTTGTTTTAATACACACCAACTGATACCTGCACACAGCAGATACCAGCTGAGATAACAGGAAGGGAGTTCAATATTTAAGGCTTGGCTTTTCTCACCATAGCAACAAATCTGTAAGGAGAGTAAGAGGACATGGATAACTGGCAGCATCCAGCCCAGCAAGGGCAGTGGTGCAGGCAGCCTGAATCTCCCACAGCAGCACGGTGCCCGATGCAGAACCACTGTGGATGTCTGAACACAAGCACCCGGCGTACCCTGGGGAGTGAGTGCTGTGCAAATCAGCAGCAGAGTAAACACAGAGGTAGGTGTTTGCTTCCTTGTCTTCGAGGCAGCTGGGAAAGAGGGTGGTCTCTGTTTAATCTTATTTTCATTTTATAAAATGGGGCAGGTGGTGACCCTTGAGTGTGGGTCTGCTCTCCCTGGCTGCATAAATCAGATCCTGGGGCTCAAGTGGCTCTTCACAGTCACTGGCCTAGAACAGAAGAGCCCTCCAAAGGTACCCTTTTCTCTCTGCACCTCGGCCACTTCAGCAAAATTAGTTGAATGAAACAGATTCTCTGTCTTAAATACATGCTGCATTTATTCATGTGGACAAACACCTATGTTGCTTTTTATTTCATGGGTTAACACTTGCTCATCCACTGATAGAATTTGCTGAATCAGTAATTACATTCAAATTGAATGAAATAACTTGAAAATCTGTCATCAGTGTCCTTGGTGAGCCCAAGAAGAATTGCCACCAAAATCTACTTGGAGTTAATCTTCAGGGTTAGCTTCAGGATGTTGATCAGAATGGTCATGAAACCTTTTGCACTTCAGTTATGACTAGAAGGCATAGTATGAATGCTAATTTTCTGCCAACTACCAAAAAAAAGAAATAAAAAATAACCTTATATTTGTTTTCTAAGCAAGAGAAAATGATTTCTACCTATGCAGGTTTATCACAAAATACCTACCAATAGCCAAGAGTAAGGGGATCAATCTTTAAAATGCCCTGATCTATGTTCTTGGTAGACAAATCGATGTCAGAGTTATTTTAACAAGGCAGTTAATTGATGAGGAATCCCCAAGTTAGAAGAGACACACACCAGAGTATTCATTTCCTTTATGGCCTAAGCTCAGCATTTATTTCTTCTATCACCCAGACACTGGTGGAAAGAAATGCCACACCAATGCAAGCAATTTCCAAAAAAATGTGCTTAATATAATATTTATATAATCTTCTTACATGCTGCCTGTTGTGAAGGAGAGCTGTGATTAAAGATACATTTTTTTCTTAGCCAAAGGTTATGGAAAATCTCAGTTGTCTGGGATCAAGAAACAACACTTGACTACAGCTGCACATACAAAAACTGAGCAGCGTAAAAATAGCACAACAAGCACTCCAGCAATGCACACAACAAGATCTGCCTCTTCCAAAGAGCCTGAGAAAGGCCAGGCAAGCTCTTGGGGTCTGACCAGACTGGAGATGAGAATTCCCACTCAAAAAGATAAGGCTTCCCAAACATTCACATTAAGTCTTCAGTCTTGAGGTACCTTAACATGCTTCTATGCTTCAGGACAAGGATACACTTGATTTTTTAAGATCTTATAGTCTAGACAAAAGAAACAGTTCAGATAAATGAAAAAAAAAAAAAAGGTACAGCATTAGCAGTGACTGCAAGGTGACTACATTAATAATTGTATTAACTTTTGCTTGCTGGTTCACCCATTGGTTTCTTCCTTTTATTCTTCTCCTGCACACTTATAATTTGGATAAAGATTGCAAATATATCTTTAAGAAAGAATTGTGTTATCTGGCTGAACTGAATGCAGTGCAATCCTGCATGTGGCCAATTTCCAAGGAATTTAACAAAGCACCCAACAGCTTAAACCTTCCAATGAAGCTGAGGAACAAAAATCCAATTGATTTACTCATCTTTAAATTATTGTCATCCAGAGGTAAAAATTATTGGCTCACATTAGAGCAGGAGGAACGTGACCTGTGAAAAACACAGTCAATAGGATTGGTGTCCCCAGGCAGTCCAGGCCTGCCCCAGCCACGTTGCTCTGATAAGCCCCATCAGATGATTTCCCTTGCCAAGCAGCTGAAGGAAAAATGTATTTTTGTGGCCTTCTCTTCAGTTCTTTGAAACCACAAAGCCACATGTAGGGAAAAATATTTTCCAAGGCCTGTAAGTGCAGCAATTTTTCCAATTTAACTATTTTTGAGAAAAGCACAGGACTAAGTCAAACATTTTCCAAATGGATGACCCTGCTTGCTCAGTTTATCCAAGCACAAGCAAGGGTCAAACATCCCAGGCAGAAACTGTGAGTATTTACCTTGAACACTCTTCTCTCCTGCTGAGTTCTCCTAAATGCAAATAAATTATCAGATTTATTTTTTTTCCCCTCATGAATCTGTTCCTAGTTCCAGTTGCCAAATTAACTACACCTCACCAATTTGGACAAAATCTCAACAACCTCATCAGTGGTTGACTACACAGATCTTGATCAAAACCCAAGATTTCTAGCAAGTTTTGCTGTTAATACTTGCACTGGTTTATCAGTGATTTAATGTGCCTTGTTTTTGGGAACACTGAAGTGCTCTGCACAGTTAAGACCCTGCAGTACAGCTTTTGTGGGGGGCAGCTGCTGCTGTATCTTTAATCATACAAAGGCCAAGGTGTGCCTTCCCACCTGGAAAAAAATGCTGTGGAGGAGGACAACCATGGTTAAGCAGAAGAGAAAAGCTCAGACAGAAAGGGCTGGTTGGTGCCCCGTGAGGCTCTGCCCAGCAGCAGGGCAGGGTTACAGGCTGCCTTCCCCGCTGCTGCTCGGGACCTTCTGTTCTGCCAAGAGGAGTGGAGGCTTCTGGCTGACACTGAGCCTCATCTCGCTGCCAGTGGGACAGGGGGGTCACTCTGAACCTTTTTACCAACATCAAGCAGTAAGGAATCCTTGCAGATGGGTGGTTTTGTTGGATTTTCTTTGTTTTTAAGGCCAAGGACAGGAGGGTGAGCTGCTGCAGTGCCCAGCCCCCTGAGCTCCATTTCTGGCTGTGCCTCACTACCTGCTGCTTCACGCCAGCTGCAAAAAACACTATTTTTTTTTTTTTTTTAATAAGACATAGGGATAAGGTTTCACTAAGCCCAGAAACTGTGACTAAAAGATGTTTCACGGGGAGAGCAGATGAAACAAAGGGCCTCTCTCCTATCCCAGGGCTCAGAATTGTACAATATTTCTTTCAGAGAAATTCTCAAACAACTCCAGTGGCCCTTACTTCAAGCTGGAAGCAGTCAGTGACCAAAAACAGAGTTAACTAAATCAAGTTTTGAGCTATGCCATCTGTGCCAGTGACAAATGCTCTGCTCCAGAGCAGCCCAGGGACATGGTGGCCCTGAGTACCCACCACATCATACCCCTCCTTCTTGCTCTTTGCAGTAGACAACAAAGCTTGCTAATGTAGAAAAGGCTATGTTAAGTCACTTGAGGTTTTTAGAAGATAAAGAAAACTAATCATTAATATTTCAGATGAAATCATGGAGAGTTAACAAGGATTAAGTACTGTCCAGAAGGTGGACACAGGTGACTTCCACCTCCACAGACCCAACACCTGCACCGTGGCACCCCAAGAAGCCGTTTGGCTCAGGGGGCTGCACAAGGAGCTGGATCTTTGACAGTTCCCTGAAAGAAAAGGAATTTCCCCCAGCATTGCACCAAGAGTGATACACTTTTCTCTTGTGTTTGCCTTCAGCTGTGACAGCCCAGCATTGGAGAAGCAGTAGGGGTTTGGTCTCAGACCAAAGTAACCCGGTCCTTGCTCTGAGTCACCAGGCACACACGTGAAGGAAGGGATACCAGGCATCCTACTGATCTCAGATGCTGAGTTTCCTCATTGCAGGAGACATTCTCACCTGCAGATAAGCATGCAATACTCCCTGTCTAAAAAATCCACACCAACAAACCACCCTTTCTTTCATGTGGCTTAATTTCTGTAAGTAATTCAGAAGTTGTACTTTATTAACTGAAGTTTTAAAGCGTCAGGTGATGCCCAAGCGGAGCGAACATAGTTACAATGCTTATGTTGCCAGTGGGGGTCTGAAACCAGCTGCCCAGACAGAAAACTTAGAGTTGGTATCACTGGGAGAAAACTTGGGAAGCAGGATAGTGGTGTGTAGGTAAATGAAAAGACATCCTGACAAGGTAAAGACAATTTGCATGTGAATTTTACGCAAAACAAAAAAAAAAAAAAAAAAAAAAAAACCACCAAAAAAAAACCAAACCAAAAAACAACCAAACTTAACTCCATTGCTTATGTCGACCATTTTCATCTTAAAAGGGGAATTATTACTGATTTTTCACTAGTAAGTGAAAAATTAGTGGGTTTAGACTGATGCTTCCTGAACCTTCCTTCATGCTGTGTTTGGCCCCTCTCTCGCCCGCAGTGGTGTTTCCCCCTCCCCACACTCGTGTTTACCTATCTCTGCAGGCCAAAGGCACAGACACTCAGATAACTCTCCTGAGCACAGTGCTGCCTCTCCAGCTCCTCACCCCAGAGCGGGACACACCGTGTGATAACAGCTCTGAAGCTTCTACACACACCCATTTAGTTCATGCCTGCCTCGGGGGACAGCCCAACAAAACTACAAAGCCGTGAGGAAAGGCAACCACAAAAATAACGTGTCCCAACCTGAACAAAATAACAAACGCACTTCAGTATCACCCCAAGGATGGTATAAAGACCTAGAGATTTTTTGTCATTAAGCTCAAGCTGGTGTCAGGGGGATGCTGTGTGTGTCCCCAGGGATGCCGTATGCAAGGGCAGCGCGATCTGAGCCCGAAGCGGGTGGGCGGCTGTGCCCGGAGTGCCCGTAGAGCCTGTATGTGCCCAGACTGGCTTCCCCGGCACCGCTCCGGCTCCCTGCGAGGGGGATCCCGGCCCCGGCTGCTCTCCTTGCCCTGCCCCGCTGTCGGGGTGAGCTCGGCTGGGTCAGCGCTGGGTCAGCGCTGGGTCACCTCTGGCTCCGCGGAGAAGCTGCGCGGGCGCTGCTCGGCCCGGCCGGGGGCTCGCTGCTCATCCCGGCCGGGGGCTCGCTGCTGGGCCCGGCCGGGGGCTCGCTGCTGGGCCCG
>VZRH01000652.1:743961-758984 GCA_013397555.1 Urocynchramus pylzowi | reverse complement strand
CGGCGCTGCCGAGGTAGGACCCCCGGGAGCCCCGGGAGCCCGCGGGAGGGAGCGGGGCCGCGCCGCCGCTTCTCCCCTCCCGCCCCCGGCTTCCCACCCGCGGGGCGGCCCCCGAGAGAGCCGCGCGCGGTCAGGGCAAGGCTGATCGGGGGAGGGGGTGCTGCTGTTTTCCTGGAGCCCTGGTCGGGATTTTCCCTCCCGGCTCCACCGAGGAGTGAGGGTGCCCGGCATCTCGGAAAGCTCGGCCGGTGGAAATGGGAATTGCGGCTTCTGCTGGAATAGCCCTGGGTGAAGGAAGGGTTGGGAGATGTGGCGTGGAAAGAGGGAATCGTAGTGTAGCAGCAGCTGTTTGCTTGCCGAGTTATTTTTGGAGATTGCTGTGCTGTGATGGACTTTTTTTCCCCAACTGTCTGTAGGAAGGCGGGTTTACATCTCACTCCTCCAAGCCTCGGTGCTCTCCATTTGCCGAGGAAGGATGTAAAAGCAGTGCTTTGGCATATACTGATCTAACTGGTTATCTCTTCTTCCCTTATTCCTAAGAGCAGCTCCATAAAAAGCACATAATCTGCACCTTTTTTATCTTCCTCAGTGAGATTTGGCTGCTGGCTCGTTGGGGCCTTCCTTGGAAAGGGCTGGCTCTCCCTGGGGACCGAGGTCTGGCCTGCTTGTCAGGCACTTTGTGTAATACAGGGTGACAGCTGTGATGCAAGTGCACCAAAACTTCTGCCCATAGCCTTAGTCATGGTTATGTTTGGATGTAATTTCCCCACTTCCCAGGAAAATTGTATTACGTAGGCTGGAAAACAAGCCAGGCAGTGCTGCTGCCGTGGGGCAGGACGGGGAGGCAGAGGTGGATGTGGCAGTGAGGGTGTTGTACTCGGGTTGGGTAGCGGGACCAGGACCCCGAGCTGCCCGGTGTCACACAAAGCCAGGTGTCACCGGGTGCACAGTGGCTGTGGCTCTGCCCAGTGAGTCACAGGCTTGCTCTTGTTTACAGCCATCCCTTTGCTTCTGCCAGCCTTACAGTGGGCAGCTGCCTGCTTCCTCCGTGCCTGACACCAACCCAGGGCATGGAAGGGGGTTTCAGTGAGGTTGGGGTTTCAGAACCTCTCGGACTAGCGGGGGGACCCCCATTCAGCTTTGAAACGTGGTGGTGGCCCTTGCTTTGTGGCTGAATGAAAACCCCTTGGCTGCCCCTTTGGTCATTCCCCCGATGCTTGTGCTGGCATCTTCCATGAGCAGGGATTTGTTGGCTGTGCCAGGGGAATTGCATACTGCCCTGGCTGCTCTTGCCAATACCTGGCTCCTTGTTGGCTCTGTAGCAGGTCCCTTGGTGCTTGTGTGGCTCTTTGAGATGTGAGGAGGAAAAATGAAGACGTTAATACTGAAGAAACTTGAAAACTCTTTTAAGATTTTTTAAGCTTTAAAGACGTTAATTCCAAATTAAACTTCTTCTATTGGCAAATGCCAGAGAAACTAGTTCATTTGAGGCAAAAACATACTAAACCAGCTATAACTTGGAGCAATCCCATATATATATGATCGAGTTTGTAGTGCTTTGTGTAGAGCTGAAGATGGGACTGAGTAAATGCCCGTTGTAGGACTCCTGGTGCTTGTCCAGTGTGTTGCAGAGCAGTTGCAAAGTTACCAATAAGTTTGCTTAATGTGACCTTACTCAGTTCCGAGGCACTCCCATAATTATGGCTGCAATTAAAGGCAATAACATCCATTTACATAAGATGCCAGTCCTTTTAAATCAGTGCATCATCTAATGAGAGCATTCATGTAGGGATAGCTGTGCAGGATGAGGACCCAAAGCTGAGGGCATTTTGGAGAGGATTTGGTTTCAGAACTTTCTTGAGGTCATTCAAAGGAAGGATCTGCTATAAAATAGGACATTTTGTTATGAAAATGTACTGATTTATAAATATAACCCTTACCAGTAGCAGGATGTTGTTGAATTGAGTGATTGTAACACTTCGTTTTTTTAATGTATCATCCATCCAATTAAAAAAAACATCAGCCTGGTTGCAACAATATTTTTCTCAATTTGATTGCGTCAATGTTCCTTCTGCTCTTATGAGTAAGAGATCTGGTAAATCTAACTTGTGGACAGTGTTTAATTGCTGGTGAAGCACTATGGATGTGTTCTGAATGGCTCACTGGACTTGCTTGGTTTCCTTAGGGCTTAACCTCTGCGTATGATGCCCACAGATTTTCCCTTGAGATAAATATAAATCTTAGACTTGAAGTGCTGGAAAAGATCGCATATTTGGGGAATGCTTCAACCTTCTGAAAGAAATGACCTGATGGAGTATTCCCACCTCCCCACTCTACATGTTTTGTTATGTTTCTCTTTTTTTGTTTGCTTTAAGTTGTTGAATATGCTGTAAGCTTGTGGCCCCACACCCTGGGTGGGGCTTCTTGGGAAGAGTCGCAAGGTCAGTGTAGTAGAAAGGGTAAAAATTGTCAAAATGCAAGTGAGGAGGCACCAGCTGTGAGCCTGAGAAGTGCAGGGTTCCTTGGGTCTGCGCTGGTTTTCCCCAGAAGCCATTTTTGCCCATTATAAGAGAAATAATTAGTCTGTTAACCTTTTCTCACAGGCAAAGTGCTTGGCTTGAGGTGTCTGAGACCATAAGAGGTTAAGTAATTAAATTATAAAAGGCAGTAAAAGAGAATAATCAACTCCAAACTCCCTAGACCGTCTAGTTGGGCTCTCCAGTGTCTAAAATTAAGCAATTTAGGTTGATTCTGATTTCACTAGATTTTTACCAGGCATTTAAAGTGGGGCTGCAGGAGAGAGTCCCATGTTGCTTCAGACAGGTTGTTATTTACAGCAGTGGTGGATTGGTTTTGGGATGGTTTGGTTGTGCAGAGGGGCAGGGTCAGGGGCAGCTCTGGCCTGGGGTGCTCTGACCAGGCTCCAGCGTGGGGCTGGGGTACCTTCTAAACCAGGCTTGTTCCTGGGTGCCTGCCAAGACCTGGCCCTAAGTATTGCAATCACTCACTGATTATGAATCCTAATCCCCAGATGTACTGAACCTGTTACCTGCTGAGGCGCTGACCTGGTGAAGTAAAACCACAGGATGGCTTGGGTTGGAAGGGACCTTAAAGTTCATCCCATCCCACCCCCTGCCATGGGCAGGGACACCTTCCACTGTCCCAGGCTGCCCAGGTCCCATCCCACCTGGCCTTGGACATTCAGGGACAGGGCAGCCTCAGCTTCTCTGGGCCACCTGTGCCAGGGCTTCCCCAGCCTCACGGGGAAGAATTTATTCCTAATATCCCATCCAGCCCTGCACCCTTCAGTTTAAACCCATTCCCCATTGTCCTGCCACTCCATGTCCTTGTCAAAAGGCCCTCTGCAGATCTCTTGGAGCCCCTTTAGGCACTGGAAGGTGCTCTGATATCTCCCAGAACCTTCTCTTCTCCAAAATCACTCTGATGTGCTGAGCCGGTGAATTCTTGCAAAGAGAAGAAATACTTGGGGTTTTTTTTGGTGTAAAATGTGTTAACTTACCTGTGCTATTAAAACAGTGCAGTTTTAGGTGTCTTTAGGGCTGTGTTTTGATTCTGCCAAACTTACCTCTCGTTTGAGAAGCTGCTGCATGAGGGGCTCTCCTGGGTGTTGGTGTCTGCAACATTTAAGGGTCTGAAGTAACGCCCTGGAATTAATCCTGAAGCACTGAGCTGCCATGAATACAAATGATGAGTCTCTTAATTGTAACTGACTTGTATCCATGTGATGGATAAAAAGGATGCTTTGCAAATGTTTTATTAATAAAATGGGATGGATTTGTCATGGGTGCCCTTGTAGAAATGATGTGCCTGCTACATTGGAACATGGAATTTAAAGCTGTAATTTCTGCACTTGGATATCTGAAATACCTGCATGGCATTAGTTTCCAGGGGATTCAGTATGTTACTATATTGTTTACAGGCCATGCACAAGTAGAAAAATGTAGGAAAAAATAAAAACCAAAAAAGGTGAATGAAGGGCTTTGAGCTCTTGCCTCTTTTTGACTCTGAAGGTGAGCTAGAGTTGCCCGAACTCCTTCCTGAGTAGTTATTTAAAAAAAATTTCCTTCTGTTTCTGCATGGCTTTGTGTGGAGCTGGCTTCACACATGTTGAGCCTGGGCACTGCCAGGGGAGCTGTGTGATCCAGGCTCCTGGCACTGCTCTCCTCTGAGCAGGAGGAGAGCCTCACAACAGCCCCTGCCAGCCCCGATCCGCTGGGCTGCGTGCCTGTCACCAGAGTGGCACCTAAAAATGGCTGGGACGTGCCTAAAAATGGCTGGGACAAGCTATTCCTGCCTGGCTGGGAAAAGCCACTCGTGGTGCTGCTTCTCTGGCAGCGGGTTCCCACGTGAGGGGTTTCTCCCTGGGCACCCAGCAGCAGCCCTGGTGAGCTGTCTGTTAGATCCTGCGTGTTTTAGGTGCCAAAATGGGGCGGTTTCCCTAAAAAGCAAGAAATCCTCACGTCTGGCTTGGGTACGGTTTGTCAGTGGATAGTTTAAATCAAAACATGCAAAG
Organism: Urocynchramus pylzowi; assembly: GCA_013397555.1. Taxonomy (NCBI): domain Eukaryota; kingdom Metazoa; phylum Chordata; class Aves; order Passeriformes; family Fringillidae; genus Urocynchramus; species Urocynchramus pylzowi. The sequence continues at coordinate 754,450 of VZRH01000652.1, read as the reverse complement.
ACAAAATATTTGTGGTGATTTATTGTAGCTAAAAGCTTCTATATGACTACACCCCCTCTTTGGAGCACAACCACCATGTGTGGTCTGAAACTGCTTCTGACCGATGACCACTGACACTCTTTGGATTTAAGGCTGGCTTTTCCTTCCTTTTAAGTCTCCATTTATGGTCATATATCCCTGGAAATGGATTTGATGTTGTTGGTAAATAACAAACAGCATTTGTTGTTCATGGGAACCCTGTTGATATCCTTGAGCTGTGCAGCATTTACCTTCTGCATTAAGGAGGGGGAAAAAAAAGCTTTGTATTTTTTTTCTGCTAGCCATGTGAAACTGGTTTCCCCAAAACAATGAGGAGATTTCAGGGGTTCATGACCTCTTGTAATTAGAAAATGTCAGATGGCTTGTGAGAGGTGGACTGATGGGGGAGCAGCCCTGTTACTGCTGAAGTCATTACTCATTTTTGGTGGGAGATCAGTCTCACAGATTCTTCTTTTTTTTTTCCCTGAGAAATGCTCCATTTGGGGATTAGAGTAGAGGAGCTTAAAAATCCAAGCAGTTCTGGAAGAGATATCTCCTACAGATTTATGTCTTGGGGTTTTAACTGATTTTTCTTCCCTGGCCGGGCCAGTTCCAGGGATTTGGGCTCGTCCGGTGTCAGTGCCAGGTCTGATGGGCCCAGCTCAAAGCACTGTGTGTCCTGGGAGTGCTGGTAGGGCACCTCTTCACTCCTGCTGGCCAGTTTTCATTAAAATGAGGAAGACAAATGTTTTGAGACCTCTGTGCTGTGTGAAAGCAGGCTCAGATGTCCCTGGTGGTGAGGGGGGACCCTCAGGCACAACCGGGCCAGGGTGGGGTGTCTGGAGCCAGCAGCCCTGGACAGCTGGTGTTTCACTGGGGGTGGTGGGTGTGAGGGCTGCTGTGCTCATTTGCTTCTGATTCCCTTGCTTTGTTTTCTATTTTTGTATCCTTCTTGGCTTTCAATTGATATTTAGATTTTTGGAATGCGTTTTTACACATTCTGGTGCCAAAGGCTGTCCCTTATGGTGTTTGTGATGGAGTATGGCCTTCTGTGCACCTGAACAATTTTCTGTATTTTCTCTAGAGATACACTTGTGCTGAACCAAATTTATTTCAAAATATAATGAGAACTCAGGTGGGCTGCTTTTTTTTTAGTTTGTTTTAAAGAGAAGCTTTCTTTATTAATATTATGCTGGAGCCTCACTTGGTGAATGTTTCCCCTTGCAAGAGTTTAATGTGTAGCATTCGTGCTGTTTAGCCTGTCTGCATTCTGTAAATCTGATTATTTTGGCTGTCATAATTTTATTACTCTTATTAAGCTTCTTCATTTGCACATTGATCCTGTTAGTCTCAGGAAGCTGATAGGCCATCTAGGTCTACTTGCAAAATGCATAGAAAATGAGAAATCTGCCCTGGAGGCTCTGAATACTGAGATTCACTGCAATTTAGATCTGTGTGTCTGGCCTGTATTTTTTTTCCCCTTTGGTGCTGTTTTAGACTACCTGACTTCATTGCAGTTTGCCAAATAAAGATGAATTTTTGCTTTTATTATAAATTCTCTCACTGGTGGCTTCTGAGAAGCTTTGCTCTGGTTTTGCTTGTATTTTTATTTGGATGAATATCCTCCTTTTTCACAGAGCTTAAGAATATTTCCAGCAGCAGCTGGCGTCGCATATGCTGTGAGTTGTTTTCCTCCTTGTGTCAGTGTCAGTTTTCCATGCTGGCTTTCCAGACAGATTTATTCCTTATTTTCACAAAACCTGCTTTACTGTTGCTGTGGGACACGCAGGAACCCAAGTGTGACTGAGAGGACTTCGGGCCCCTTTCTCTTTGCTCTTGCTTCCACTGCCGTGGGCTTTTTCCCTCAGTGACTTACCTGTTCTGTAAGGTAGGCTGGACTATCCTCTGCTGGACCTTGAACTCCTGTCCCTGGTTTTTAAATTTGCCCTGGCTCTCAGTGAAGTCTGGTCCCTCTCACAAGGTGAGGTTGTACCCCCTCTCCCTCGGCCTCTGTGTCCCAGGGCTGCTTGGGGTGCTTCTCTCTATTTACCTGTTATTTATGCCACTGAAATGTTTGCACACCCCTGTTTTGTTCCTCTCTGCACAGTCACTGCTGCTTCCAATGAGTTCTTTCTTTGGTGATGTTCTCCCCCCCTCCTGGTCCAGCATTTCCTCCTCCTCCTCCCACGGTTTGACCTTGTCCTGCTCTTGTCTCCCTGTGCCCTTTTCCAGGCAGCTTCAACTTCTATTAAGTGCTGGTGACTCACAGATTCACTCTGCACCTCCGAGGCTTTGTCACCCAGCCCAGTGGCTATTTTCCTTCTTGCCTTTTTCCCTTGGAGATGCCCATCAGTCATTCAGTATTTCACACCCCAAACCCGGGGTGGTGCTTCCCAAGCTCTCTTATCTTAAAGTGCTGCTAGCTGAGAGGTAGATCTGTCCCGAAGCCTTCAAGATTTTTTAAAAATTAATTTGGTGTACTTCATGCATTTAAATTGCATGCAAATTTTGTATACACTTTGTTGTCAGTATGTTCTCCTTTTTCATCTCATCAGACATCTCCCCTAACTCATGTAGTAAGTTTTTACAGATGTTTTCCTTTGAAGTGACAGCTCTTGTAGAATTGTATTTCTGAAGTCAGTTGATAGCATTTGGTTTTAAAGGTGGCATAAGGTGTTTTAGTTCTACTCTGAGATGGCAGCTGCCCTTGTTTTATCTTTTTTTTTTTTTTTTTTAATTTAGCTGCCTAGACCTACTGTTATGAGCAAGTGGGATTCATAGGATCCTAGCTGAGTGACAGCAGAGAGGATGTGTATACACCAGAAGTGTTAAAATATCTAATATAAAAGTAGCTGAGCATAATTCATAAGCCTGTCAGCCTGGATAAGGGCTGTCTGTTGTACTTAAAACTGTCAGTCCTTTGCTTGTGCTCCCTTTAATTACATTACTGCTGATACCTGCACACTCAAACTCAGAACTGGGGAGCTTTTCTAATATTCTTGGTGATTGAAAAGGAATAGAGAGCTCTGAGGTGGTAGAGGCACTTTCAGACTGCTTAGCACAGGTTGCTTTCAAGCAGATCCAAGAGGCACAAAGACAGACATCCCCATGGATGCAGGTGTGTTTTTGTTTCCCCTTCTCTTTCAAACACTCCAGATTAATCCAGCCTTGTTTTCCGTGGTTAAATCACGGCTCTCAGGTGACTACAGTGGACCTGCTGCTGTGTCACCCTGGCAGGGGGTGGGCACTGTCCCAGGGTGCACCCACCGTGCCGGGCTGTGCCAGGCTGTCCGTGCTGTTGCTGTAGTAACAACAGCAGGTTCTCCCAGAGCAATGAGCAGGAATGACTCTCCTCAGTGCACTTGCCATCTTGGAAACCCAGGATTTTCACTTAACCTCTGGACATGTGGATGTAAATAGGCAATTTGTGCAAATTCTGTGTGTTCTGGTGTCCTCTTTCTGCACTTCTTACAAGCACAGGCCCCCTCATGTAAATAATTTGGAGTCCTGGTATAGAGCGAGAGGGTTTATCTACAAAGGGCTTTTTAACAGTGGTTGCACTCAGAAAACATGAATAATGGATGCCATCTTTCCTTTACGTTGCATCATAACAGGAAGATTTAAAATGTTGCTCAACTTTGTGATGATGGGAATAGTTTTAAGCAATACCTGGAAGCACCACTTGAGGAACGTGCCTGTTTTTCGGGGAAATAATTTCAGTGTTCTCTCAGAGGGAAAGATGGGAGAGGACTGCTTAGACTGAAGGTGTAAAGATTTAGTGATTAGTCCTTCAGATTTAACAAACAGAATTAATGCAGGCTAGCCTTAAATCTACCCCTAATAGCAGGCTTAACACAGGAAACTTCCTTGTGTGAAAACAACAGCATCTCTTCAAAAGGGTTTATCTCCAGACATTAAATTTCTCCCACATTTAAAAGAGATGAATTATTTCTTCTGAAATGTGATAAGCATCTAGGCTAACATATTTATATACCTAGAAATAAGGAAAATACTCTGAGTGACCATGCCTTGAGGAGTGCTTCACGTGAAGATAACAAAGAACAGAGTGACAGTGTTGCAAGGTGTGTATTATTTTAGTTGATATTGCTGTGTGTGAGTCTCAGTGTTTGCTCTGGGGTTCTCGTGCAATTCACGTGTTGGTGAGATGATGTTCTGCTGATCAGCTCTATCTCCCCTAATAAAGTTTATGTGCCTGCAGTGCAAGGAGTGAGTTCTGTAGAAAGTGACCCAAGAGTTTATTGGTACAATTCTTACAATAAAACCTTTGTGTGGCTGGTGCTTGTTTCCTGATGGTGGGGACCTCGTGGTCTGGGAAACACACCTGTGCTGGAATCCAGCCACACATGAGCTCTGCTGTCAGGGCTGCCTCACTGCTTTGCATGCACCATGAATAACTCTGATGATGTTTCAGCAGACAATGAGGAAAATACCATAAAAGCAAATTGCTGTGGGAATTATCTGTCTCTCCAACCAAGTAAGTGTGGTGTGAGGCTTCTGAGGGCCCAAACCCTGTCAGATCTTCCCTTGTATCAGATGTGTTGATGGTTGTTGGAATAGATAGGAGCTTGTTTTCTTGCTGATTTTCCTGTCATGAACATTTTCTGTTTGGATGAATTATTTTCCTTATCTGTGCTAAGGAATATTTTGTTTCAGCTCAAGGAATCTCTTTAGTATCTGCATTTATGTGACTTTGTCTGTGTGGGATCTTGGGTGTTGTTTAAATCTATTCCCCAGTTAGCACTGAAGAATTTTCTTGTCCTTAGTAGTAGCTTATTCTCGTCTACAGCATGATTACATCTGGGTGTTTGTTATCAACCTCTTTGATAGATTGATCTGTAGCCATGAAGTCTGGTAGTAAAATGAGCTCTTAAAAAATAATTTCTGAAGGTGTGTCTTGCTGAGGGCAGATTCTTGTTTTACTTCTGAATTCTTAATGGCTTTTTGCTTGTCTTTGGGGTAGCAGTCTATTCCAAGACAACTGGAACATTTTCCCTTTAGGCAGTGATAGGAATAAGATATGGAGTGGATGGTGCCACTAATAAAACTTGCTTGTTGCTCAAAAGAAGTGAAGGAAGTGCTAGGGCCGTGTCTCACAAGGCCTGGCCCTCGTGATTTCAGTTTGTTTGGAATCAAGTCCCAAATGGAAGGACCTGTGGACATGGTCTGGGGAACCTGCTGAACCTGTCATGTGGGATGCTTGAAATTTTTGGGGACTTAGTGGGCTATTTGTTATTTTTGCTGGACTCCTGGGACATTAGACTGTGGGAAAACAAAAAGGAGGATGGCACTTGGGGTTGAGGAGGGAACCATAGGTGCCCTTGATGAGATGGGAAGTCTTCATTTAAGGAGCTGATGTAACAAAATGTCCTGAGAGCCTGAACTGAGAAGATGTGAGTCAGTGTGTGTCACTCTGCTAACCCAGCATTGCAGCTCTCTGCCTTGATTGCTCACTGTGCTTGCTAAGCTGAATGGGAGAGAACTTACTCTGTTCTCTGTGGGAAGCTCTCTGGGAAGCTTTTGGCTCCTGGGGGATCTCTTGTGGGGGATGGCTGTTCCCAAGGCAGAGTCTGTGTCGTCATCCAGGAGCTCAGGAGCAGCCCAGGGAGGAAGAGAGGTGCTTTTTGTGGTGCAGCCTCCTTTGTCTCTGGGCTTGCTTGGCAGTGGAATAGCGAGGCTGGGTTAGTGCCTGGCTTACAGAGGTCACAACGTACTGAGCAGAAGGGCATTGTGTTTTAGGCAGCTTGTTAGGGACTTCTCTTACACAGGGAGGAAAAACCTGCCGGGCTTGATCTGCACTTCAGGAATTCGGGAATTACGTGGAGGAGAGAGCAGTCCCTGCTGAGGTCTTAGTGTAACAAGGGATGTGACAGAACAGGCCAAGTGTCCCAGCTGCTCTGCAGTAGCTTTGGTCATTAGAGCAGAAACTGGGTGCATTTACAAGTCTTTTCACCATGTAAGAGCACCCCAACAAATACTTGGTCCAAAATACCCATCAGCAATGTGCCTCACATCAGCTGAGTGGGGACAAATCTCTCCCGTTCCACCTGAAACCCAGTTTTGAAATGCTGGACTGTTGTTACTTGTGAACAGAAAGGGTGAAGCATAGTTGTGTGTGTGGTCACTGACTCCTCTCATTGGCTTGCAGTGTTGTAACAGCCTTCTATAAATTAGATAGCTGCTGTCCTGAGGTGATGCTTCCAGCTGCATAGATTTTGGCCAATGAAGGACTGCCACCAGCCTGCTGAAGGTACATTTGAAATGTTTTTGCCTTTTTTTTTTCTTTTTTTTTGGGTGGGGTGTGTGTTGGTTTTTTTTTTTGGGGGGGGTTTGTTGGGTTTTTTTTTAATTGAAAGAGAAAATAAATTATAAGTTCAACAGGAATTATCCTGTCTCCTTTATACAAACGCTGTGATGCAGTGTAGCAGGCTGCCTGTTACCTGGTCAGAGCCAGCCAATCCATGTGAAATTGGGGAGCTTTGGATGGGTGTCAAAGCTGGATATGTAAGATATATGTGTGGCTGAAGGCTGTGCAGGTGTGTGTCTGTATTTCTTGAATAACAGCCATATGTAATGATTATTGCAAGGTGTGTGTTCCTCTGTGTCTCCTCAATTTGTGCTGAACCAAAACTGGTGCTGTGCTAGGGGTGATGTCCAATTTTTGAGTACTTGTAAGTGGGGAGCCTCACAGCCCTGTCTTTGCACCTTCTTAAACAGGGGTAAGAAACGCTGATCTGTCCCCCTCTCACTATTGCCAGATGTAGAAAATGCAGATGCTAGTCTTAAGATGGGATAATTTAAACTAGTTCCTGTTCGTCACTTCAAGCCGGAGCAGTGACCTGACATTTACAAGAGAGAGGGTTTGGGTTTAGGTTTTTCTCAGCTATTGCCAGTTGTGTGTGTAGAGGCCAGGGGCTGTGGGTTTTGTCAAAGTAGGTAGCTGAGAATGGGACTGCAAAGTATATCCCATGACTTACTGGAAGGAGAATTACTTTAGAGAAATTGAAGTAATAGATTAATGATGAACTATAATTTGTTGGTGTTTAATGCCTAGAAAGAAATGTGGATATTTAGTTCTGAGTGTGGATTCACTCCTCCCAGTACTTTTTATTTTTTCATTTGGGTTAAGACGTAACTCGGGGCCTGTAGATGGGCTTCCCTTCCCAGTAGCTTTCTGTAAACTCTGACTCTACCACGTACGCTTAAAAGCCAAGTCCTGCTGGATTTTAGTTCTGCGGAGCTTTGCTGTCCCTGGCACGGCGATCCCGGTGTCACTTGGCTGCGACAACCCCTTCCTGAAGGGTGACAGGGAATTCATTTTCGCAGGAGAACTGTTCGGGCACGGGCGGGCTTAGAGCAGCCCTCAGCACAGGGATGGCCAGCGCTGCGTCCGTCGGTCGGTCGTTCCCCGCGGCCGTGTGTCCGTCCGTCCGTCGGTCGGTCGGTCGTTCCCCGCGGCCGTGTGTCCGTCCGTCCGTCGGTCGGTCGTTCCCCGCGGCCGTGTGTCGGTCCGTCGGTCGTTCCCCGCGGCCGTGTGTCCGTCCGTCCGTCGGTCGGTCGTTCCCCGCTGCCGTGTGTCCGTCCGTCCGTCCCCGCTGTCGGGGGCGGTGCCTTCGCCCGCCGCAGCCACCAGGGGGCGCCCGCGCAGTGCCCGCGGAGGGGCCATGGCGCCGCCTGGCGGCGCAGGCGGTGCCAGCACCCGCGGGAGCCTGAGGGTGCCCCCGGTGCCCCCGGGATGTCCCCGGTGCCCCCGAGATGTCCCCGGGCGGTGCGGGAGAGCTGCCGGAACGCTCCAGAACCCCTTACTCACCTCTGGCTGTGCCCATGTCTCGTTGTCGTGCCGCAGATCCCTCCTGGCTCTCAGCTCTCGCTGGGATCCCCTGCGCTGTGCAAGGCCTGTGGGTGGCTTTGTGGGGAGCTGTGTGTGCTCGGGGTGCTGAGGACGTGGGCACCTGGGAGACTGGAAAATCTTCTGTCCCTGTTCCAAGTAGTGAGTGTGTGCTGCCAGAGGGATGGTGGAAGGATAGGAGGAAGAGATGTTGTGTGGTTTATGGATGTTTTATGGGCTGTCAGACTAAAAAGTGATACCTTTACTAGGGAAATGAGGTACTAGGGAAGTTACTTGTATGTATTGTGAAACTTGGATTATAGGGCTGCCATATGGTACAGTGTGTTCACAGTTGAGTTTCTGTAGGATCAAGTCGAAGCCTTGGTTCAGTCTCTTTTATTTCTCTGTCTCTAAATAATTACCGTTTGCTGTAGGCATTAAACCCTACATTTCCTGTCGTGTCAGTCAGTTGTTTCCAGAGAGTGAGTGTAGCTTTGTCACTTGGCTCAAACACGTTATTTCCATGCTGCAGCTCAGTTTCCAAGACTGCCTTCCCCTTGATGTTTTGCCTCTGGAGAGAGATGGTTTCTTAGGTAAGCTCTCTGCTCACCATGGCCCTGAGAGCAGATGCTTTGTGTAAAAGCCTTCCCTGGTGTAAAGGCTTGTTCATGGTGTCCCTGTAGCAAACAAAGCTCTTCCCCTCCAGCCTTTGCATTAAGCAGCAAGGAACTTGTGCAGAAGGTGATCTCTGTCATTTATTGGAAATCTCATGGACAGCACTCGTTCTGTCTTTTCCCAGGAAGTGAATGTAGTGCCCTTGTAAACCATGTTTTGAAACGAGACCTCAGGAGTAGCACAAGATACCTGCATTTGCTTCCTCTGTGTCCTTGATCAAATAGCTCATTACTGCACTGAGGTTTAAAAACAAACCACAAATCAACTAACCCTTGAATACAACATAATCACATAAGCTTGTCATCAACCAAGCTGAACTCTGTGCCTCACAAAAACAAAGGCTAGCAGGTGTCTCTGAACACCTCAGATGTTATTACAGACACCTGGACAAACCCTTAACTGAAGTTTTGTGCAGGTGCCACTGGTTTGAATCTGCCTGAGCAGAAGGGAATTAATTAACTGGTCCTGTGCCTGGTGCTTTGAGGATGAGACTTAGAGATGTGGTCATTCACCTTACAGGCTTCTGAAAAATGCTATTCTTGTATGAACAACATCAGGTCAATGTTCTTGGCTCGAGGCAGTTGTGTGACTGGGCTTCCAGTTCTTGTGCAGGGTGTGGATTTGCAGAAATGAAGTACAAACTTTGTTTCTAGGAGCTGGAAGGATTTAATAGGTTTTCTACTTAACTTATGTAAAACAAACCTGAGAAGCAGGGTTTATAAATTGACATTCCTATTAATCTCTTGTTTCTGTTAATATTACATCTGCTGTGGGCTCTCTTGGCTTTACTGGAGGCATTGTTAGGGAAGCTGGAGGATCTTGGTATTGGCCCTGTTGTGATCACAGGAGGGTGAGGTGGGGATGTCCTGGTGCTGGACTCTACCCTGGAGTCCGTGTCCTGTGTGTCGCAACATTCCGTGCGTGCACAGGAGACAGGCTGCTGGGATAAATCTGGACACAGATTGAGCTGCTCCTGCTCACACCTCTTTGGGCAGCTGTGGGAAGTAAACACACCGTTGACAGAAGAAACCAAGAAGCTTTTAAGAATTCAAAACCTCCCTCTCTCTGCTCCTAGTTCTCTGACCCTTGCAATGTAACTTTTGTAGCCCCTCTGCACCTCCCCATGTCAGATATCGACCCAAAACAAAATAATGAAGAAAATCTTGGATAAAAATATAGTGTAGGGCATCTAGAGTGGAAAACTGTAATTGGTCTTGGAGAGAAGGAAATAACTTGGAACAGAGGGAAAAGCAGGTCAAGCAAACACGGTTCTGGAAAAACAGTACTGACTCTCCCAGAGGTGTCTTGCCAAATATCTCTCAGAACTGATTTTTTTGTTGTTTAGAAAGGTACATTTTTTTAGCTTGTAATAGAACAGAAAAACTAAAAATAATCCTCAGGTGATTGGAGCCTGGTTAGTATTATAAAAGAAAGTATGTACTGGCCTTCACTTGTGTTTAGGCCAGTGTCATAATAATGGAATGATTAACAATGAAAGTGTGTAGTGCACTTCACTACCGTATTTTCATTGTATTGCATTTATTTTCTGTAAAATATGTAGAGAGGTGTATATATGTGAAATATTGAGCTTTTTTAGGGCTTTGCTCAGGCCATTTAATGGCATGGGTTTCCTGTAAAAGGAAAAAAAAAAAAAAAGCTGTAAAGCTGATAAAGGTGATGTGGAAAGGCGGCAGCTGGGTGTCGCGTTTAGTCAAACCACTGCTCCCCCTGCAGCTTCCCAGGGCCATTTGTTAACAGCTTTTTTTGGGGGTAGCCAAATAGGATGTAGGAAACCTATGGTTTGTTTATATTTTTCTGCATCGCTATTAATTTAGCCTTCAGGCCAAAAGAGAGTTTAATTGGAAAACTGTATCACTCAGTGCATAACTTAAAACACACTGCACGCTCCCTGGGCGTTCTATATTTAGGTTTTGGGTCGGTTGATTTAAA
>VZRH01000652.1:644597-743675 GCA_013397555.1 Urocynchramus pylzowi | reverse complement strand
GGCCGGCCGGGCGGGCCGCTCGGCCTCGGGGGGCGAGGGGATGGAGCCGAGCCCCGGCGCTCCGGGTCGGTCACTGCCGGGGGCTGCGCGGGCGGCGGTCGCGGGTCCCCCGTGGAGGGTCGAGCCCCGAAGCTGCTGGCTCTGTGCCCAGCGGAAGGCGGGGAAGCTCAGCTGGAACGAATGTGTTTTCTGGTTGCTTTTGTTGGCGTTTTGCGGGGTTGTTTGGGTGTTTTATTTATTAGACGCTCTGGTGTCAGGGAGCGTTTATATTCAGTATATTCGTTTTGGAGCGAGGCCTAAAAATGTCAGTGTTCTTGTTTTGGTTGTTGTGTTCCTTTGTATTTTTTTTTTTTTTTCCTTTAAGACCAGTGCTGTATCAGCCCATCTGTTCCATGAGTTAATGACTTCCCATATTTTGAGGTGCAGCCAACCAAGTCATCAGCCTCCTGAGACTTCGGCTGTGGCGTTTGTAAACCATAGTTCATTAACCAACTTTGCCTCACAGGTTGTTTTTTCCTCCTCTTCCTTTCATTTTCCCCCCTTACTTAAGTAACTGAGGTCCGGTACACGGCAGTTTTGCAGACAAAAGGGGCTTTGTCGTGTAGAATTGTTTGTATTTGTCATGCAAAGAGGCTGTGCTGACAGAGCTGAGGCTCTGCCGGTGTGGCAGGAGTCCATGGGCTGCAGCCTTGGCTCTCTGCTCGTGCTTTGGTCCAGCCCTTGCTAAAAGAGGAAACCGAACCCCGTCCCCCCAAAAAAAACCCCAAACCACCCCTCAATCTCTTGTTTTGTGCTGGGCAAGCAGGCAGGAGTGTGTTTCTGTGGGAACTGAATTATTGCAGCATCTGAACGATGGCAGATTGAGATGAATGCTGAAATAGGAAGAAGGTCAGAAAATGTGTATAAGTGTTTTATAAACACGCTAAGAAGACTGCTTCGTTTTAGCCTTAATGTGGCATCTCTTTTCCAAACAGAGTAATATCTGTTATAGCTCTGACACATACTGCTTTACAAAGAAATCCCCCAAACCCAAGAACAAAATTGCATGAGTCATGTGTAATTTGACGATGTACATTGTCTTCTTGGCAGAATTATTTAGCTTCACTTGACTATAAATTAAAACTATTTCACATGCCTGTGGGGTTTTTGGTAGGACTCTGTAAATTTAATGCCTAAGACCCCTTCTAAATGAAAAAAGCCTTTTGCTAGAAAAATAGATGGCCTTTTTTTATAAAATCCTTTTGCAGCCCTACCCATTAAAAGTCTGCAGTCATTTGTGATACGTAAGAATTACAAACAGCCTGCAAAGGAGCAGAAGTTACTCTTCCGTGATAAAACCATCTATCTCGTGTCAGCAAACTGAGAACACTTCATAATTTTTCCCATGCAGGGGTGTTGCAGACTCCTTTTCCCCTAAGATTTCCAAGTATCCTGCATTGCCCTGTGTTCTGGTGAGGCAGTGTGACCTGTGGGTGCTGCAGCTGTGCTGTGGCAGCTCAGGATGGATTGCCCAGACTGGTGACTTGGGGCTCTGTTGGGCTGACCAGTTCTGGTTCTTGGCTGCTTCAGGTAACTGTGTCAGATGATACTGTTCCAAAAATACCACCTCAAGGTGGGAGCGGTTTTCTTGTCCTCGAGTGTAGCTTTGCAGTGGGAAAAGTGAGGTTAGTCACTCTGTGTTGAGTTTCTTGGCTAAAAAAGATGAACTCTTTCAGTCTCCTTTGGTTGGTGTTTTTTTTTTTTTTAATTTTTTGCTTTGTGCTGCTGACCTTTATCTGCACTACCTTTAGTCTTTATCCTTCTAGAAGGTGGATGAGCAGAACCGTACACACTTCCAGTTGAGGACTCGGCAGGTTTGTCTACTAAAGGACTTACCAGTGTTAGCTGTTCTTAGTGTGATTTTCTAAAAGTTGTAGCAACTGCTGTTGTCTTGGGAAGAAGAAATCTGTTAAGCTGTGCCAGAGTTTAGCTGTCACAGGGCTTTGAAGAGCCAGTTCTTTCAGTCTGAGAAGGAGTTGTGTCCGTGTGCAGCCTACTGAGCAGGCAGCTTTTACAACTAGTGACACAGGTGCAGCCAAGGTAACTGTTCTGGTGACCTTCCAGAGTCACACCTGAAGGCACTGGAAGTGCATATTGTTATTAATAGCTGTGGCTTGCCTTTTGTGGTCACTTGTGAAAAGTTTTGTCTGTGAATAGGTTGAATTAAAGCTGTTCTTGACATTGGATGTTCAGATTACTGTAACCTCTGAATCAAGCAGAGGGCTGTAAACATGGACTAAAAACATAAAAACTAAATAGCTGAGTAGGCCCTAGTGAAAGTTGTTTGGGGAGGCCAGCAGAGGATGTTTATAGTAAGAGATAAATAATGAACTTCCTGTGGTTAAACATTCCTCCCCCACTGCAGTTAAATGCTTTGTTTCCCTACAGCTGCTAAAATTTGGTCATTCTAATAAATGTCATTTGCTGATGGTACAGCAGTATAAATGTACATCCAAAAAAAAAAAAGTATCAAATTGTTATCTCTGCTCTAAAGAACTCTCTACCCTTTGAGCACATGGTGCTGCTTGTGTGTATTTACGCTCCCAATGCTGGGAACTGAAAATAGGAGAGCGAATGAGGTGAGGATGGTGCCCGAGGAGCAGGATGTGAGATGGGATTGTTGCTGTTGGCATCAAAGCTGTAGGAAGCAAAAGGTGACCCTGAGGAAGTGAATGACAGAGCAGCTTGGAGCAGCTGGTGGCACAGGGCTGGCCAGGGGACAAATGTGAATTCTGAATCCCTTGGACCCAGGTGATGATAAAAACTGGCAGTTCTGGCAGTTTGGACAGAAAGAGGACATACAAATTACAAGATAATGGCCTTCTTCAGGTCTAGGAACATATGCTTTTTGGGAAGAACACAGGATGGGGAACTCATCCCTGTGGGATGCAAAGAAGGGAGACTGGTTGTCATTATTGATCAAGAGGATATGATGGATTAACAATGGTTAACTTGGATAAGTGATGGGTAAAACATGTAGGGCTAACCTTATTTGGAAGGGTGGTTGTGTTGGCTTAAAGTCAGAGATATTTGTGTGTGAGCCTCTAAATAGTACAGGATTTTTGGAGAACAGGCCTTGAATTGAAAGCCATAGAAACTGCAAGAACACTTGGTAAACTTCAAATCTCTAACAGTAACAGCTTGATACAAAAAACACCTGTCCTTAACACATATGAGGAAAAAACAAAATCTAATTCTGGGTCAAAGGAAAGGACAGCTGATAATTTGTTTGGTAGTAAGTGAACCTGGAAAATATCAACTCTTGACTCGAATTTCACAAGATCCAAAAGAGTTTTGAGGGCTGATGAATTGCAGCACAGCTCATCTAGATTGTTCCATGTCCCAGTTTGGTTTCACAACCTTCTTTTGCCATTTGCATTATTTCACAATAGAGGCAAGAAATAAACATGCCATTTCTTTCTCCTTGACTGTTAAGTCTTAAACTTTAGAAGGGTAGGCAGTCATAATTTTACTCTCGAGCTGCAATTTACTGTGTTGTTCTAATGTTTAAGAAATATTAAACTGGGATAATGACTTTGCTTCAGTTGCAGCATTTCATCATTTGGCCGTTTTCCCTCACTGATTGGTATTTTGGGTGTGTTATTTTCTGTGTTCCCTCTGTTTGGCGATGCTGTTTATAAACATGCACTCTTAAATGCATATATCACAAGCATCTGTTCTAAAGAAAAAACTGACTGCAGTCTTAGAGCATCTTTAGCAAATGATGGTGTGCAAGCTATAAGTTTTGTTTTACTGTTCTGAGTGCTTGTGTTCATCTAACAAAATTAATGTTGATGGCACATCCACAGGTTGGGGCTGTCAGAAACCCTTAGGAGTTACATATGCGAAGCAGTAGTGAAAAATGAGATTGTTTTCTGGAGACTAGACCGTGTAGAGATATTTCTGAAGATAAACCAGACAATCCAGTGATAAGGAGTGGAGAGAAAGCTGTCCTTAGGAGTCTGCCTTGGCTCTAACTCACACACCTGTAACTCACACTGGAAGTTTTTTTATATAAATTGGGTGATGGTGAGGTGCTGTGAAAAGGGGAGTTGAACACTGTGCCACTGAGAAACCAGGAATTACATATATGTAACTTGTGGTATGTTTGGCTATTTTTATCAGCCTACTTCCTCATGTCAAACTTGCTTACATTTCTTCAAGGGAAAATGTAAGCCATGAGACACTGATATTGAAAATACCTCCGTGGGAATGACTATTTCTCCCTGCTTGCAGTGAGTGTTGGCAGTGTTCTGTTGAGAAAGCTGTGGTTTAGATAAAGTGAAAGATAATTAATTTCTTTAGAGTATTTGATACATCCATTTGATACATACCAGAACTTGGCATTCTGTTCTGTGTTGCCTTGTTCTTTTGAGTTTCTCTAAGCCTCCTGATGTTTACATTCTTGTGATGGAGTTTCTCACACACTTTCATGTAAATAATGATTGTTTTGCATTCTTCTCTGTAGGAGGAGAATTTTGATGGACTGTTAGTTTAACCGGTGTGGTTGGAGAGGTGGCAATGTCATTCTCCAATCCACTGTCAGTTTTAGAATTCTATAAATGTTGAAGTCAGAAAAATAAAGTTCTCTCTTCCTGTTCTTGTTCTGATGCTGGAACATCTTGCGTGAGTCTTGTTATTTCATGTTGCAGCTGTGACAGTTCTGGTCTTAACTTTCATTCAGCTAATGAACAAAATTAAGCCTTGTTAATTACACAGGATCATAAGGGTGGAAATAAAGTCTGCTGTGCTGTGTCTTTGTGTGTTGAGAGTGGTACACTGAGGTACAGAAGAAATGAAATAGCTGCTTTGTGTGCTTTTATTTTTAGTCCTGTCACTTAGCTGTGAATGGGCTGTTTTGGCCAGCACAGGTGCCTTTGGCTTCTACTTGCCAGTGCACAGGTGTGTTTGTCACTAAGTGCCACCTGTGCAGGTGGTATGAGGCTGCAGCCATGGGTGGCCATCTAATCCAGAACACCAAACACTTTTTTAGTGCCCTGAGTTTTAGACTATGAACTGCCACCCTCTTATTAAAGACAAGCACTGATGGGTGGCATGTCCTGTAGCACCATGTCCTGTGTAGTGTTGCATACAGGGCTGTGGCATTTTGTAAAAGTAGATTTGGGATCATTGGCATCGGAGGTGTTCCTCCTTACAAAGACAGGGACATCTGTCTGCAAAGAGTAAAAGCACTCTTGGTCAGCCTGGCACCTAAAGAGAGAGAGGATTGCCACTTGTTTGATTGGGATGTTTCTCTTGGTTTCTGCTCTGTGGTTACCCATCAGAGTGACTGGAATAATGGGTGAGATGTGCCTGTTAAACTGGACACATGGGGTTCTAACAAAGGCAGCTTTGCTAGTTTTGTACTTTCTTTGAGGAAATATATGTAAAAATGCAGGTGGTAGCAGACTGGCACACTGAATGTCCCTTGTGCATGTTGTAGTTGTGTTGATCTAGTTTGCTGCTTGGTTAGAAAACCATGCAGGCAGCAGGACTTAATTTAGAAATTTAGCTGTTGATACAATCTGTGAAGCGACCATTTAATTTAAGTGGTTTGCAGGTCTCTTCATGGAAGCTTCCCAGACTTCAGTTTTACTCCAGTACCAGTTTATAGTTGCATTACCAGAAGACAGATATTCTGTGAGAAGGTGAAATTTGTATGGCTGACCCCAGCAGCAGGGAAAAAAAAAAAAGAAAGAAAGAAAAAAGAGGTGCTCTAAGAATAAAAAGTTGGTAAATTCTGCTTGGAATGGGTAGAAAAGCCTGTTACAGCACAGTTCCTTGCAGAGCAGGAGGAGTTGGGGCTGTGTACAGAGCCTTTCTGTACAGATCCTGGTTTGTCTTTTACAGCTCTTGCTTCACTGCTTGTACTGAAAAATTATTCAAAACTTGAGCTAGGTGTTTCAGTGAAGGACCTTTGAAGAAAAATGTCTTCTCTTAAAATTTCTAGGGGCCCAGGGGTTTCTCTTGTCTCAATATTTTATTGTAGTGTCCTTAAAGCTGGAAGAACTGCAATTCAGCTTAACAAGCACTGTGCTCTTGGCACTCTGTAGACTTTGTTGTTTCCCTAGAGACTTCCTTCACCTTCTTGGAGAGGGGGTTCACAGCCTGAACTTAGGACAAAGAGGAAAAGAAATTATTACCTTTCTTGTTTATAGGCTTCTGCACAGAGGAACTTACTCTGAAGGCTTTTATCAGTGTCCTTCCAGAGACTTGGTCATGTTTGGACGGATCTGTTTTGCTTTGCATTTAGTTCCCTGTGGCTTTCATTAGAGAGTAGTTGACTGTTTCATGGATTTGAGGTTGGGTACCATTTTACCTCCTTTCCCTCATGAAAAGTGGTGTATTGTTAATGTTTTTTTGTTTTGTGTCTTTCAATGTGCATTTTAAAACAGCACATCTGCCTTTGCTAATCTGCTTGGGTGTTTTTTTTGGTTTTTTTTTTTGTTTTTGTTGGTTTTTTTTTTTTTTTTTTTTTTTTTTTTTTTTTTTTTTTTTTTTTTTTTTTTTTTTTTTTTTTTTTTTTTTTTTTTTTTTTTTTTTTTGTTTTTTTTTTTTTTTTTTTTTTTGATCTGTTATGTGAACTATCTGTACCAGATTTATGGAAGCGACTTTGTGGGATGGGAGTTTGGGAATTTTGAGCAATCACAGCCCTTTGTACAGCAGTTCAGTTATGCCTTACAGTTAATCACTGAGATTGGGTCTTTTGGAGTGAATTGATGCCTCCTCTGTTAAGGCACTGAGGAAATTGATACACATGTGGATTGTATAGAAATTAATTCCCTTAAAATTAGAGGGTGGAGGGAGCTGGTGGTATCTGCATCAGTTTAATATCTTCTTTCTTTTTAGGCAGTTCCTTGTAGCTGTGATAGATTAATGCAAGGTATCCTTAGTTTTGTGCTGTTAAAATGTTCGAAAACTTGTGATTTGAAAGGAAATTCCACAAGGTTTTCAGATTATACATACAATTCCTTTAGCCTCCTACAGTGTTGATTTTTTTTTAAAATTAAATGCTTTGGCTTTGATTAAGAGTGTGTACATATATCTATATCAGATTATTGTACTTTATTGTGTAGAATACTTGTTTTATTCTTAGTAACAGCCAAAATGAGTTCTGCTCAAGAGAGGTTTTAGTGTTAATTATACTTGAAGCAGAAATAATCACTAGTGAGTAGCATGTCTTACTGTAATATATTAAGATGTGTTTGTCGTGCTCGTTTTGCTCAAAATCAAGAAAAGGTTGAAGGATGTTTAAGTCTTGTCTTAAAAATATAAAAATTATTTAAAAACTGTACACCTTGCTGTTTCCTTTCAATGCAAGCACTGAACTGAGGTACACAGGGGCATAAGATGTCAGTTACCTTTATTTTGGTATTGTATTTGGTGTGCAAATACACAAGTTTCTTCTTTTCTGCCTGTTTACACCTCACATGTCCATCATTGCACTACCACTGACTCTCTCTTCCAAAATTCAGCATAAGCGAGGTGGTCAGGTTCACTGTCCTGCTGTGGAGCCCCCGGGGGTTCCCCACAGTGCATGAGCTGCTTGGATGGGCACCTTCCCAGGGAGGGCTTTCCCCTGCAGCAGCAGCCTTTGCTTTGTGGGAGCGCTGTCGGTAAATCCCGGTTTCCTGTTTCTGTTGCAGTATGTATGACCAATTGCCCTACTCTGATTGTCATGGTGGGTCTCCCAGCAAGAGGAAAAACCTACATCTCCAAGAAGCTGACACGCTACTTAAATTGGATTGGAGTGCCTACGAAAGGTGATGGGTTTCCTTTTGTTTACATCAGAGGAGCAGGGCACAACCTGAGGTGGTTTATAAGCCTGATTTCCAGTAATTTTGTTGCCGAGTTTGACTACTTAAAATCCTTCTGCTTTGTTAATGTATTTTTAAGCAATAACATACACAGGGCACGTTGCTGTTTATGTGTTAATTAATCAAATTATGTTGACTGTCCCTTTACCTTCTTGTTTGACCAGGTGCCTAAATCAACCTTCTTCCCTTGTCATGAAACGCTGCACTTTTAAATTTATTTTTTCCTTGTTTCCCTTTTCCTTTCTTAATGTGGATGAAAAGGAATGTTGTTTACAAGCAGTTGAGCAGTCGGCACTTCTGGGTTAAACTTCCCGACGACGTCTCCATCTTTTCTTCTCTGTGAACTTTGTGCTACTTGCAGTTCTTTACTTCTTCATGTTTGTGGAATGGCTTGCAGTTCTTTGTCTAAATACTGAGAGCCCAAAGACTGAGGCAGCCAGTTACCACTTGTTATCACCTCCTTAAAGATTTCTCTGTGTGTTTTGGGCAGGAAATGGCTCAGATTTGCTGTGCCAAGGACCTGTCTGGGCTCCTGTGGTATCTTGTGGGCCCAGTGAACAGCACCTAAGTCCATTTGAGGTTCTGAGCAGCCACCTCCCCTTCCTTCTCTTCTCTCTCTGCAGAAGAGCAAGACACATTTGGTGTGCTGTGATTCTGTGTCCAGTGCAGTAACAGTACCTTTATGCCTATTTAATAATTTAGACTACATTGAACTTATGAGGTCATACTAAAGTGTGGAGTTTTGGCTGGCTGTTCAGAGATGTATTTCCTAGTCACTCTAAGAAGTCAAGATGAAAAATTCTGGCCTATATTTAAACTGCCTTTTGATTCTAGGGTAAAGCTTTTTGTGTGGGCGTTTTCTTAAGTTTTTAGGAACTTGTGTAATGTGCTTTATTTAGAAGGGACATTATGGGGGATATATTATATTAAGTATGAGAGTTTACAGGATTTAAATTATCACTTGATTTTGACTGTTGTCTCATGGTTTAACCCTTCTGATGACCAGTATCAGGTAGTTCAGAGTTCAGTTTTATCCATTAGGCTGAAATGGAATAACAATCCAAGTAGTTTAGCCTATATCCAAGGTGACAAAATGCTTGTATGTTCAATACACATGTAACTTAAATTTATGAGATGTGTTATGTATAAATGTCATTGAGTTTGAGCACTTCACTGTGTGATCTTTGACAAGCAGAAGTCCAGTACTGGACACCAAGAAAGATATTATCCACATCTGTCTCATGCTTGGTTGAATGTATCCCAAATACTAATTTTACTGTAGGTGGGGTTTGGCTCAGCTGGTAGGAGAAATTCTGTGGGCACTGTGAGCAGCACATCAGAAAACACACACATTTGTACTTGATGAAAAACAGGTAGAGCATTGCTGCCTGATTTTACAAAAATATGCAGCATAAAGTTGCCATATGAGTTTCTATCCTTGGTTGCTGAGTATTGTTTGGCTTTATTAGAAAGGGTGACTGAGATTTTCTCAGAAAACCACAGAGCCTTTCTGTTTGTGTCTTCAGTGGTGCAGTTTTACTGAAGTCCATGTAAAACACCTCACTGCCTGGCTGGAATAGATGACATTTTCCCTAATTCTTCCACTTGGTGAGACTGAACTGATACAGGATCAGTATCAAGTAGCCCTAACATCTGCTACCCTTTGGCTCTTAATGTCTTAAAATTAGTGTGTGCTTAATTTAGCAGGAGTTCTTGTTCTCTGAGACAGATGGTCCAAATTATGAGGTTATGTAAACCAGAGGAAAGATAAATGCCATCTTTTCATGTAACATTAAGCAAGCTGGAGAGTTCAAGAACAGAAGGTGGAGGTAAATAGCCCAGGCTTGGTGATGATTAAATAATTTCAGTCATCATTTCTGTGTTTTCTTCCTTCCAAAATCCTCTGTTGTATAGAATGTAAAATGGTTAAAAGCACAGGGGACTTTTGTCTGTGCTTTTTGAAGGAAATGAGGTCATTTAGATGTCTGAATAGAATTGTGTTGCAATGTGGTTTTGAGATAGTAAGCCTTGGAAGCTTTTTTGAATAGTTGTGGTTGTGATACCAGTGAGCTTTGGGAAACTTTTCCATGGGCGTGGCTGCTAGGAATAAAGGCTGGAGATTGTCCCACTAGATAGCACTTTTTCCTCTGCTGTGCTTGGCCCTTTGGCAGTAACTATTCCTTCTCACGAAGTTTTTTATTTTTGATTGTTAAGGTGCTTTTGAATGACAACACTGGCCATCTCAACTTCTTGCACCTTCTGTTTGTTTTACAAGGACCCACCTTTTCATGTAGCCACTGTGGCCAGTGCTTATTAAAACCATCACAGAATCACCTGGATTGTTCTGTAATCCGTGCCATGATGAATTCCATCAGCACTGCTCAAACAAAACTTGACTTTTGGGGAGAAAAATAATTTTTTTATCTTTACCTTCTGCCTCCAATCCCAACACCAATCTGTATACGGCAGCTGGTTCATGAGCTCTTTTATTCTGTATCTTCTTTTTTAACTACAACTTTGTAATTGTGTCTACTGCTTCTTTTCCTCTTTCCAGAAATGAAGTCTGGCAAATAGAGTTGTACCTTGGCAACATCTCAAACAGAATACTTCAGTGTGGTTTCATGTTAAAAAAAAAAAAAAACAAAACCAAAAGCTTTGCAGTTCAACAGAAAAAACCTGTAGGTCTGAAACAACTTAAACATTAATTGCATTTCAGAGGCCTGCTTTTAGAGCCATTGAATGAAATTAATTAGGGTTCAGTGTCATTCTGGTCTGGGGCAAAGCAGAACTGTCTTGCCCTAATCCCATACCCTGATATTGTGTTTGGCCATGGACCTTTTGCACCTTTGCCCAGATAAGGAGTAGGTGTTTTTTGACCACTGAGATGAGATCACAGTGAGATTGTTCCATAGTTAGGGTGATTTCTAAATTTTTTTTTGTTTTAACAATTTATCTTTTTTTCTTTCCCAGTAAATGGAACAAGGGTTGTGAAATACTAATCCTTTAGGAATAGAAATATTAGAGCAGGGTTCTGAAAAAATGTTTTCACTACTGGAATTCTTAAGTTTTGTTTACCTAAAGCAAGATTGTTTAGTTCTATTTAAAGCTCTGCCTTGCTTAAATAAGTTGTAAGTTTTGGGAGGTGCTATCTGAATACTGTTTCACTGTACATATACATAAAAGAAAAAACTAATAATAATAAAAAATTATTTTTAATACTAATAATAATTACTAGTCCTTTATAGACTTTGAGTAATCCCTGAAAAGGAAGAAAAGAATTTCTTTTTGTTGTCCAGGCAACCTGGCAGACAAAGACACTACAGTGTGACCACTGAAGGAGAGTGACTACAGCCCAAATGTTCTTTAGCTATTTCCAAGATTTATTGCTGTCTTGCTATTTTAAACCTCACAAAACACAAGAAGAAGTATGATAGATTGACTTCTTGCGGGCCAAGTTATTTTATCTTTGCAGAAGTTTGGTTTCAGAGTTGTCATAACTTTTGTCCTTTTCATGTGCCTGTTGCTGGCTCTTGCTAATGCTGGTTTCTCTTGGCAGAATTTAATGTTGGTCAGTATCGTCGAGATTTGGTGAAAAAGTATAAATCCTTTGAATTCTTCCTGCCTGACAATGAAGAGGGCTTGAAAATCAGGAAGTAAGTTTTGATTGTGCTTGGTACACCATGCTAATTGTGTTAAAAGGATATCCTCTGTAATTTGCTCTTAGAGATTGCTTGAAGTTGCATTTTTGTATGATCAAGACCCTTAGGGAGACTGCAGGAAAAGACATTCTAGAGAAGGTGGAATAGTGATTTCTTTAGGCTGATTAAAATTTGGGGGTCTTAATCTCAAGCATCAGAAATGGAGAGAAGTCATTCTTGATTCATTTTCATGAGGATGTGACTACTGTTACTCCTGTAGGTACTCTAGGATATTTTCACTCAAAAACTGTTTTAACAGACAGTTATAACTTTTCCTACCTTTTTGTAAAGTACCAGCTAATAGATGTGAGTCTTTCTGCTGCATAATTCCTAAAATCCCATTTTAGAGTTTTTGTTTGCTTTATAAAGGAAAAAACCCATGTAACTGCTTTTCTGTTTGATTTGTATAGTGAAATTGTTCATCTGGAGCACTTTGAATGTATTCATCATTATCTGTTTAAATGAGTGAGAATCAAATGTGACAATTTTCTCCCTGAAATTGTGGGTTTGGCCACCATGCAGGTGCTTCATTCAGTCCATCAATGCACAGCCTCAAAAATTGCCATGTTTTGCTAATGCTGTGCAAAGCAAGGAGAGAACCCGAGTTCTGTGTCCAGATGAAGAATTTGAGTCTCTGCTCTTGCCTGGAAAGAGGCTGTGCCTGGAAAGAAAGGGTAGATGAGGAGAAGGGTCAGAGCAAGAGGGAGCTGCTTCTTTCCTAGAGGAGATCAAATGAGATCTTGTTTGATTTTCTTGGACATTCACTGTACTTTTTAGTGTGTTCAGGAAAGCACTTAGAGCGTGCAGTGTGAAATGAGAAGGAAATAAGAAATTTGAAATGGATGGAAATAGTATTTATTTAGGCTACTTAAAATATGGACTGTCTTGTTCTTAATTCAGCTTCACCTTAAGCATAAAAAAATGTCTGGATTTTCTTTTGTGGCTGTCCCTTGCCTTGTCCCCTCTCTCTCTTCCCTTTCACCCCCTCAGCAGCATTGAGTGTTGCTAAAGCCAAAGGAGAACAGCTTGCATAAGAACCTCCCAATCCTTGGGGATAAAGAGCAGTTATGAGGTGCATTAGCCTTGCAAGCCACTACCTTTTGCTTACAGGTAGAGCCAAACCTTTTAATGTGCCTCTGTGCCACTTATTAGGCTAAGTGGTGAGGGATTTAGCATGAAATGGGCTGTGTGAGATAATCTGCCTGGTTAGCAATGAGTAAAGAGGGTTTGTATTTATTCAGTGAAGACCTGGGTGATGAATCTCAGCTCCTGACATCTGTTAACTGTGCTAATGTGGAAATACTGTCAGGATCCAAAAGCCTTAATTTCTCTTTCAAGATAAAGCTGTGCTTCCAGAAGATGGTAAATAGAAGAGTTATGAATTTCAGTCTGGAAGTCAAAATTCAGGAGTAATGCAGGGAAGGGCTGTTGAAATGGGCAGGCTTTTGTGTTGGTACTGCAGAGAAGCTGTACTTACTGGGAATAAATGGGGCTTTGTCCTGCTAACAAGTAAATCGTGTACAATGTTGCCCTCCAGCATTGCTGATGTGTTAGGAATCATAATGGGCTTTGAAGATAATGCTAATGCTGGGGACATAGGAAAGTTGCATATTCATGTGTTCTTGTCCAGATTTAACACAAGTTTAAAGTATATCAGGATGGGAATTTTTGGTGTTTGTGTCCTCAGCTGTCTCCAGTACTAATTACACTGGGTTGGTGACTGCAGTGGGATGATGTTTCACCTCAGTCACTAATACTTGATGCTGCCTTTGTTTTGCTCTCTGTTTTAACAATTTTTTTTTTACATAAGCGGTTTTCACACAAGAGCTCAAAAGATAGTAGGTAGATTACTAAAAAATAGTTGCCTCTCCAGCTTAGTGCCACAAGATCAAAGCCTTAAGTTGGCTAATTTTGTTTATTATTTAGCAAATCAAATTTAGAAGCAGTTATGTATGAATAGGTAATTGGGAAAAGCATACAGTTGCAGGGATGTTTCAGTGATGTTATTTTAGACCAGTGGAAGTGTATCCTGGTCAGCAAAGTTGATGGGTGTTCTGTGGACATGTGTAGCTGTGTCAGTGACACAGAGGAGCAAGGCTACATGACCACATTTCCTTAGTGTAGCTTGGCTGACCTCTGTTGGCTTTTTCCCATGTTTGGAGGGAGGTCTGTGTTTTTTAGCTAAATTACCTTATCATTTTCAGGGCACTTTGCTCCCAAGTGCATTAACAAAATGCCTGTAACTATCATTTGATTGTGATTCTTTCCCCCTGAAGACAGTGTGCCTTAGCAGCGCTGAACGACGTCCGGCAGTACCTCAGCGAAGAGAACGGGCATGTGGCTGTAAGTTTCTTGTTGAAGACAGCTTCTTGAGGTGCCTCTGCACTAAACACTCTGTCTGCTGGATAATACACAGCCTGAGTGATTACAACAGCTGTCCAGTATACCAGATTTCTTTTCTTTGGCAGTTAGATCTGCCTTGTTGCTATAGTGAAGTGAGTGCTGAATTTCAGGGTGGTGATGCCGTATTGAGCAACTACCTTTGATTTGAGGGGTTAGCTGAGAAGAGGATAACACCAAGAAAAAAGTTCACCTTCTCTCCTCATTACTATAGGACAGTGCTCCACAATGTACCATTAAAAACATCTGCCATTTTGCTTGCATGTCTATTTGATAGTTTAATGTTCCAAGTGGAAGGTAAAGATTTGCTGAGCAAAAAGTATCCTCTGTATTTCTTGGCACTTGTTACTGGCATGAGAAATGTCTGAAGAGAGCAGGAGAAACTTATTATAAATTTTCTACATTATAAGTAGTCTGAGTATTTAATAATGGGATGCAAAACATCAGTTCTTTGACTATTGACATTGCGTGTTTGGACTAATTATTAAAATTTTTGACTTGAGACTACTGACACAACTCTGGGGTTTTTATTAAGTAATCAGGGAAAACCATTAACTAAAAGTTCTGCTGGATGCATGAGGTAAATGTTACACTTTGGCAAACTTCATACTTTAGTAAAACATTGATGTGTTCAGAGCTAAACTGAGTTCCTACAAAAATGGCTGCATTGTTGGTGTTATTCATGGACAGGATTTACAACTCTTACAAGTTTTACACTTGCATTTTGAACAGCCCATTAAACTGCAGCATTTTTTTTTGCAGCATAAGTTCACTAAAACTTGTGTATTAATATTTAATGCTGATAATGGGCAAGGAGGAAGATTCCCTCCTGTACTATGTGCTAGGCTTAAATTCTGATTTCCTTTTCCAAATCCAGAGTTCTGCTAGAATTGCTTTCAAAATATTACTAAATTTTAATATTTAGAAAAGAGTATGTGTAAAGTAGTAATGTCTTTGTTTTCTTGTTGAGCATGTTGAGATAGTGGGGTGGAGGGAAGGGGGAGTGTTTCCATTGCTTTCCTTCACACCGAGGGACTTTGAATCCATAATTTTGTTGTTACTAACACAGTGCTTTCCACAGGTTGTGCTGCTTTTTAAATTTCGTTTTCTTTCTCCCTTTAATTGTTCCTAGGTCTTTGATGCTACAAACACAACTCGAGAACGTAGAGAAACTATTTATAAATTTGGTGAAGAAAATGGATATAAGGTGAGTCAAAGCAAAGTAGTTCTGAGCTATTGCATGGCCAGGTAGTTTTGCCCTTATCTGTACTCTAATTGCACTAGCACAAGCCACATCCTTCTTGGATGTTTAATCAATAATGTGTTTTGTGTTCCTAAGCATTGTTTGTGATTAGAAGTTAGTCAGTCCTCGTTTTTCTTATCTTTAGTGTTTGTACTGTTTGGAGCTAAGCTATTTTGTGCTACAGCTTCAATTTTGTCTTCCTGGACCTGTGGTCATGAGTGTAGTGTCAGAAGGAACATTTATAGTATGGTTCTTCATGCAGTTCAGATCTTTGTGCAGGAACACGAAGGGGGTTCTGTGTTTGTTCTGTACAAACCAAAAACTTAGTGGTTTTTCTGCCTTCTGGTTTTACATTTAGCTGTTCTTCAGTCATCTTTCATTTCCTCTAAACATCTCTATAAGCCTTTGACACAGCAGAACACAAGCCTCTTCATTAAGTGAGGCTACTCCATTAGGTGGGAGGCTTCTGAAATGTTGTTTCAGAAATGTTAGTTACTGTTTGTAGGGCTGAACTAGCATCCTCTGCATTTGTTTCTTTGTCTTCTATCCTATGTTTTTTTCTACTGCAAGAGTTTTCCACTTGCAAGCATTATTGGGGAAAAGAGCACAGAGCATGATGTGTCACGGAATGGGGAGCCAGGAATTTCTGCTGAGAGGGTCTGGAGAAGCTTTCTGAGTAAATGGAGGGAAAAAGGCCTTGGCATGGAAGTGGGTGACATGCTGCTCATGTGTGTTAGTATCCAGAGGTGTTCTCATGCATCTTCCTTCTTCCTCCCTTCTGTTCCTTCTTTCTCCCGTTTGGACTGCAGACCTTTTTTGTGGAGTCTGTATGTGTCGATCCAGAGGTCATTGCTGCAAACATTGTGGTGAGTAAAGGAAAGTTTGCTTTAATGGCTTGACATTGGGAGGTTTAATTTTTAGAAGTCCATTATAAGAACTTCCAATAGCAAAAAACTCACATTAGCTCTCATTAATGGAAAAAAATAATTTTTTTCCCTGTCCATGTGAATGTTACTAGCACAGAAGTTTAATTCTCTGAAGAGTAGGTTTTTTTTTTTTTTGCTTTACATGTATTTTAATGAAGTTGCAGACAAAACTTTTCGTTGTTTTCTCCCATTCCCTATATCTTTAAACGTCCATGAAGAACGGAAGGAAAACTTAAATACTGTTCTCCTGGTTTTATTTTAAACAGCAAGTGAAGCTGGGTAGTCCTGACTATGTTGATTGTAGTAATGATGAAGCAACAGAAGACTTCATGAAAAGAATAGAGTGCTACAAGAACTCGTATGAGACCCTAGATGAAACTCTGGACAAGTAAGTGATGAAGAAACACTGTTATTACTGCTGGCGATCACAATATTATTAAAATGTTATTTTAAGGGTTGGGGCATCCTGTATTGGGGATTAGGGCTTTCAAGTCATTATTCAAGTGGCTTGATCTCTCTCTCCTTTGGCAAATTAGTGTTGACTCTGAGGGTGTAGTGTGGAAACTTACTTGTTTGAGGAAAATTGGCTAGTGAGCCTAGTCTGGAGCAAGATTCTTTTTGATTTTGCCACTTGGAGAATGGTATTTATTCTTCTGGGATAGAACAAGCATTTAGCAATTACTCCAGACTTTCTACAGTGGTTGGTACTTGTTTTTTTGGTACGTAGAGGAAGCATGAGTGATTTGTAAGCATAACTTAACTGGTTGGCATGGTTAAGGTTAATTATGAACACATCAGTCTTAAAAATGTGACTTCTGAATTCATTTCTTTGTGCTTGCAAAATTATCCTGCAGATGCAGGGCTCTGAGAAACTGCCTTGGCTACATTATTTATCCTCACTCCAAAGCACTCTTCTGGTTTTTATTAACTTTGAACTCTTGAAAATAAGGTAGGGATGAATCATGTGAGGAGGAGCCCCTTTCTTCTTGCTACAGCCCAGGATTTCAGAGTAGGATTTGGAGCTGCAGCCATCCCAGGTGCTGCTGGTTTGTTCCAGGCCAGGGCTGCAGAGAAGGCTGAGCTGCATTTTAATGTAATTGAGCGTGAGCAGCGTGAAGCCGGTTCAATCGGCTCAGTTCATGCGTGTAATTCCCGTGATGGACCTAATGGCTGGGCCTGGCTGGAATAGTAATCATTAACTCCAAGGAACATGGGCAGGAATGAGGGTGCTGATGCCTGTTTCTCACTACCTCTGTTTGGTTTTATTATCAGTTTTCTTGTTTTATTGCAGTGTGGTGTCTCAAACACATAGCTAGAAACCAATAGTGGTTATTTTCAGCTTATGAGACATTTTTCCTTGTGCGAATGAGAGGCTGCTCTAGAATTATAGCTCAGGTGATAAAGGATAAGCAGTGAAAATTGAAATTATAAGCTGTCTGATGCTGAGAGAAGGTAGTGGTGGGGTAGATTACAGTACAGTTAACAAAGGGTTGCTCACAGTGCAGTTGAGAAAATGTCTTGCTTCAGGCTACTCCCAGGCTCTTCTGGTGCCCTACTTTTTCTGGAGGGATTAATTGAGATGAGTAATTAGTGACCATTCCTTTTGGCCCCTGGGTGCAATCAGACAAACACTTGGTGATGGAAAGTGTTTGTAACCCGGGAAAAAAACCAAATGGTATTGGAAAATAGCTGTATATCTTATTTAGCTGTGGTAACTTAAGTGACTCCACTGAATCTCCTTTTCAGTGTGTGGGCTGTATTTTTCCAAGAGCAGGATCTAGATTTGGATGGAGTGCAAGTAAAGGAGGCAGAAAAGAAAGTGATGTGAGCAGCTCCACGTGAAAGGAATAGAGTTCATCCTGTACCTTTGGAGTACTGTGTTATTTCTTAGGACTAATGCATATTCTGTGGCTAATTGAGGATTTTTTCATTTCTTTGGCTCGTCACCCCTTTGTTTTATAACGACAGAGAGGGTGGAAAGATTGATGTACATGCTAATAGCAACAATGTGGAACCTTACTTTTTTTTTTTTTTTAACTTGCTGATGAAAGGGATCTTTCTTACATTAAAATTATGGATGTCGGAAGGAGTTACCTGGTGAACAGAGTGATGGATCACATCCAGAGCCGGATTGTCTACTACCTCATGAATATCCACGTCACTCCTCGGTCAATCTACCTCTGCCGCCACGGGGAGAGCGAGCTCAATCTGAAGGGCAGAATTGGAGGAGATCCCGGGCTGTCTGTCAGGGGGAAGGAGGTACGTGCCTCCAGCCAGGTGGAACTGTGTGCTCTGTGTGTCTTTGTGCTGGGCACTTGCAGCTTTCCTCCTCTGCAGCCTCGTCCTCTTAATGAGTTTGAAGGAGTTTTTTAGTTGCGTGTTTGGGTAGTGGAAACAGGATGGGCACTTTGTGTGTTGTGGTTTGTGCTCTTTTATCTGTTTGTCTTTCCGTTGGCTGAAATTCCTTTTTATCCCACACCACAAAGCAGTTGGCAAGAGGGCTTTATTTTTAAACTATATTTTTGTGAAATCCTGACTAGTTGGGTAATTAGGAAAGTGTACACAACTTGAAGCTGAAAGGAAAATTAGTGGAAGGAAAGCTAAGAACTGCTAAAAATTTGTATTTTCCTTGTATTTCTTTTTCTTTCTCCTGTCCCTCTTGGATAATGGAGTAGGTTGTATTTCTTAGCAAAAACTTTGACAGTCTTTTGGAAAAGCTACAGTGAGCTTACAGAGGCTGGAACCCGTGTATTCTAAACTGAAAGCCATGTGTTGGCTCTGGGCCCTCATCCAGTGTCTCTTGGTTTTTCTTCCAGTTTGCCAAAAGCTTGGCACAGTTTATTAATGAGCAAAATATCAAAGATCTGAAAGTTTGGACCAGCCAGATGAAAAGGACAATTCAGACTGCTGAAGCCTTGGGAGTGCCTTATGAGCAGTGGAAGGTTTTGAATGAGATAGATGCAGTAAGTTATTCTCTTTTAAATGCCTAATAAGTTGCTTTGATTGTTAGGGGTGAAACAAGTACTTAGTTTTTTAATATGTCCTTTATGGGATAGAAAGTCATTGAAGCTACTTCTAGAGGGTGGAAATAATTGTCATTACCTAACAAACATTAAACAAGGCTAAACGTTTCATTTAATTTTGCCATTGTTAATTTGTTCTTCTCTTGTTTTTCCCAGTAAAACATTCCTCTGTAGAAGCCATGATGTTATGAAGTTTTGCTTAGTTTGGCTTGGAAAGAAGTTTGTGGTGGTGGGGGGTTTTGCTAGCTGGCAATTTCCAGTTGCAGCTGTGAGATATAATAGTAGGTGCAGTAGATAAAACATGGCCTTGCTTTGTCCATAGATGTAACTTCATCTGTAAAGGGATTTAATGATTGCTACTAACCACCTCTGAGTCAAGCTGAGTGTCCTGTTTATCATGTGTGACAATTTTTAGTGTCAGAGTAGCAAAATAAAACTCTTAAAGGTTATTTGTATGTGGTTTTATGTAAGAGTGGTATCTGCTTTTTGCATTACTGGGAATACGTGTTTTTAAATGATTTTCATTGCCGACAGGGAGTGTGTGAAGAAATGACATATGAAGAAATACAGGAAAATTATCCTCTTGAATTTGCACTGAGAGACCAAGACAAATACAGATACAGATACCCTAAAGGAGAGGTATGCTATTTTTAATCTCACAAGTTGAAGGGCTTCCTTGTTTTCTTGCAGAAATGCATGCTGGTTTAGGAAGGAGAAATAAATTTTTAAATTAATGAAAAAGTTGTTCCTTTCTCCATGAAAAAGCACATAGGATCTTGCAAGGATTGAGCCCAGACCACTTATGTTGATTCAGGGCTTGAAAAATAAAACCATAAATTTAGAAAAACAATGGAGAGCTTTGATCTTGTGGACATGGTTTCTTGCAGTGATAAAGCAGGAGGAATTACTGCAGTGCTTCAACTGTTGTATATGCAAACATGCTGCTCAGGTGCCCTGTTTCTGTTCATCCCTGCTCTTGGTGGTGGCTGTTTTGCAGGCAGTTCTGGCTGAAATGCTGGGGAAATCTCCAGCCACGTTATTAAACTCCTTGCCTCTGGGAAAATAAACTTGCTGATGGCTTTTCTAAAGCAGCCCTAGTACAGTGCAGTGATGGCCAGATGGTCACAGGGCCATTGCTGGGGGCTGAGGGTCTGGGAGGAGGAATTGGCCCAGTTGCTCCTGCTTGAGCTGGGAGGAAGCAGAGCTCTGCCTTCTTCCTCAAGAGCAATCACTGTGACAAGAGCAGCGTCCCTGGCAGTGTGACCCCGGTCCTGCTAATGAGGCAGTCATTAAGCTGTGAAGTTCTCCTCT
Organism: Urocynchramus pylzowi; assembly: GCA_013397555.1. NCBI lineage: Eukaryota > Metazoa > Chordata > Aves > Passeriformes > Fringillidae > Urocynchramus > Urocynchramus pylzowi. The sequence goes on along the minus strand of VZRH01000652.1, from coordinate 723,218 downwards.
TGCATTTGAACAAGGAGTGTTTGTTTTTCAAACCAGTGCAGTCCTGGGGATGGTGACTGGCATGTCAAACTCCCTCTGTGCCTTGTGGGGATGAGTTGGTCTCATTTATCCAAGGCAGTTTTGTGTCTGGTAACAGTGTGAGTGAGGGGTTTGCACAGCTCTCTGGGGGCTAGGGGCTTTCTGTTCTCCAGGGCTCAGGCAGCAGTGCCACTTGGCCCTGCCTGGGGACCAGGGTGAAGGTTTTCTGCTGTGCTTGGTCCCTGCCCTGCTGAGCAATGTGCTGAGCTCTCCATGTGTGGTACATTGTCGGAATCCAAGGTATTCCTCTTCGTGCCCCAAACCCCGGGCAGGGGTCTGGGAGACCCTGGCAGGAGGCCAAAAACACTTGGGGCTTTGATTTCAGCCCATGGGACAAATTACCAACCTTATATGAAGAATCACGGGTCACAAAAGTTTAGACAGCACAGTAGCAGTAGTTAGAGGGTGAAAGGAGAAAGTTTGAGATTAGGTACAGGGGGGTCTAAAATCCTAAGATGGAGGGACTGGGGCGTGCCCTGTCCTTCTTCCTTCTTCTTCCTGACATCCATCTTTCAGGTGATGTTGGCATTCTTAGATTGGTTTAGAGTAGAAAGTCACNAATAAACGTCTCTGAGAACACGAGCAGAAGACTCCTGACTCCTTCTTGGACAGCTGGGTTGGGAAAAGCGGCTTCCACCAACATCTGGGGTCATCTCCAGCAGAGAAGACCCCGGCAGTACATGACACATTTTGGACATATGTGACACATTTTGGAAGTACCTGGCACATTTTGGGAGCAGAGTCTTTACCATGCATGTGAAATTCAGTTCAGCTGTGCCCATGCAGGAGCCTGCAGTTTCCCTGCAGCAGCAATTCCCTGTGCATGATGCAGGACAGGTCACCAGCAAGTCCTTGTGCTGGCTCTTGGTGGGATGGTGGCTGCTGTCACCAGCATGTCCAACATGCCCACAGCTTCTTTTGTAAGGGCAGCCTGAACAGTCAGGCTTTGTCAACTCTTTGCATGCTGATTGTTGGCTGAGCTTCCTAGATTTGGGCTTGGAAGAGAGATGCTTTTGAAGATGAGCTATGGAAAATAACGTGCAAGGCTCCTATTTGCAGATGTGAATTAAATCCTAGGGATTTTGTGGAAATACTTGATCAAAGTGGCTAATAAAGCTTTTCCATGAGGGAGATTTGTTTTGTTATGTGTATAATAAAATGTATGTGCTTAGGTCTGAACTGTGTTCTTAGTTTAATGAAAGTTATTATTGCAGTATTTCTGTGCACTAAACAACATTTAGAAGATGACTAATATGAAAGTAAGAACCTCTCTGTATACATACACTGTTCAAAGAGTTTTCCCTTTTTAATGTGCTCTGTGTTTCTCCTCCCCACCCAGTCCTATGAAGATCTTGTTCAGAGGCTGGAGCCAGTAATTATGGAACTCGAAAGACAGGAAAACGTGCTTGTCATTTGTCACCAAGCTGTCATGCGCTGTTTGCTCGCATATTTCCTTGACAAGCCCGCAGGTAAGTTTCCTTGATACATTACAAACAGTCTGGTTTCTTGAAAATTGACTGCTTATGGTTCCAAACAGTAAATTCTAACAATTTGCTGTATCATCAGAGGCTGGTTTTGCTAGGCAAGTACCCGAGTGTATTTTTTCATATTTGACCCTCACATGAAACCTGGTAGTTGATGTTATTGAGCTGCTCCTCACCTGAAATACTGATAGTTGTTTTTTGCTCTGATTAGCATGCTAGGAAAAGAGATATCCTGTTAGGTAAAAAGTCATTCAAGTAGTTGACCTGAAACATAACAGAAAAGTCACTTGTAACCTGTATTTCATGTGTAATTTGTGGTTTGATTTCTCAGAACAACTGCCCTACCTGAAGTGCCCACTGCATACCGTCTTAAAGCTAACCCCAGTGGCTTATGGTAAGTGCAGTTATGTATATTTATTATATAAGTCTGGCTATACTGTCTATGTCATCAGGAAAAGTGGTGGAGTGTTTAAAACACACTTTATGTTGCTTTAAAATAGTCAGGTTTGACATTGCATGTATACCTGCAGAGCTTTGCTGGAATAAATGAATCCTCTGGATTATCCTTGCTTTGCCTTGTGCCAGGAAACACATGTGTTGCTGAAGGCCTGAAACCACCAGTGGCTGTAACTGCTGGAGGGGACATTTTTTGCTCAGTTCATACTTTATTTCACTAATTCTTCTGGCAAACCCATGTATTTATGTGTCTGCTTCAGCAAGATCTGAGTTTTTATTGATGTATTAGAGGGTATTGCTTTTCAGAAGACAGGCAAATTTGCTTTTGAATAGGTTTATCATCTTGCCAAATGTGTTCCCTTAGCCTGAAGTAACTTTGTTATCTTTTTCTGAACTATTTTTTCCCACAGACTATGAGAGTACCCCATGAACTCACCTTGTTTGTTGATGCTGGCATTTGTTAGCACCTGTTCCTGGTGCTTGGCTCAGGGGCTTTTCCTGGGCAGTGTGGGGTGTGGTTGCTGTGTGCCCTGCTTGGGCTTTAGTCTGGCTGCTGATGGAGTTTTCTGTGTGTTCCCACCTCAGCTTAGTGTGTGCCTTCTGTTCATTTTCGTTCAGTTATGGCTGAGTCGTATCTGCTGGTACCCCACTTCAGAAGATATCTCAGGCAGAGAATTACCTGCAGGGCTTATTAGGAAGAATGTATTGCCCAGAAATGTTTGTTCAGTCATTAACTGGAAGCTGTCTTTGGTTATCAGCTCTGAAAAATAGTGGTCCAGATCTGTACTTCGTTTTTTTTAAGTTTCAAATGAAGTTGAAACAAAGAATATTGTGGAACAAAGTAGCTGCTACACTGGGAAATCTGTATTAAGAGATTTTTGTCATTTGGTTTTCGTCCTACAGGAACGACAGCCTGTGCTGTGGTGACATCTGGTGTTCCCAGCCTTGCATGACAAGCTGGGGTTTTGAAAATAAAGATTCACTGCAGTTAAAACTTGGGCTTTTTAAAACTAGAATCTTCTGACCTGCTAGTCTCTGCCTGTTTTCCACAGCAAGGCTTTGTTTTGGGGTTCTCTTTGGTTTTTTGGGGGTTCTCTGGTGATTTTTTTTTGTTGTTGTTGCTGTTTTGAGTGACTCTTCATAAATTTTAAGAGGGTGTGGGTTGGATGTTTGCAGTGTTTGTTCACGCACTAAGAGAGGAAGGAAACAAAGTGGTACAACCCAGTGCCCTTGCCCTTCTGACTAGAGGGAAAGAAATGCCATTGTCCTTTTTGAAGGTGTTTGTTATGTATGTCTGATGAGCCAACCTACTTTTTGGAATTCAGCCATCTGGAAACACAAGCACTGTGTAAATTATTTCTTCAGTACTGATTGATGGCACTGCTCCAAGCTGATGTGTTACTTGGCTCCAGCCAGGCAGGATGCAGGATCAGACCTGGTGTGTTTGATACCTCCCAGCTAAACCTGTTCTGGGGAAATGCCTCCCCCGGGGCTTTGCTCTTCCTGGTGTTGGAGAAGAGCATCATTCCCACCTTAAGAGTCTGATCTGCAGTGGAGGAACATCTGTTACAGCCTGACCAGCTGGATGAGGGTGGATGAGACCTTCACCCAGCAGTCCAGGGCAGTGGTGGTCTATGGAAAGAAAAACTGCAGCTTGCTTTAGGTATGAACTTGCTCATCAGTAATTAAAAATGAGCTGGGAGAATGCACGTGGTAATTGCTGAGGAGTGAGGCATGGAGGCATGTCCCTTTGGTTTATGTTTAAAGCTTTCTATATTATGCTCTCTTTGGATCTTAAACTCAGCTTGTGGCAAGGACTGAGAGAGCTCTGAAGTGTCTGCTGTGTAACAACCCTGGGGAATGGCCAGCAGCAGGTCTTGGAGCTTGTCTTGGCTTGGTCTCAGGGTTCACAGTGGATCGATCTGTGGACAGAAGGATGAGTAAGGATCCTGCTCCAGTGGGTGATGATGTGCTTTTCCTCCTTCCAATCTATTTTATGGTTCACTGTTTCTCTGAGTTCTGGCCCTCTCACAGTGTTTGCTCACAGTCTTCTGATAAATGGGCTTTAAAAGGACAGGCTTCCTGAAGGGAAGGCAAATACTGGCCTTACTAACTTCTTTTTATTTTTTTAAAGTGCAGTGGCTTTCTAAGGAAATCCCCCTTTTTCTGTCATGTAGCAACTCTATGGAGTGTGTTACCACTTTAGGGAATAAACAAGGGAAAAATCTGGAAACCTGCTTGTGATAGAGGATGGACTCTGATGTGTCAGAGGAAGTGACCATTTAAGATGTTCTGTAGAGTAGTGGTAGCTTATAAAAGTCATATTTGTGTGAGATAAGCCAGGGTTTGGCAATCAGAGATTGCTTGAAGTGCTGTGGCCATGGTGTATGGAGTAATTGTATCATTCTCTAAGTGGATCAGTTTATACTACCTTATTATTTATACTACCTAGTTGTTTCTTCTCACTGTTTTAGTTTTTCTTGCCTCACTGGCATTTTGAATTTTTGAATGTAAAGCAGAAGTTCTTTTTCAAGAGTCAGCTTTGAAGTTCTGTTTAGCTTGGGGTTAAAAGCATTTTGCACGTATAGAGGAATGGGGGATTCTAACAACACACTGTACCTTCTTGTAGTTGTTTTTATGTTTAAGGAATGAGAGCAGCATTTATCTTCTTAGAATTTTACTATAGTACAGAGGTCCTGGATGTTTAAACCACAAAAAGTTACTTTCTCATTGAATGTTTGTGTATGTTTAAAAAAAAAGTTTTGTTTTTCAAAGAAAATAATGATAAAGCTGAGCTGAGGAGATTGGTTATCAGATTGACAATAAGATTCATCTGGGGAGAACAAATTAATTTCAGTAGCTTTAGCTCTTCAGAATTCAGGAAATTCTGGTATAAATCAGAAGGGGAAAGTGATTAATCTTCACCATCTCAAAATTAGATTGCATCTTTATTATTACTTCCCTTTCAAAGCAGATGTGTCTAAAAATGTGTTTTCTATCAACAGGATGTAAAGTAGAATCTATATTTCTGAATGTTGAAGCTGTAAACACACACAGAGATAAACCTGAGGTAAGAATATTTTTCAAATTGGAGAACTTGATGTAATGTATGTTCTGAGCTGATTTCCATTGTCCTCGTGGCTAGAATTGATTTGATAACTCAGCTGAGTGTATTTTATTTTACATATAAAGCTTTGCTACTGGTTTACTGTGAGGGTGGAGCAAATCTTTCATTGACTGACTTTATCTTATATGTGAGTTCTAGCTGGAATAGTTTGTTTTTGAGAAATGGGAATTTGAAGATGTGGTGTCAGGCTAAAAACTGTATGAAGTTCTGCCAGGCTTTGTCACTCAGCAGAAGTAGGTGTAGCCCATAGTTGTGTTATGAATGCCACACCTGTTCTGGGGAGAGAAATCATCAGCTTTTTCATCACTGCTGTCATTGCTGTATGAAAAAGAGGAATTGATGATGTCACCTGTGTTTTAAGCCAAAGCTGGAGAGGAAGACTAGATCTCGGGAAACAGCAGGACACCCGGGGGAAGGAAATTGAGCGTGTTTGTGAAATGTAAGTGCAGAGAAGATGTCAGCCCACGGCAGCTCTGTGCCCTGCCTGCCTCAGGCTCTCTGTGCTCCTCAGTGTCCACCTCAGCTCAGGCTCATTCTGCTGCTTGTGCCAAGCTCCTCCTTTGCTTTGTCATCCAAGTTGTGTGAAACGTGTCATGGTTAAAGCTCTCAGGTTCCCTTGCAGATCCTCAGGCTCATGCCACCAGGCATGGCACTGATTCCATGCTGAGGTTAGGAGCAGTGCCCGCTGGTGAATTGGAAGTCAGTTTCATAAGATGATAAAAAAGGGCTATGTTTGGTGGCTTTCAGAGCAACAGTTTGTGGTGGAAAGGAATATAGTGAGGAATAAGGTTAAATCTGTGTATTCAACAAGGCACGTGACATAAAGTGCCTTTTGTAACTGAGGGTTCACTTTTGTGGACAGTTCATGCCAGAATTCTTTGCTGAATTCTTCTACCAAGAAGTTTTGTTTTAATGACCTGGGTATTAAAAGTTCTGAAAACAGTGACTTTTGGACGTTGTCTCTTCAACAACTGCATTGCATTATTTCCTTCTTCCTCCTTTTCCTGCTTTGTCATTCTGCTTTGCCATTTTGTATCTTAGTTTGATTTATCATGTTTAGGAAATCCATTCTGTGTTTTCACAGTACCTAAAGCTGGAGAAGCATAGTGAAAATCCATGAGGGTGTCTTAGAGTAGTAGGTTATTTGTGTTAAATAAGGTAGATGAACATCTTTTGTCTGGCTGATCAAAATACCAGTGCTGAATTACAGCTTGCTAAAAGGTTGCTGAAAATGCCAGTCCTCTAACTGAAGGGGTTTATTTCAAGGGGGAAAGCTGTGCCTGAATCACCAAGTGACTCTCCACGTGTCTAACAGGTCATGTGGCCATGCTGGCACTGCTGTGGGGTGGCTCTTTTCAGGTGCATGTAGAGGATCAGGAAGACATTTCCATTGCAGTGGGCTCAAAGACACAAGACTGACTTGAGCACAAATTAATTGAGTGAATGAATTTTATAAGAAGAAAAAAAGGAGTAGTGGCATTTTCCTAAAAACCCCTTAAATTCTCTTCTCCCTCTGCCCCAAAGGAAAGCCAGCCTGGTGAATATGGATGATGTTACACTGTTCAGGTAGTGGGTCTGAATGAAGGACTTAAGCTGGTCTTGTCTGCATTTAATTGCTGCTCAGAGGACTGTGAAAATTTCAAAAGCTTCCATTTAAATCACCTATGAAAACATTAATTACTTCTGTAAAATTAAGTTTTCAAGTAGTCTATTGAAGTCAAAGCATTTAATTAAATCCAGTGTCACATAACAGCATTGTTAAACAATGAAGCTATTGGATTGAGAATTGCCCAGTGTGCTGTTCTGTGACCCACCAGTCACTTGTAGTCTGTGCTCCAGAACAGTGCCCTCCTTTTGGCTCAGCTGAAAACATCTATTTTCACGTGGCAGAAATGCAGGCAGAGCTCTGTGCTGTTTGTGGTATGTGTGAACCTCAGGGTACCGTGGTGACTTGTCTGGAGCAGACTGAAGCCTTGTGTTTGTCAGCATTGTAGTGGCTGAAGTTCTGACCTTTTCCTATGAAGGAGTCTATAGTCTTTTACAGAAAATAATTCAGGGGAGTTGCTTTAGTTGTTGTTTTCTGGCCCAAAGAAGGGACCCAGCAAGTGCTGGGGTGAAATGTCTGCTTTGCACATCTGGCTTAGTCAGTGAATGACAGAGAGGGGATTACTCATACCAGATCTCCTTTTTTATTTTGCTGAGGGGACATGGGGGAGGAAGATGTTAGTGGAAGGTGAACTGGCTTACCACAGTGTGGAACAAGCAGGACTAATAAAACCCATCAGCATGAAGTTTGAAGAATTGACAATAATTTGGCCTAAAATGGATCTTGTAAGGAACTTCAGAGCAGTTTATCATGGTCTGCTCTCTTGGTAGTAGGGAGAACACCAATTGCACAGGCTTTGGGACTTGCAGGAGGTGGTGCCATAGCAAATGTCATTCCTGTTTGGCTGCCTTGGGGTCTTGGTTTCATTTGGTTTTAGATAATTGACTGCTGCACTGAATGTCGTTGTTTTTCTGCAGCCTCTGCAAAAGGAGGTGAGATCTAGTTGGTGTGATCAGCCTTGAATGGTTAAGGTGTCTGAGAAAATATATTTTATTTTGTTAGAGGTGTTATGTTGCCTATAACACAAACAGATGTTAAAAGCTTCCTCTTGGCACAGGAGCATGTGGCATATTCAGTGAAACACTGAAAGTTTCTCAATGAGAAGATGTGTATGTGCTGAAGCACGTGATAAGGTGGATTCCTAGCTGGGCCTGTAAAAGACTTCCTCCTAAGTGTGACTGACTTGAGCTTTGGGTAGTGCTGTCAGCAAGGGAACTGTATTTAATTGCTCCTCAGAGGACTGTGAAAATTTAAAAAGCTTTTATTTTGTTTACTGTGAATACATTTTTGTGTGTCTCATTCTGGGACAGCGCCTGGCTCTCAGTCTGCTGCGTCCTTGGGGTGTGGGGGGCTGAAACCATCTCTGCTTCTCAATCAACCCAGCTGTGTACTTGTGAAGGGACCTGATTGGTGGTTTTTGTTGGTCTTACTGCTGCATGATAAATATTCTCTGTATTTTTATTATTATACAGAATGTAGACATTTCCAGACCTACCGAGGATGCTCTTGTAACAGTCCCTGCTCATCAATGAATCCTGTGTCCTGACCAACTATCGAACTTGGGTGCTGCTTTCGTCCTGCTACTTCAAAATAAATTGAAAAACTAATCATTCCAATCACTTTGAAATAAAAAAGAAAAAAAAAAAAGCCACACCCAAACCAAACTCATAACTCAAACCACATGTTTGTACAGCACATGACTTGAAAAAATCCATCAAATCACAATAAAACTGTTGCACTGGCTAATTTATTGTGGATGAGTTATCAAACTTTGATCGGCTCTCACTGGAATGCTGGTTTTGTAAATTGCTGTGATTTAAATATCCTGCAGCATTAAGCTTTATTGTAATAGCCAGCAATCTTTTAGTGTTAGCTGCAGTATATTTATGAAAGCCATGAAACAAAACATCCTGTGTGAGATAAGAAGGTCAGAATTTGTTTTGCCCAGCAGAGCACCAGTATTATCTGTTTCAGGGCCCTTGGGAGTGATTGGACTGCCATGTAGTGTAAAATAACAACCCATAATTACTGTAAATCCCTAATCCCACTGATCCACAGCACTAGTGCTCTACATGTGCTAATTAAGGATGTGCTGTTGGAGCAGGGTAGCAAGTTTTCACTTAGTTCCAGGAGAATTATTCAAAGAACAGGAATGTGTATAAATGTTTTTATTATACAACTTTTGTTAACAGCTGTTCTGCATTAACCAGGCTCTAGGGTTTGCCTAGAGAAGGGATTTTAAATTCCCTCTTTTCCTGCTTTGTGTGGATGTGGGTAATGGAGCATGTACAGCTCTGCCCCAGCTGCTGTGTACCCAGATTTTATGTGGGCTCCAATAAGCAGTGCTGACCATTCCAGAACAGGGAAGCAGAGTTAGCCAGAGGATTTTGTAGCTGGGTAGTGGCTCAGCAGACACAGATCTCAAACCAGCAGGGTATGAATCCCAAACTGTATGATAGGAAAGCCTCTTGCAGGAGGGAGGAGACTGCAGGCTGTGGGAGATGTGGTGGTGCCTTGGTGCCTTTGCCATGGTGTTCCATGGGCACCACAAGGCTGTGGGAGGTGCCTGTGCCATGGAGCAGGTAGTATTGAGGCAGGGAAAGGCAGAAAAACACTGAGCCTTGGAACTGTTTTCCGAGGGGCTCTTTAAGCAGTGAAAGTAAGCAGGACTGTAGGTTGTGGAAGGTTTTTATCTGTTAGGTTTTTCAGGGTATGTTTTTCCCAAAACAGGATTTTGGGAAAAAAAAAAAAAGTTACATATCTGCACTTCTAAAATCATACTGAAGTCTTCAGAAGTTTGCAGCAATTGGGAATGTTTGCCATAACCAGACAAACTTCTGACCAGAGAACCTCCTGCTGTGGTGCTTGGTGTTTGGTTAAACCACTGTCCCTGGGCTGAAATTGGGAGAACCTGGATCATTTTCCTGTTGCTGTCATGACTGTGATGTGGGAGTGGTTGGTCACTTTTCTGTGTTTAATTGCTCCAGGGTCTGGGCATGAGCTTTGCTGTGAAAGGTGGCCCAGAGGTGCACCTAAGCCTGCTGTACCCCCTTGCACACAGCAATGGGTCTGGTTGCTCTTACCTGACAGCCGAGGTGACATTCTTGAGGGATCACAGGGATGCTGGCCATAGTCAGGTCCTGAGGAGCCACATGGAGACAGCATAGAGTGCTGTCACCTCCACAGGCCACAGCTAAGGAAACACCATCCAAATGAAATTAAATGCATTGCATTTCTTATGGAGCTAAAATCTGTGCAGGCATCTGCTGTGGAAAAACTGAGTTTTGCTGCTTGAAAACGGGTGGCTTAGGCTGTTAGAGAAAATGGAGGGGGAGGATGACAGAAGCAGGAGCTTGGCCAGTGAGGAAAGCAAAGTTTGCCTGGTCTGTGGCTGGTGCTGGTTGCAGAGGGAAGAGAAGCAGCAGGAGCACCCAGGACCCTCCACTCCTGCCAGCTGCTGCCAGCCAGATTTCCTGGGGCCATGTCTGCATGTTGTACTCTGCTGAGCACAGCACTCACTGTGGTGATGTGTGCCACAGAGTGAAGTGGATATTTAAAAGCAGAATGCTGTAAGGGGCCTCCTCTTACAGCAGGATTGCTTAACAGCCCTTGCTTTGTCAGTAAAAGGAAGGCCTGATGCTGGATGGGAGGCTTGCTGAGGGGAAGCTGGCTGATAGAATGCTGAATGTTTATATTGTGCTGTTTATTTCTATATTGATGCCTGTGCTGGCTCTTGTCTCCAGAGGTTCCTCCTTTTGTCTACAGGAGCCTTTCTGCAAGATCTTCCTGTTCTGCTGTGAGGATCACATTGTAGCTGAGTCAAAGCAAAACTGAAAACAGGGCCTGTCCTGTTGGAGACCCACAGCACTTTGCTGGGGGAGGCTCTGTCCTGTAGGACAAAAATGTCCAAAGGCCAGGGCATAATGAGAACAGCAACAGTGATATAGGAGGGTATTTGAGGTAATCTGTGTACTTTGAGTCTTTCCAGGAAGGACTGGGTAAGATGGACTCTTGTGCAAGGCAGGGTCAGACTGCTCCTGCCTTGGGGAGCAGGCTCTGGAAGCAGCAAGCTCCTGCTGGGGCTGGCCAGGGAAGAGGGTGTATGGCTTGACAGAAACAGTATTTGGGACAGGTGTGTGGTTTTTATTCCTCCTCCTGTATTTCCTGGCCTCTCCAGACCGTGTTGCTGCTGGTGTGGGGCTGTTCCCAGCATGGTTGTTTGTCCAGGTGTGCTTTGGTGCTAGGCAGTTGCAGGAACACCTTCTGGTCCCAAAAGCAAGGCTGAAACCTCTGTCACCTTTCTAAGCAGCAGCACTGTCCTTGTTGCATGGCTTTTCCCTCACAGTGCCCATGGCTGCTCTGAACGTGGGTACAGTCCCAGTTGCCATCATCTCATCTAATGGGATTCCCCAGAGTAGGAATCCACTTACAGTTAATGAGGATATTGGTCCCTTTCTAAGCCCCTGCTCTCTCTGCTGGCTGTTGTGTTTGTTTAATAAGTCCTTGGGGGTGTTTATCAGGGTTTATCCCGGTTTTCTTCCTTCAGTGTGACAGCTCAGCACACTCTGCTTCCACAGCCTGTTCGTGTTTACTCAAATTCAAGCTTTTTTTGCTTTCAGCTTTCTTGCCTGCTTATCAGTATTCCCTTTGGGTCTGTCTTAGTTGTTAGAATGCTGCTTTTATCCAAAACCTCTCATTCACTGAAATAAGCTGTATCTTCTGCCTTGCCTTAATCACCTCATTTCCTTTAAACTTCATGTTTGAGCTGTCTAGCTCTTGCTGCTTGCAGACTAATTTCCAGTACCTCTGGATTCCTGCATTTTGATGCTCCATTTCATGCTCCATTTAATTTTCTTTGAATCAACATCAGATGTTCAGCTTAAAAGATTTCAGCCAGTATTCTGGGAGTGCCTGTGGAGACCTCTCTGCAGTCCCAGGGAAATTCTGGGTATGTTGCATCAGTTGCTAAGAAAAACACAAACACACCAAATGCCAGCACGTTCTGTTGGTTTGTTGGTTTTTTTCCCCTATAACCATGCAGAGTATGACTTGTTTTGTTAATTCCTCATGTCATTAGCAGATACTGGTGCTTTCTGATGCTTTCCCCTTGCTGCAGAAGAGATGCTTCTTTTAGAAGCTTCTTTTGGAAATAGGGTAGTTGCTTTGCTTTCCTTCAAAGGGATGTGAGAGTGGGTCAGGCTGTGTGCTGGTGGGTGCAGAGATTTCCAGTACTTGGACAAATCTGTCCAGCAGCATTTGCTGTGTGTGTGTTCCCAGAAACCTTGGTGTGTTATTCATGGTGGAAAATGGGGATTTACCCAAGGGCTTGAAGGCTGATGGCAAAGGAAAGGGCTGATGTGGATGTAGGAAAAGTGGTAAGGGCAGAGCAATGTTGGCAGAATTCAACCTCTGAAGAGAGAATCTGGTGCTGCTTGTTTATAGCCTCCTTTCATAAGAAATGGCTGAAAATCTAGAAACTGGAGTTGGGAAGGGGATTGAATTTGTTTTTGAGTGGATGAGTTTTGACTGATGGAGTTGTGTGTCTGCATGTGCTGAGAGGGCCCCTCGCTGTGTGCTCATGGGGCTCTCCTTTCCCCAGAGTTCGACTGGAGAGACTTGTTTTGAATGTAAACTCTAATAAATGTGGTTATAAAACCACTGGAGCATTCCCTGATGTCAGTGTGACATCTGCCACATGCCATGTGTATCCCAAAGTGCATTTCAGCTTTGTGTTACCAGCTCTTCAGGGAGTTATTTAGAGTTCTTCCAGTGATTTGGCTGCTCACAGATAGGATACTGATGGAGCTGTGTGTCTGCATGTGCTGAGAGGGCCCCTCGCTGTGTGCTCATGGGGCTCTCCTTTCCCCAGAGTTCGACTGGAGAGACTTGTTTTGAATGTAAACTCTAATAAATGTGGTTATAAAACCACTGGAGCATTCCCTGATGTCAGTGTGACATCTGCCACATGCCATGTGTATCCCAAAGTGCATTTCAGCTTTGTGTTACCAGCTCTTCAGGGAGTTATTTAGAGTTCTTCCAGTGATTTGGCTGCTCACAGATAGGATCAGGATTGGCTTTATGGCTGTTGAGGAATTATTTCCTGGAGTGTGCTTGGAAGAAGGAAAGGAGGGCTTCCCTCTCTCAAGATTTTATTGATTCCTGTGTGGTTCATGGCCTTTGCAGGGTTCTGTTTTTCCTTATACTACATGCATAAAGACTGGAGAGAGAGCGGGTTAGAAAAATGTGGTTAAAACAGTGATTAAAGGAAAGAAAGGTATCAAAAGCTGTAACAGTGAGACCTGCATATGGTGTACAGGGACCAATTGTCCTACCAGACCTGGTGTGATACAAGTCTGAGGGATGCATTACACTGGCAGCAGAGATCCTGCTTTTGGGTGTCTGAGGAGCTCTGTAAAGCTCCTGGCACTGGGACACCATCCAAGCCTGGTTCTGACTCCTGTTTAGGGACTGGGGCCTTTCTTGTGTTTCACAGAGCATTTTGAGGGAGCAAGCCTTGCAGCTTGCTCACCTTTTGTGTTGTGTAACAGCTGCATGCTGAGCAAAAACCATGGCTGCCTGTCAGACCTTTGCTTTAACATTTTTTTTTTGTCTCTAAATTTGCAGAATGTAGGTGTGAATAGGTCGAGAGAAGAAGCTTTGAGGACAGTCCCCACCCACCTATAGCTGCAGCTCCCGGGGCAGCAGCCCTTCCTCCAGCAGCTCAGGGCCCGGCGGTGTCGGAGCAGGGCGGGATGGACGCGCCTCCCCTTCCCTTCGAGACATTTCGAATGTGATTCTGCTCCTTTGGACAAAACCTGTGCTCGTGGATAACTCGAAAGGTATCAGTGAAAAGAATGTGGAGAGCAGAGCAGAGTTGGTTTTAGATTTTTCTTATGTAAATTTGTGCAGTTTCAGTGGGTTTTTACTGTTTGTCTGTGGATAATGCGAGGTGGTTAATTGCCCATGTTGATTTTACTGTCAGATTTTAACTAGATTTTATTTTCTTTTGTAAGTGTTTTTTCTAAGAGTTCTCTCATTTTTACTGTGAATGATCACCTAGAATTACATGGAGTTATTTTGATGATGTATTTAACATGGGCAGAATTCTGCATTTTGAGCACTGGAGGCTTCATGTTGCAAAGCTGCTTTAAATGGGGAAGCCCATCAGCTCTTATAACTGTCCTATGTTTTAAATTGAACTTTGGTTTGCCAACCAACCAACCCACAACTTCAGTTTTTTCTGAAACTCACAAGAGAGATGGTCCCTTTGGGAAAATCAAAGCATTAAAGCTGGATTTGCTACCTAGGAAATTCTGCTGGTTTAGCAAGATTTTAACACTTTCCAGAGACCAGGTGTATTTTGGAGGGCAGTGGGGGCCATGAGTGTGAGTGACAGGTGGGAAATGGATGGAGAGAGACATGTCCTTTCTGCTGCAGTTATGGGAGGGGATGAGCAGCTTTTCTGGGTCTGGAAGGGAGGGGAAAAGGATTCAGTCTATCCAGGGCTGGAAAAGCTGCTTCTGTTGTTAGTGTTGTCTTTATATTTTTAGAGAATTTTTGGAATGAATTTCAACATAAAACTATATGTTTCTCTTTTATAGCCACATTTAATACGTACATCAGGAAACAGTACAGAAAGGTTAGGTGAGTTTAACCATTCTAACAGCTCATGCAACAAAAACACCAGGTAAATTCTGAAATAATTTTAACAAGGCACACCTGCCTTGGAGTTTTTTGTATTGTTTTTAAGCACCTTCCATCATCCCAATTCTTCATTGCTCTTTTATGCCTAGTGAGACTCCAGTGCTAAAAATGGAATTTTCTGTGTCTGTCAAGGTCACAACCTTTTAACTGTACTAAATCAAAGTGTATTTTGTATGTGTGTTACCAGACAACTGAAATGAGCTGCCAGCACTGCTGCTGGCTCTAGCTGTGCAATGAGGAGAACTATTCTTTGGTAGTTGAACTGTGTTTTTTCTAAGGATTCTCTCCAATTAATTGAGCTTTTACCATGTGAGTTGGTGGTGTTGTTTTGTTGTTTTGTTTTTTTTTTCTTTCCTGAATTCCTGTGTGAAATACCAGGCCCTGGTAACATAGTTTTGCAGGCAAGGGCTAAATTGTCTTTTGTTTGTGCAGGGTTTATAAAATAATGTGCTGCTGTTGTGATTACTTTTTTTTTTTTTTTTTTGTTAATAAGCTAAATTCAGCAATATATTCAGCTCTGGAAGTAAGCCATAGTGCATTGCTGGGTTCTGTTTCAGAGGAGGAGTGTGTAGGGTGCAGAATGACCAGGAACACTTGCTTCAAGCGCTGCTGTCTAAAGCTTTGTGTGTGTGTGTGTGTGTTATGGTAATGCCATTTCAGACCTTTATTAATTCAGCTGTGCCCGTAGTTGTGGGGTGAGGAGAGAGCCTGCCTGGCCCTGCTCAGAGGAGTGAATTCATTGATGTGTGGTTAACAAGGCCACCTTTGTGGCACAACTGAAGGAGCAATTTCCCCTCCCACTGTGGTGTGGGAAAGCTGGGCTGTGCTCCAGGCAGCCCTCGATCCTCTTCTGGGACAGGAGGGGTGGTTAAACAATTTTTACTCTGAGAATATCAGGATTTATGTGTAAAAATCCCAGGAGGCTGCATTAGAAAAGAGGGATTTTATTGGCAGATTGTGAGCTCAGATCTGGCTGAAGAAGTGTGGGCAGAAATGTTTCCCCCAGTGAGAGCTGAGCCCGGGGTTGCTTCTCTTTGCTGGTGAGCACAGCTTGAAGTGTCTCCTCTTCCCCTTTGTTTTACCTCTCTGATCTGTCAGAGGTGCTGTAACATCCTCGAGGCTACGTGTTCTATGTACAGTAGGTATTTTTATAGCCTGCTTTCAAATATACTGTGATGAGTGTTTTACTACAATGGGTGTTCAGTAAAAGAGTTGTATAGAAGTGTAAATAAACTATTGTGATGATACTTGAAGAGAAAAAAAAAATGAAGTTGTTGGTTCTACGGTAGGAAAGTACTAAATCAGTAACTGCATCTGACCCTGGCTGGAGAGAGCAGGTGTAGATGATGAATGTAGATTTAAGCTGAATGTAGATTTGGAGTGAGGGGTTCTCCCAGGCTGTAACCCCAACTGCTGTTCTGGGAAGGCACAGTTAAGAATTGCAGTTAATTGTCACTTTCTGTAAGTATGTGTCCCCACTCCTGACAGAACAGTCACTGACAGGGGAGGGGAAGACCCCTGTCCTGACCTTCTGTGTTTGTAGCATTTGACTGCCTCTGTTCTGTGTGTGCCTGGCTCAGATGCAGTCTCTCGACTGGGATTAAACTGTCCTTTCTTATGTCCTTGGCCTTTGTTGTGATCTTTCAGACAAATGTAATCATTTGACCTTTGATCCAAGTAATAAAGATCAAATGCTACAGGATGCACTGATGTGTGTTTCTTTCCCTGTCCATTTCCAGTGGCTGAAGTGCCAGGTGAGTGTTCCCGAGCCTCAGCAGGGTTCCACAGCTTCCACAAGCTGGGTTTAGGGAGCTTAGATATAAATGTAAGGATTATATTAATTCACCTTGTGGTTGCTCTACTGTGACAAATAACTATGATTTAAGTAGGAAGCTCAATAATGGAGGAAGAAGTTGGAAGAACTGATTAAATAAATGCATGCCAGGATTTGCACATGATGGAGGAGAAAGGTAAGGCTTTATTAGCTTTACCTGGTCACTGGGATTAAGATCTGCTCCACCCTCTCAGACCTACACTGTTCTTACATTGTCTTGAACATGCTGCTGGTCTTTTGAGAAAGCTGAAAGCAAACAGCCAAATGCTGCCTGTCAGTACAAGTCTGTATGCAGAGGGGAGCTGGGGGGCATTAAATTTGCAGGGGTACTTATCCTTCAGAATGACAAGGACAAAAAATTTAATTACTGCTTTGTGCTTTTAGAATTAAGTACTCACATTTTCATGTCTTGCTGATTGCAGCCCCCCAGGTGGTAACCACTTGTCTCTTCTCTGCTAGGTGGGAGGAGTGTTTTAATTGTATTTTAACTCCACTGTGTATTTCTGTTTGGGGAGCAGGCAACTTCCTTGTTTGTTTTAGAGCTTTTAGGCTGCTTTCTGGACAAAATCCTTTAATAGCTGAAAGTTCCTGTAGTATGAGGATGACCCAGAGCCGATGGGTGAGTGAACCCAGTTGGTGCTCACAGGATGCAGCAGTCCTGCAGAGCAGGTAGAGGAGCTCCCCAGGGTGTGGAGCTTTGGTGCCTGTGCTGTAACAGAGGTACAGTGGTGCAGGACAGGGCCCTGTGCAGGGGTGGAGTAGCTGCTCTGCAGAGGAAAGGGATCTGTACCCCTGTGTGAGTGCAGTCAGGCACAGCTGTGGCAGCAGGACATGCTCCTCGAACATCAGTCAATGCCAGCTGAAAGAGTTGCTGTGTGAAGCCTCCTGAGCAGATCTGGCACTTGTTACTCCAGAGCAAAGCAGGTGAGTACAGGGAGCCAGTGTTCCCACAAGGAATATTTACTATAATTCATAACAGCTTCTTTGTGTGCAAACACCCACTGCTGCTGGTACCCACATTTGGAACTCCTTACCTAGAAATGGGTTTCTGTTTGGGTGTGAGAATCACTTTCTGGTGACAAATGGCAAACCAGAAGTGCTTCTGTAGGTTATGTGAAGGGGAAAAGGCCAGGTTCCTGCTCTCCCTGCAGCACCTCACAGGACACTGCTGGTTCCCCTTGGACTGGGGTTGGTAGAGCAGGCCAGGCCTGGCTGTTTGGAAATGCCAGCTGTGTTCTGCCCCTTCCAGCCTCAATCTGCTGCAGGCTCAGATGGCATCCGAGTCATGCTGGCATTACTTGAGTTGTAACAATAAGCTAGAGCTGTTTTTTAGGAGCAGAACAAAGGCAGCAGTGTATTTTTTTTGAATCTCTACAAAGTATTACCAGCTTTCTGCTGCTCTTTCAGCAGGATTAACAGTCTGAAACTACCCAGAAGCTCCAGGGTTCTCCTAGGAGTTCTGCAGCATTCCATAACTCTCAGATGAACTGACACATGTAAATTTTTTCTGCCTGCTCAGTGTTGAGAAAATCAAATAATTTGCAATAGTATCACAAGATACAGAAAACTCCTGAGAAGCAAGGAAACTTTGCTTCAGCCTGAATTTTATGAGCTGACTGCAAGGCGAAGGTTTTGGAAGGAGCTTTGCAAGTAATTACATTAGTTTTTCTTTCTCTCTAATGGCTAAAAATCAAAATTCAGAAGTAGGTGTTGCAGGCAGCAGGATCTGGTTTTGTGCCCTTCTAACAGCAAGCAGGAGGAGCCCCAGCTGCTGTGTTACAAACAAGCAAATAAAACTGGAAGAAGGATTTTGTGCTTGGCAGTTCAACAGAATCATTCCTCAGGCAGAGCAGGCAAGTAAGCTCTACAGTCATTACCTGGGTTCTGCCCTGCTGTGATTGTTGTGGCTGTTAGCAGGAAGTGGCATTTAGTGGCAGAACCCCACACTCCCGGGCAGGATGGGGCTGCTCTGGGAGGCTGAGGCCTCTTTGTCTCACACTTGGGCTGCCTTGGAATAAATATGAAGCATTCATTCAGCTAAAGCACCCCTGAGCTGTTTCCCACAGCAGCTGGTATTACACTAGGAATCTCTGCTTTTGCCTGACACTTCCTTTTGTTTAATTCACAAAAACAACGAATATTTTAAGAAAGCAATCAGGGCTGACCAAGCATCATTTTTACACCGTACTTTAAAGACCACTGGAGTTAAATTGTATATTGTTAAAAATCATAAAGCCATGAATGAAAGTTACATTAAACTTCCTTTTAATTGAAGACAAATAAAAGAACCAAAGGCTCAAACACATTTTAAAAAGACATCTTCTCTTCCCCAATGTTTTCTCTCGAGCAAAATATACAGCACATATATATATATATAACATAACTACATTCAAGTACCAAACAGAATTTACATTTTCCCAAACAGAGAAAACAATGCACATGATTCACATACCTCAAACCCAACCATGCATAAAAACACTGCCAATAAATCAGGAGTGGAACATAATTAATCACACTACGGTGTATTATTCTGAAATATTGACGTCGTTGGAATGCATTAACACTTGGGAGTCTGGGTTTGTAACCCTGCTTTACAGTCCAGCTGTTCAGAGACTTACTTGTTCAAGATCTGTTCAAATTTTGGGTTAATAAAAGAAAATCCGTCAAATGCAGACTGATCCATGGACTCAATCAGGTTTTTGTCACTGTAAGACAATTTTGGCTTCTCACTCAGAAATTCTCTGTCAAAGTTGTTGTAGTCACTTGCTGATTTCTGTATTAGAGAGGGAAGACAGTTTGAGACAAACTTTGTATTTTCTTCAAGAAGAAATTAGTGAAGTTAGTCTTTTAGCTCCCTCCCTCCTTCCCCTGCTTTAGAGAGAAAAAAAAAAATCTCATTTTAACTATTTTAACAAGACTATAATATTATAACTGGGCACTGTTATTGTTCGTTGGAAACCAATAGGAAAACCAAGCCCAGATTGTTTTGGAGAAGAAACCTGGATTTGGGATAACACTGGGTTATTACCCAAAGATTATCTGTTGACAAAAGCAATGCAGCATTAACTTACACATCAGACCAACATTTCTTGCCATTAACCAAAATGTTAAGATTCCTGAGAACATTTTACAAGCTGTACTTGTTCAGAGAATAAAGCAATGCCCTACAGCAGCTGTTTTGTGTTTATTAAATACTCATGTAACTAGAAACTGTTTTACACTCTAAACCACCAAAGATTTCCCACTTCTCTGGGAACAAGCAACACAAAACCTTGTGTGTTTAAGGGGCCAGCTCTCCTCCATAGAGTACATTTTAAAGAGACTGTTGCCTCCAGACCATTTCACTTGTTCTAGTAACAGGCTGGAGAAACACTGGTTTGGGTTTTTAGCCATGGGAGCTGAAGCAGCATCATCCCACTGTGATACAGACTGAGTTACAGTCTGTTCTGCAGGTGTTTTTTCAGGTAACATGGAGCATGTACATAAATTCCAAGTTCAGTAGCTTACAGAATGCTGCTTCTTGCCCCCTTGGAGATGCCTGGGTGAGTTTGAAGCAGCAGAGATTTAATGCTTGCACACAGTGCCTGCATAGTACCAGCTGAGCAGCCTGGAGCTATTGCTGCTCCTCCCATGTGGCATTTCAGAAAAGCAATCTGCAAGGAACTGTGAACATTCTAATGCAGAGAGGATTGGAGATCAAAGCTATCTGTTGGTTTTCCTGAACATTTTATCCATAAAGCTCCTTGAGAGCAATAGGAAGACAGTCTTAACAGGAAGATCTCAGGGCAGTCAGAGGAGTACAGTGCACCTGTGTATAACTGAACCATCCAAGAACAACAGGCCTACAGATACACAGATAAACAACTTTCTCACTTGTAAAACGTGAGGAGAAGATGGCAGTGGGATCCTTTGTGCAGGTACAGAATTTACCCCTTACACCTGGGCTGCTGTTTACTAAGAGTAAAGAACAACTCACTTACCACTTTTGGCCTGAAGGGAGGGTCCACCTCCCTCTTCTCTAGTGCTGTCCAGTTGATTGTTTTGAAGAAAGGATGGTCTCTGATATTCCCAGTGACCCCAAGTCGTTTTGCTGGATCCCTTTCAAAGAGCTGCAGGAGAAGACACCCAGTAAAGAGCAGCTCCAAAGGTACATGGCAGTGGAAGAATTACAGGTATGGTGCTAAAACAACTAAGGGTGCTGCCAGCAAACACAGCATTAGGAATTAATCTGACCTGGCTTTCCCTTTGTGAGAGCAATTTGCTGATAAACAGCTCCTTGGCTGGGAGATTGGTCTCTCCCTGCACAGGGGCAGTACCAGCACCCCAAGGCTCATCAGTCCTACCTTTTCTAAGATATCCTTCGATTCCTTGGTAATCCAGCGTGGGTAGTGAGGGGTGTCCACTCGGATTGACTCAAACAGTTCATCTTCATCATCCCCATGGAAAGGGGACTGGCCAATCAGCATCTCATACAGCAGTACCCCAAAGGACCACCAGTCCACAGAGAACGTGTACCGCAAACCCTGCAGGATCTGGGGCCGCACGGGAGGGAATTCAGGTAAGAGGCAAGAAGCAGCAGTAGTCCCAAAAATCAAGAGAGGTTTTTCAAGAGATAATCTTTAATGACTAGAGCACTTAGGGGAAAAATAAAAATCCATCTCTCTGGGAAATTGTGGACACTGATGCAGAGCTGTGGTTTTACCCTAGGCTGCTGTTTGTGGGAATGTGGACAGGTCTTTGCTCTCATTCAGAAATCTCCCTTAACTTTAAATGACCATAGACTTAAAAAAGCATCCTCTCTAGTTTGTTTACAAGATGAGAAGCAAATAGTGATGCAAAGTAAATTCCTGCAGAAGTCTTTGACATAATTTATAGCTTTAAAAGTGAAATTCCTTCGTTGAGCTGCTTTGCAAATGAGGTTTTTTAAAAAAAATAACACAGAGAATTAAACTCTGTGAGATTCCCCTTAAAAGCTCCTTTTATTTTAATTCTGGTTGTTTGCACAGGCACAAGCCTCTTCTCCAGTTACAGTGCATATATAAAGATTCATTCTGCAGGAGCCTCATGGGTGTGCTGGCTACACCTAACCCCCAGCTCTTAAAAACCTGAGCATTTTAACTTTCCAAACCCATATTTTTTTTAAGCTTGCAGCTACAGAATATTTTAAAATCTCAAGTACCTTCTATAAAAAACACAGAATTTTTTGCTCTGATTTTTATGTCTAATTAGACTTGGACTTTTCTGAACTATTATTCTACAAACATGTGATTAATCACAGCAGCTCTTGTCCCATCAGGGCACTAAATCCATGCCAGCAGTGTTTGTGCCATACTGACCTCGGGAGCAATGTAGTCGGGGGTCCCACAGAAAGTGCTCGCCTTGTTGTCACCAACAACGTTTTCTTTGCACATTCCAAAATCAGCTATTTTGATGTGGCCTTCTTTATCAAGCATCACATTGTCCAGTTTCAGGTCTCTGCAAAAAGTGTTTTTAAAATGTTGTGCTTTAAGTCGTTTTGTAATCAGATGCACAGAGTTTGTTCACTGATAAACACCTCTCCAACTGCACACACAAAGGCTTAAAAAAAAAAAATCATCAACACAATCCATCCAAAATGGTACTTTTGTGCTTTGAAGGCATGAGGGACAAGGGAAGAATTCTCTTTCCAAAGAAGAGGCTGAGCTGCATATATAGAATGTGACCTTCTAATCCTCCACATTTGCTTTCAGATGCAGAAGTACAGCCAGAGCTTCTGTTGCTGCTGGAAGGCAGTGAGAGTTAATGCCCCAGCAGCTGACACAGCAGTGCTGCACCAGCTCCAGGGCTCAAAAGGAGGATTGTGCTGGATTCTGAGAGCCTTTGGCAGGAATTGGACTGCTTGAAACCTGCCCAGCTCTTAGCACTACCTGTGACTTGTTCCTGGTTACAGCACAAGTTCATGTGTTGTGGCACGGCCTGTGAAGGGTCCTATTCATGTCTTTTCTCAGAACAACACTATTCAACCAAGAAAGAGCTTTTTTTTTCCCGGCAGTTTCCAAAAGCTACATTCCCTCCCTTTGACCATGCTGCATTTTTTGTCCATCTGGCTGCAAATGCACATACCAAGGAGGGCAGACTGAAGAGAAACTGAACAGCCCTCTGCTTACCAAGGGCTGAAATAGAGCTGAGAATTTCATGTAAAGAGCAGGGCAGTCTTTTCTCCTGGGTAACTGAAGTTCCCAGTACCAGCAGTGGATCAGGGTTTGGCCCTTGATGCTTCAACCTGGTGAGGCAGAAGCATCAATGTTGTGGTTTCACCAGAAGGCAAAAGCAGGGAACTTTCACCTTTGTGGTTTGCTCAAAGAGCCTCTCCCTCATCTCCACACCAAATAGACTCATGATTTGAAGGCAGTGTTTGAAAATAACTGAAACAAAACTGCTTTTGTGTAACACAAATCCCATTCCATCATTCCAGTTGCCAAGGGAAAAAAACACACAAATAAAGATTCATTTCAGGCATGTTAATGGCCTTGGAACTACATCAGATCTCTGACAGACAGCTTGTGTTTGTTACATCAGTCAGGAATTCAAAGACTCATGAAGTGCTAAGACAATTCCCAGGTCCCAGCCTGGAGCTAGCTGGTACTCACCTGTAAATAATGCCTTTGCTGTGAAGAAACTGGAGCCCACATAGAATTTCAGCTCCATAAAACCTGAAAAGACCAAAACATCTTTTAATCTTCGCTCAGTTACAACAGTCAATGCAGGTAGCCAAAATAATGCTGTGGGCATCTTTTCCTGGAGTGAGAAACACTGTAGACATCCTAAAATCCCAACATCTCTGTGTTTATGCAGGCAGATGCTGTAACCTGCAAGGTAATCCCTTCACCACACATCGGCAGTGTCCAACACCAAACTGCAGAGAGGACAGGGCAGCAACTGCTGTGAGGCTTCATCCCACTTCCCCCAGGGAACACCACCCCTCTCTTCCTCTTCAATAACAGTCTTGGTATGGTTTTAGGGATGGGCACATGTCTCTGAAAGAGTTACTGGGAGCTCAGCCCTCCAGGATTGCTGCAGGAGGGACTGGGCACCGATGGCAAGGTTGGAATTGGGCCTTCACCTGTCTCCCTCTGCACCTGCCTGGTCACAACAGACACACTGAAAAATGCCAGCACTTCAGGGGCACTCTCCTCAAAAGAAAGAGGTGATAATCTAGGGGACATGAAGGAAAATCTGAAAGAATGCTTCCCTCTGCCCCAAAAAGCTTTTTTTTTTTTTAATTGGAAAAATACAAAACTGTTTCAATTTCTGTATAGCAGATGAATGTTGGTCCAAAACAAATAGCACAGAATATACCCAGAGAGGATGCCAGATGCACAGATGTTTGCTGGCATGCAGGTAAGATGGAGGGGCTTTATCCACATTTTTGCTGGGGAGAGTGGGAAGACAGCTGACCTACACAACTGGCTGCTGTTGGTGCCAGACTTCTTGTGATCCCATCCAGTCAGCAATCCTAAGTGCAGTGCCAGTAACAGAAGTAATTTTCCTGGGGCTTACAGATAGGTCCAGTACTCTGCACTGTTAATTTTTAAGGTTTACATGCCACCCTTTCAATGATGCCATTACAACACCCATGGGTTTGGATGAGAGAAGTAGAAACTGACCTCAAACTAAAAATGATAGCTGAAGTAACAATCCTACAATATTTTTGCATCCTTTAAAGATCACTGGAGCTGAAAACTTCAGTCACAGATAACTGACACAAGTGCACTTACTAAACAAAGTGATTACCCATTTAATTAGCATCTCATGGAATGTACAGTTTTTTTGAACTATCATGTCAATTTAGCAATAGCAGTAAATAAGTGCTGAATCTTCCCCCCCCCCCCCCCCACCCCATGCTGTTTTCCAATTTTTTCCATCAGAATACTGTCCTAAAGTACACTGAAGCTGTGCCTTTTGCTTTTCAGTGTTGGCTCCTGTTGGAATTTATTTTGCACCTCCAGGAAAAAGCACCCCATAAAGTACAACATCACACTGTTATCTAAATTAAGGCAGCCCAATTCCACACATCATTAAGTGAACTTCATTGTATTCATTGCCTAGAAACATATTTTCAACCATCAGCCACTGAAACTTGACTGCAGGTAAGGAGGGGCACAGAACCAGAAGCCATAAGGAGATCAAATAATTGATGGAGGTGGGGAATGAAGGGCTGAGGACTCACGTTGCTCTGTAGAGGTCGAAACGCCCCTTGTCCTGGATGTGGAACATCAGGTCTCCCCCATTCAGGAACTCCATCACGAAGAACAAATGATCCTTTAGCAGAAAACCAGGGAATGGAACAATTACTGATGCTATCCAATCATAAATGAAGTAGAAATGTGCCTCCAGGCAGCCAAGCAGCCACCTCCCTCTTCTCCTGAAGGATTTTTGGTTTCATGCACCCCTATGAGGCTCCTACAGAGCTGAGTGGCCTGGTCTTGTAAATATAAATATCTGAACCTGCATTCTGTGGGTTTCTAGACTTAATATACACTGAAACAGACTTACTGATTCCAATCTGTGACAGTCATCCTTTTCCCCTCACCGAGGGTAAAGCTCAGATTAAGGACTTAATTAAACTCCTTCTTATTCCAGACTGCATAGATGTTTTTCTGATCTTATTCTGTCCTTACCAAGGTACGTTTGGTCATACTCATATTTACTTCCCACTAGGCCCGTGAATTGCAAAGAGCACAGGAAAGGACATTTAATTCTTGCATCAATAAATTACTTTCATTTGACTGCTGGTATCAGCATCCATTAAAGGCTCAATCTGTTAGGTTGCTGTCACCATTTAAATTTTTCTTACCTTTGTCTGAAATGTGCAGTAAAGATGTGTGAGAAATGGATTTTCCCAGGCAAGGGCAAGGACCCTCTTTTCCACCATGGTACATTCCACATCATCATCAATTAGCACCACGTCCTTTTTCAGAGCTTTGATAGCAAAGAATTCATTCTTCCCTTTCAGCTCTGCAAGCAGAACCTACAAAAAATAAAAGATGAGAGTGCAGCATGTGTAGGAAAGACTGGTGCTGATGTATCAGTGAGGGAAAGCCAAAGGTGCTCATAGCAGGTGCACTGGCAATTAAAAAACACATTTACAGGGAAAGATGAGGGAGATTTGGGAAGGTGAAGCTGCTGGACATGGATGAGGAGGTGGGGCTCAAGGACCATGGACCACAGGCAGTTTTTCTGTCAATGCCTTGTGAGTGCATAAACAGCAGCCATGTAAAGCCTGGTCTGTCACTGGAGCTGCAATTTCAGAGACAGCAGTGGACAGAGCCTGTGGGGGTCACACTGCTCTCCCAAACATCCCCTGCCACTGCACTGGGGCATTGTGAGGCTGTTTCTGTGTGGAGAGAACAGAACTAAAATGTTCACTTGCACTGGATATGTTCATTAAAGGGCAATTCCTCTGCCTCTATGCTAAACACTGACAAACTGCTGTGCACAATGAATCACTTTGGGGTCTACACAAGATCCAGCTGATGAATTTCTAGTGTCTTTGACAAAGATGTCTACATACAATTCTGTTAGAAGATTACTGATCCAAGAAGCTGTGAGACCTTTCTGGTGAAAGAAACAGCCCATCACATTGCAGAGATCAAGCCAGGCAGACACCTGAACTCAGTTTGTCACATACCTTTCCAAAGCTTCCTTTCCCCAGCACCTTGTGGAAGACAAAGCTGTCTATGTTGAATTTTCTCCTTGCAGTTCTTGGCACTGGCTTGGTTGTGTTTACCTCCCAGAGTTTATCGTACTCACTGTTATCTGCTGAGCAAAACAGGGAGGGGAAAGTTCAGGGGATGCAGGAACCCTGCAGGACTCAGAGCCCTGGGTAAGAATTAGGAACTGACACAGCATTTCAATGCATCTGCTGCTGGAATTACTGGTGAACCTAAACATAAGGGACAAGTCCTGGGTAAACTTTTCATGTGGCCAGGAGGTGGTAAAAAGAAAGACATGTTGCTTTTAAACAGCACTTATTAAAAAAAAATTGTCTAACACAAGGCAAGAATGAATAACTTCTTAAATTGTCTGGTAGGTAAGTGGCTGTATTGAAACGTTGTCTGTTTCCTCACCTGTTGTGTCTCCCCCTGGAGCTTTATGTTTCTTATCAAAATCTTGATAAATACCAACACTTTCTACAGATCCAGAATCAGACCTTCGTGTAGATTTCTGGGGAGAAGGGGAACATTTGAAATTATATTAGCACTGGTACTTTAGAAATAGAGTAATAGCTTTAAATGTAACATGATGGCAGCATAAACTTTCTTTTTGATTATTAACTCCCAGTATGTTTCTATTCTCAAGAAGTTTGGTTCACAGACTATTTAGTCACCTTCTTTACAGCTTCACATCAGCCATTTGCTTTATTTCCTTCACTGCAAGAAAATAAGTCACTGAAATTCCTGAACAGTCTATGTTCCATTGCTCATTGCAAAATTATTAAAGGTATAATGGTTTGAACCACAGTGGAAAGGATTTGAACTGTGGGAAAATGTCCCCTTGGATATCTGTTCATATGAAAGAGGAGATGGGAATCACTGTTTTACTGACATGCTGAAGCCATAGCTGGATGTGACATCTATCCTCAGCACAGGGAAACAACTTTTACATATAGGAGATCCCTGAGATCAAACTTCAGTAATGAAAAGATTGAGCTCCTGTGTCACGAAAGAGCTGCCACAACAGCTCTCACTGTTTTCAAAGTAAATATCCTGTGAAAGCTTAGGAATACACATCTCAGAGGAAGCACTGCTGGCTTTTGTAGATATATTTTCTTGTTTTATTTCAGAGCTTGTGTCTGAATCTTTATTTGCAGAAGCTGACCACAAAAGAATCATGCTGCAGCAGGAGATGAACAATGTAAGCTATGGGGCCAGCATTAATTCCAGAGGGGTTTTCTGTGTGTGCATGTATATATTTATATCAGATGAATAAAAAATGAGACTAGCTGGTATATTTCTCCTTATTCACTTAATTTTATCGTTAAAGTGGAATTTTAAAGTTGAAGCATGTCAAAACAGATTTTCAGCATTATGACACCATTGATTAACCCATTAAACAGAAAGGAAGAAATCTTGGCACTGCAGAAGAACAAAATTGGATTTCAGGAAGCCACACATCTTTTTAAAAATTGTTTAAGTGGCATACCCCTGTCCCTATTTCAGTTTCAGGCTATTGATATCTTTGTTAGTATCTGTAAGTGTCAAATTAAAAAAGACAAAGCTGTTTGCATTTCCTCTTTTCCAAATACAGTCCCCCATAAAAGTGATGCAGAATAGATGATGTGAAAACTCCAAAATGCTCTGAAAACAAGTAATTACCTGAGAAATGGCAATAAAGCTTACCTGGCTAACTTGATTTAAAGCTTCAGCTAGCAGCTTCTGGTTTATTCCACATAAGTTTGCCACCTTCTTCTGGCATTTATGATGCACATTCATCCCACATTCTAAAAGAAATGTAAGGATTGTTATCAAGCATCAGGAAAATACTGACATTACAGCAAACAGGGCTGTTCTGTGCAGTTCAGAAATCTTTTTTTAAGACCAGACTGGACATGGACCTGTCATTGCTACCAAAATTGCAGTTTTTATCCTTTAACACAATGAAGGCTAAAACAAGGTTTCACAAGGGAAAAACCTCTAATCATCATTACTTTATTCTCAAAATCTGTTACAATAAGGATCATACTGCCTTTCTGTGGGAGAATTATAAAAGCCATATTTACAGTAAATGCTTTGAATGCACTTTGAGATGCTACGTTGAGTCAGTCTCCAAATTTCAGCTATTCCCAAAGCAGTAATTTTGATAATGCTCAAGATTACACCTCTGCAGTGTTTCCTGACTCCTTCAGCAGCTCACCTTGGCTGAGCTGTCCCATGAGCCCAGTGCCTCTGTCACTCTTTTGTACAAAAGCTTTTTTTGAGACGAATCCCTCCCTACAGGGCTCACACGGAAAGGCTCAGTGTGCACCACCAGCAGTCCCCAGTGGGGGGAATACTGGAACAGCACAGAGAGCTGCCAGCTCCCTCCTCCTCCTCCTCCTCACCTTCACACTTGAGCCCTTGCTTGACCAGCCCCCAGAGCAGGCTGCCACAGTGGTCGCAGAAGGTGGGGCTCATGTAGTTGTAGACTCGGAAGCGGTGGGGCATGTCGATGTTGAAGCGCTCCTTCTGGAACTGAGCACAGCCACAACCATTGCACCTCAGCCTTGGCTGCCTCCCAGCAGGGACACAGCTCTGCCCACACACAGCACCCACCCCTCACAGAGCTGTCAGATGCTTTGCTTACGTGGAAGCTTTGCCTGCTGCCTGTTACAGAACTTTACACAACTTTACTTAAAGACAGAACCTTGGGTTGTACAGCCAAGCATCTCCCAAATGGAGTTGTCAGCTTCTGTACAAGGTTTTGTTAGTTCAGCAATATTTAATTACATAATTACACTCTAAATATATTGTTTCAGCTCTTACCATCGTGTCCCTGCTGTTGGCTGCAGTACCAGTACACCTCCCAATGATTTTATCAATGCATTTCTTATGAATAGCAGCATTGCATTCTTCAAGACATGCACAAGAAAAAAAAGGATTAATTCAGATAATAAATATATGGGATGAGGTGTTTGCATTTAATGGCAGAATGTGAAAATGACACTCCTTTCACATATCATACTATATACACCAAAAGTTTATTTTCTATCAAGATAATAATCTTTTTTAAGCTGGTTCCTCCACCCCTTTTCTTTTACTATAGACTTTATTTCTAAACTAAATCAGCAATGCCCCCAGCATTTGATAACAGAAATTATGGAGTAATGCACAGATCTATGACAAGTCAAAGGTGATCTTCAATTTAGCTGTAAAACCCCTCAATAGCTGTAATTCACTATAGAAAAGGTTTAATAAAAAACTGCTGCAATAAATGAGTGCAACTTTTCAATAGCATTACACACTTCAGAGAAGAATAGCTAAGTCTAAATCTGATACTGAAATCCCAGGTAGGAATCATAGGTTCCTTTAGTTATTGTGCAAAATTGATATTTAACTTCTACTACTACCCATAGTGATGATTCACTGATTATTTACAGAATTTTTTTCAAGATCTCCAGATTCATGTGGAAAGCAGCATAAGAAGAAATTAAAAGAAAAAAAAAAATCAACTTACGTCTACATTTGTATCCCTGCTTGTTGAGTCCCCTGAAAAACAAATTATAAAAAAGCAAATCTCTACATTTTCTGGAATAAAAGATGTCTGGTTTTTATTTTCACCATGTCAAATGGCCAATTAATAAATTGGTCAAAATTCTGGTAATCAGAATCCTCTGTCTTAGGACAGCAGTGTTTAGAAGATAAGGTCCTGGATTTGATAGGCCAGCAAATTAGGAGGAAAACCCAGAAACAATTTTTCAATCACATGGAAAATGCTCCCAAACTAACTTAGGACAAAACCAGCCTTACTATGAAAGGGATCCACTTCTCTGTGGGTCTCTAGGCTGCCATCAGTCACTTCACATCTCAAAGTCTGGCCATTATTTTCTCAGACCCACCCCTCTTGTTCTCCTGGGGCAGAGCTGCTGATGATCATGGCCAGATATCACTTGATGCTGATGGAGTTTCTGCCTATTATTTCAGTGGCAAAAATGTTCAAGCTCTATTTCTCAGTGTGAAAGACAACTATAGTTCTTAATTATAAAAATGGTCTTATTGAGTATATAACTTCAATTTCCCAACACAAATTTATTTGTCATGTTTTGTCTGAGTATATCTGAAGGAAATTTTGCAGTAATTTGGCCCTTGGGGCTGGGGGAAGCTTAGATTTTCTTTCTTACCATACAAAGTCTCTGCAGACAGAGCAAAATGTAGGTTGTCCAAAGAAGGTGGCGATAAATTCATGACTTTTGATGTAGTGGATTTTGGCTTGCTTGATAGCTCCTCTCCTGTTGATAGTTACTGTCCCCTCCTCTTCCCTCATCGACTGTCTGCAGTCTGAGTGGGACACAAGAAGACACACTTTTAATATTTCCAGGTATTACAAAGGTTAAAATCTGCTTCTCCCAAATGTTCAGTTTGCTTTCTTTTTTCTGACCCGTGTTTTGTTCATTTTACACCTGCATTGTGCAGACTTTCAGTCCATCAGGGGTGGTACAGGTGCACACACTGCTTTCCCAAGGTGTCCCTGTGTTCTGAGCAAGTGCTTCCCACTCCTGCCCACACAGAAAAAGCCTTCAGCTGATGAACTGAGAGCAAAGAGCAGGGATGGAGCACAGTTTTGATAGAAAAGTGACAACCACCGTTGCTCCTTGAAAAAAAAAAATCTATGATTTCTGTCCTGTGATTTATGTTTAATATGAATAAGTATTTTATTGGAAGCAGAAGGGTCAGCAGAAGCCTTTCCATGCTGCTGCTCCACATGTCCTCCTGAACCAGGACTACAGCAGAAATTCAGATGAACTGCTGCAGGACCTTCTGGGTGACCACAGGACCATCCTACTGGAAGATGACTTTCTTCCAGCCTCCAGGATCATTAAGCAGCAAGGACAAATGAGATTTTTAGCTAGACATTTCCCTTTTGCTGTTTTACAACATTAATGTTTTATCTTTCCATGAGTCTCAGTCTCATTCCTTTCCCCTTCTAGCCCCCATGGAGTCAAATTATTCAGTATTACAATAATGCTACCTGCTCCCATCTACTGTAGCATCTAACACTGGATCACGTAGAAATCACGTGTAGCATTAGGCCAAGAAATAAAACAACAAAAATTCTCAGGCTCCAAGTCCAGCTGGCTCTGGTCCTCATTAGAGGTTATGGTTATTTTCACTCATTTCCAAGGAAGCTTCTAAGTTTCTTTTACAAAAATGCATATTTGTGGCTATAAGACTGAGACACAAACTCAGACTATTTAGTCTTCATTTGGCATTTTTGAAGGCATAGGGGTTTGTTGCAGAGGTAACCCAATGCAGGTATATCAAGAGACTGGGTAACTGGTGATTTAACCCGAGAACACATTTCTTGTCAACTGAAAGGAGCTGTTGAGGGACAATCCCATCCAGCAGGAAAAGATAAAGGCTTGAGCTGGCAATGAGGAGCTGATCAACTGCTAACTCCATCAGCTCTGGCCAGCAGCTTGAGGGTCCCAGCCTGGAAGAAATGTGGACATAGTTCATGTGTCCAAAGTGCTGTAAAGCTGAGGGCAGCAGCATCTTGCTGTTTGCAGGCTGGGAATTTCCACAGCAATGGAGCAAGGAAAAAGCCAGAAGAGCATTTTTGTCATTGTCAATATAATAGTTTTTTAAAATTTGCTCCATTGCATTGCTGCCTTTTATCATCATCAGGGGGAGCCTTGCTTTTAGCACTGACAGAAGCAGATTTGTGTCCTTTGCCAAGTCACACTCACTGCGATGCCTGAGCTTACTATGAAGTTACCCAGGAGCTCTGGTTTTCTGGCTGCTAGATGCACTTGGTTCCTGTCATTTGTTTTAGCTGGCTGCCACCACTGCTATTCCAACCAAGTGCTGAACCTGGAATACAATCTGTCATGTGACACCTTTCTGAGTGTCCTAAACTAATTTATCTGTCACAGCCAGCAGCAGCCACACTGCAGCAGCATGTGCTGTCTTAGAAAAGAAATGGCATCATCAGCTCAGATATTGAGGAAAGGTCAAGCACATTAATGAAAAGAAAGTTCAAAAAAGGTCTCCAGGTTTTGCCACTCGATATTAATGTACTTTTCTGAGAAACTGGCTACCTGGTTCAGAGAAAAACCCATCCTGACAGCCCCTGAAAGGACCTTCCAGTGTGCACTGTGACAATCCCTGAGTCACCCCTGCCCCTCCAGGAACAGGATTCCTTCTCCTTGTTCAAACAGGCTGCTGAATTCACCCAACACAAACTCTTCAGCGGCTGCACTTCAGCTTGTGGCAGTCTGCAAACTGTGCTATCTCTGTTTAACCCTGCTGAGCAAACACACAGACCTCACCCACTGCTGCCCAAATGCTTCAGGGAAACCACACTGGTGTGGTGTGAGGGAAACAAGAGAGGCAGCAACACCTCGCATTGTTTGCTGCAGAAAAGGATGTCTTGGTAAGGGAGATGCAATCAGGAACAGCAAGGAAGCAGAGAAAGGCCTTGTGCTTCATGGCAGTATCTGAGGAGATCACCTATGATGCAGCAAATTATCAGACAAAAGCCCTTCTGAAGTCCATAACAAGAAACCAAGTTTAGTGAGGAACAAACATCTCATGCTGAAATACTTGGAGCAATTTAGTATTGCTGATACTGCGTGCAGAAGTCTCTGACAAAACTTGATCAATTTCTGGGAAACACTGGTGCTTCCTCCCTGTCTGAAGCCCTGATATCAAACTTAAGAGAAATACATGAGACTGACACTTATTTCTTTGAGAGGGCAATTATATATACTAATCACTTTGGGATTTTTTCCTAATTTTTTTTTATTTTGCACATTTTCCCTAAGTATACTTTAATGGAGAAGAATCCTTGAGGACAGCAAAACCTCAAAATCTGCATGAGAGGACACACAGACTTTACAACCAGCTGCCTTGCTAGATGCCTTTGCCAAAACCAACCAATATAACAAAGAATGGATGAAAAGATTCTTGTCGGGTTCAGAAGCAGCTGAGAGGTTTGGAGAGCAGCTGTGAGTCAGGTTCATCTGGAGTTGAGGTGGCTCTGAAATTATGGTGTAATTTCAATTTACTATGGGCATGTTTAACAAGTTATTTTTAATGTGTAAATTGCCTTTAATGTGTATTGCTCCAGAAAAGTTTTAAGCAGCTCAGCCAACCATGGAGTTAACTGGAGAATAAAAGCTTATTTCAGAGATGCAGAGACAACCAACAATTGCAGGGAATTAACTTTAACAACAACTGTATGGATGCAGGGTGGAGATGAGGGGGATGGAGAAACACAAAGGGAAAAACTTTTCTTCCCTCTCCAAGCAAGCCAGGATTTCCATAAATGAAATGCTTGTCATGAACCAGCACATGGTCAGGAAGAGCAGGTACAGAACAGCTGAATCAGCAACTAGGGCCCAGGTGACCTCTGCAGCCTGGAGCTGACATTCACCATTTTGGACCCAGCACACACCATTAAACATAATCTATTTCCTCTGTTGGGAGCTGTGGTTAATATTTATCACTGGCACGTTCATGTATTTCAAGTACCCTTCTCAAAACTTGCAGTTGATCCGACACAAACACCCAAAACTCCACTGTGCTGAACATTCATGAAGAAACCACAAAGCAGGGCTGGGAATTGGCAGTGCAGCCCCCCGGACTGCTGTGAACACACCTGCATTCTCTGCTCAGCTGCAGTGCCTGTCCTGCTGAACATTTCCCAGTCCCCACAGCCACTAACACAACACCCAAGACACTGCCTGGAAAACATTTCCTACAATAATATTGCTGGGCTCTGCTGAGCTGTAATAAAGCTCAAGGTGAGATGTCACACTGTCACATTGTCTCAATTGAACCTCAAAAGTCCAACGACAAAGGAAAACAACCTCAGGATAACCCTACTAGTTTTTCTTAAAAGAAAGAATTGAAAAAATATTTACCCTCTTCAGAGTTCATTTTTTATTTTAACCTGCTTATTTCATGGTGCTGTTTGTGAAGAGGAAAGAGAACAGTGCTACTGTAGGAGTCTGGGAACCAGGACTTCAAACAGGGACAGGAAAGGAATTTTCTGAGCTGGTTGCTCAGGCTGAGATTTGTCTGAAAGTGTGTAATTAATTACAAGCCCCACTAACATTTCTGTTCACTGTTTGTCTCCTCCTGCTGTTCTGCAGCCTTGCACTTGGCTTTGTTTGAAAGTTAAGTGCACCTTCAGGTCAAGAAAAATATTAATCTCTCAGAGCAATCATTAAAAGGGAAAGCTTGTTCCTGACAAAAGAGACTTTCCCAGTATGGACAGTCTCAGAGGCAAACTGCTCTTTAACCTGGTCCTGGAGAAGATTGCTTTAAAGATCATCTGTTAAAAATGATTAAAATGTTAAAAACCCCAAGAAACCATTTACAGAAGTAGAAGTTTTCCAAAGACTACAGTTCTGTGACATGCACTTGCTATATTAAATCATTCTGGTCTTCATGCTACCCCTCTACAGAGAATCACAGGTTTGGGTTGGAGCACTTATTTGCAATGTTTGCCACAGGCAGGAATACCTTGCACTAGAACAGGTTGCTCAGAGCCCCATCCAGCCTGGCACTGAACAAATCCAGGATGAAGTCCTGCCGTGGCCCCTGGGCCAGCCCCTGCTGCTGCTCTGCAGCTACTTCAGTGTGTATGTATGTGACACTTCCTAGGCATTACTGACACCAATGGCCTGGTAGAGAAGTGTAAAAAAACCCACCAGCTTTAACAAGGCCTGCTTTTCAATCCAGGATTAAAAATCCCCAAAACCAAACACACTCCAGCCTTTGTAGTGCTCCCACCCACCCAGAGCTGCAGCGTGAACACGGCCCGTGCTCCATGTACAGAGCTCTTGTTTTACAGCTCAGTGTTTTGCTAAATGCTTCTGCAGAGACTTCTGGTATCTCATTTGTGATAATAAAACCAGGAATATACTGGAAAATAGGTCTTCTCTCTTTTTCAAATTACACAGCAAAACCAACAGATACAGCATCTCAATATACAGATACAGATCTCAAGCATCTCAAACTTCTGCTGAAGGTACAAACTGTATCAGATTTTCTGTGCTCCACACAACATGTTAGCTACCTTAGGAACCAGACACACCAACCTGCTATCTATGAAATCACTACATCTGAAACTGATTCTCCTAGATAAAAATAAGAAGATAAAGCCTGCAGATGTTTTTGTTCAATTCATGCAATTGCACTTCTGCAGCAGATTAAAGGAGATGTGAGGTGCCACTGAACAACCTCCACATTAGCCAAATTTCTAGAAACAGCATTTTCTCAGTTAAATGATTAAATCATACCAACACCCCCATGTACAATTATAAGGTTCAGTATTGGCTCTACAGCCCTCTTCATTATTATTTATTGGAAGTGTGACCATCCTTCCACAGCACACCTCAACCATAGAGATACTTTCTTCAAATCTTACTTTAGGCCCATACAATATACAGACTGAAATGGCAAATCTGTTATTTACCCCATTATTTTTCACAGATAACTCAGAAAAATGCTGAAGCCTCATGCTTCCCCAACACTCAACACACAGAGAATAAGATATTCAAAATATGTGCAGCTCTCTGGTTCAAGATCCCTCTCCCAGAATTCAGAGAATTGAGTTATCAAAAGTTTGCATGTAAATTACTCACCTTCTGGTACTTCTAATGGCATTTTAAGGAAAAAATTCACTGCCCCTTTCTGCAGAAAGCTGTAGCCAGCAAAACAGCACTTCAGAATTCAAACCCAAGACACAAGCACACTCCCAAAGCTGCTAACACTGCCCAAGACACTCAGGAGAGTGAGGTTCTGCGTTTTCTTACTCGAGGAGGTCATTAACCACATTTGAATAAACAAAGATCAAGCAAAGCATTAAACTTATTTCAACTCCCACCTATTAAAACTAAAGCTGCTTTACAGAATTATAACCTAGTTTCAATACTACAACAAGAGAAGGAAAACAATTTCAAAATTAAAATTGAGGTTAACACCCTGCTCTCACATTTCACATGCCAGGAGAAAAGCTTTTGAATTTCCAGCACAAACTCATATTCAAATCACAGGACAGAAGACAAAAAAGTTCTTTGACAGCTCTAAGTCAGGGCTCTGCAGTCCCCATTTTATAGGGTCTAGGAAGAAAAAAACATTAAGATTGCTTAGACTTTTCATATGCAGTCCTAAATTAACTGGTCAGGCCTCAATCTGGAAAAAGAATATTCAAATGAAAAGTCTCAGTGTAGTCTACCATGGAAGAACCATTAATACCAGCTTATTTTGTGATTTTTTTTTTTTTCTCTAACAATATACCTGTTAATGGAGCAATAACATTCTTATTTCTCTGCTCTGCACCACTGCAGCAGAGGAAAGCAGTTTCCTCTAAAGGTAGCAGAGTGTTTGCTACTTAGAAGAAAGGTTTAAAAAACAGCAGCTCCAGTTTGCAAAACGAGCCAAAGAAAGAATTAGTCACTTTTGTGAAGTGCCTGGAGGTTTTCAAACAAAAGGTAGCACCTATAACTCAAAGATACAAATGGCAGCAATAGAATAAACCAGGGAATACTTTGAATAAGCCAGGGAACATCTGAAATACCAGTTTCAGAGCAAGCCTTTCTTAGTATTTTAGAAACACAGCTACCACAGAGTTCAGTATGCAAAGGCAGGTCAGAGGGAGAGCAAAGTGAGAAGTGCATAGGAAGGAATGTGAGTGGTCCCTGAGCTTCAGCTATTCCCTGAGGGTTTCAGCAGGGTGGGGAATGGAGGTTGACACAAACATCCTTGCAATGCACCTGCAAACCTCTCTGCTCTCACACTGGTAAGTGCTGATTTAACTGGAGAGAACATTTACAATGATGAGCCAAAAATCAGTGTTTGCCTATTTAGCAGCATTACACACTGACATAAGGGAGGTTTACAGCCTTGAGGAGGAGTAGTTTGTTAAAATGTATTGATATTTGCAGTGTTCACATTAGAATATCAGATTGAGCAACTTTTCTTCACAAAATGTAGATGTATAAAAGTCTTGAGAGGCAATTTCCATCACCTCTGGGGTTTAGTTACCAAAAATGTATTGGTGACTAACTTCATATAAAGCAGAAGGTAAACAGGAACTCATTGCAAAGTAGAAGGTCAAAAAAGGGCATTAAGATGTGAATATTAACTTGCCAGTTAGAATATAAATGCATGACTTCATGATCTGTTTGGTATTTAGGCTTCATCTACCACCATCTGCAATCCTTAATAAAGGCAATGAAAAGAACTGCAAGAACATTGTATCTATTTTTAAATTGTTTTGATTACTGAGTAAAATTAATGTAGTACTTTCAGCACACAAGTATATTACCTTCCTACTAATAGATAATAATAAATAATGGAAGGTTTTCACTTATGCCATCTCTACTCCACATGTCTGTCTGGAGAGAAGGAAATATGCTTCAGCCTCATTAAATAAACAGCTGAAAATACAGAAACTGGGTTTGTACAGGTTTGCTTGAGAAACTTCTGGGTGTCCAGGAGAAATTAATTTCTGCATATTGCATTAAATACGTATGATCATAGTACCATTGCCCCATGAAACAGCCTTGCACAGGAAACTATTACAAAGACCAAGATAAATATTTTCTAATATAATGGCTCATACCAGTTTAAATACAAACCTGAGAAAAGCTCTCACAGACTCTTTCTTTAAAGTCCCAGTATTTTTTAAAATTTTGCTTTAAAGTGTTGAGTTTTCATAGACACCAAAGCAACAAGCATATAGGCTGGGTTTTTTGCCATCACAAAGATAAAACATCACCTCTGAAATGTAGCCTATGCACATCACATTCTATCTTCAGTATCTTCTGCACAGAATGAACAAAAAAGTATGGTACCTTCTCAATGAATTTGCTCTAGAGAGCAGAACTGTGCTCCTTCTATAAATGTATGTGGGGAAAAAACCCCACCCATGCTTCAAAATTTCCTGCTTAGTCTTTTCAGTTATTTATTAACACATACTATTAATCTCATAAGACTGGTAGGCTAATCTGGCAGACCAATTATATTATAATTACAATAGTATTCCCAAGAAATAATGGTTTCATGATTTCTAGTATGGGAAAGTCTTAACTACAAGCTGAGCAAATTCTGAGGTTTACAGCATTTCCTTTAGGAAAGGACTCCCCAGATACACAAATCCACACCAAAATTCTTGGTTTTATTATTGTACTTGAAGCTTCCCTCCTAGTTCATTTCCAAAGAGCCTGGGTAGGTTTCTGAAACAGACAGGCTGTTCACTTTTTAAACTGGTACGTCAGATCATTGACTAGATTTGCATTTTAATACTAAACCATTCACTCATTCCTACAATCAGTTTCTGTAATTAGTGAATAGGATGTCTGAATTCCAGGAAACTCAGACCCACTTCTCCAATCCACAAAAAAAATTTCCCACATAAGCTAGAGCAACAGATTCAACTTCTTTGCACCTAAAAAGGAACAGATAATATATTTTCTATCAAATCATAACATGAGAATAGACATATTAAAGATCCAAAAGTGCCTAAATGCAACAGCATTTAGAAATGAACAAATCCTGCCATGCAAATAACAAAAAAACCCCAAACAACCCAAACAAACACTTAGAAAGCAAATTAATAAAATATTAATTAATGAGATTCTACTCAGTACACCAGGTGTCTTTTTTTTGTAAGCTACATCCTGTGTTCTGAAAAAAAAAAAAAAAAAAGAAAAAAAGGAAGAAAAACCATCAATTTTTTCACATAACTGACTGAAAATAAACTATTGACAATACCTGCATCTTCCAAAAAATACTGCACAGCCATCAGCACCTTCCCCTGAGGCTGAAGGTCAAGCTGTGGAAAGAAAGATAGCAACAGTGAAATGCGTGGCTGAATGCACCTGTCAGGAATTCAAACAGCTCCTTCTGGGGTATCAAAGTAGACTATTCAATAGCTATTTGATTACAATCCTCTTCCATATCTCACTATTGCAGCTGAGTCAGGGGCTTTTATTCTCCTGCTTTTCCTCGTGTGCTGCATTGCTTTGATGTGTCCCCAGGAGCTCAGCATGGTCAAAGTTCACATTGTTTGTCCACGGCCCTTTCCCGTTTCAGCAAAGAAGTTTGTTGGCTTCTGTTTTTACTGCTAGTAAACTCAATCTGCACAGGAACCCAGTTTTAAAAGAAGTCTATACAATCCTTTATATGTTTATTGAGAGTACAAACCATAATGATATCAAATGCTGTTGCTGGCAATGAAAAAAAGTGGTATAATCAAAATTTATTTTCCTTTCCGCCTCAAAACCATTACACATGGTTTCTGTGGCAAATTCTACAGACCAACAAAAAAATAAGTGCCTTTTAAGCCAACAGCTGAGGTCAGTTCCTGTGCTCAAAATGTAGCCACTAACTCTTAAACTGCTGCCTTCATAAAAGATAAGAAACCCTTAACCACGTAAGAGTGACTCAATCTTCACTTCAGCACAGAGCAAAGTACCCCTGGGTTATACTAAATACAACTGGGGATTAAAAATCCAGTCCCCAGACAAAACCCAACCACAGTTACATCAGACACACCCGTGAACACATCCCCAGGAATCCCATCATCCTACTGGGACAATGAGTGAGTTCATCTCTAAGGCAGTGTATAACACTCAGAACATTTGCCCAGCAAAGTTTATGGGAGGCCAAGACCTCAGTTACAGCTACTAATGCCAGTCTGTCTCTCCACACACAAAAATAACCTTACAGGCTACCCTAAGTGGTCTCTTTGCTGGCCATGATGCTCTGTCCAAGTCAGGACAGGTTGTACAGAGAAATTCTAACAGTGATGATAGATCAATGTCAATGTGGTACCTGTTCTGTGGGTAATAAGCAGAGGATTTGAGACCACTGAACTGGCAAAAACTGATCATTATTAGCTTTTACTCTTCTGAATAATTGCTCTTGTCTTAGAAATCAAGGTGTAAAAAAACTTTCTTTCTACACTTTCCAAATGAAACAGGTGAATACAAACTAGAGAGATTCTACTGACCTAGGAAAATCTGTAAGCCTAAAAGGCACAAGGCATTCACTCAGCTTGAAAGAAACAGAACTAGGTCAGCAATTTGGAGGAATGAATCTTTTTCCTTACCCAGAACTCTGCTTTGCCATTGCCTTTCTTGCACCGTTCTGCCAGCACTGACACACCCACAGTCACCTCAGACAGTGGCTCTTCTGCTGCTTTCATCAGCACAATCTGGATCACCCGGCCCTCGTAAATGTGGGCGTCAAAAGTGGATTTCCATTCGGGATACATGGTGGGTTTCTTCTGAACCAGAGTTTTTCCTCTCTCTGAAAGCCACAAAAAAAAAAACCCCAACCCAGAAACTGTAAAATGTATATCGATCTAGCATTTAAACTCAACAAAATAAAAGAGGGAATATTTGTACTGAAACTACAAGCAGATTTACTGCTTCTTTTACTGTTGGTGGAACCAGGTTTAAATACTCAGTTCAAAAGTTCATGACATGGAAGGCAAAGCCCACCCTGATGAACGTGCAAAGGCAGTGAAGGGGTTAACAAGGAGCTGGAGAGCAGGAGGGACAAACCCTGACCTGGAACTCATAAGCTGGGTTGGTCAGTCACAATTTGCCAGGGAATACTTGCATGGCTCCATTCTGGTATCAATCTCCATGAAGTGCCATCTGATCATCGTGAATACCTACTGCTATAAGATAAATTAAGGTAAACCTCACACTGACCCAGTTTAAATTGAAACCAGTGTCTGAGAGATGAAAGGCTTCACATTTCATTAATCTACTTCCAAGTTATCCCAACATTTCACTTGTATTCATAAGTCACTCTCCTTAACATTGTACCTTACCATGACTGCTACTTTTTAAAGGATATTTCAGGGCCTTATCTGTCCTCTACAGTCCATG
The DNA here is from genome assembly GCA_013397555.1 of Urocynchramus pylzowi. NCBI lineage: Eukaryota > Metazoa > Chordata > Aves > Passeriformes > Fringillidae > Urocynchramus > Urocynchramus pylzowi. The sequence continues at coordinate 682,337 of VZRH01000652.1, read as the reverse complement.
CAGACCTTGTGTAGTTAAGGAATAACAAAAAAGATAAAATTACCTCAAAAAATGTCTTTTTTTCTCCTTTTTTTTTTTTTTTGGTTTCCTTTAAGAGCATCTCAGCACATTCCTTTGTTAGAAGTTTTACATTGCTGTAGTATTCTTATTAGATGGATTTTTTTCCCTTTTTGTCAAGAAAGGCTGGATGATCCCTGAAGTCTCTTCCAGCCTGGTATTCTATGATTCTAATACACAGCTTCAGGCTCTCCTGCTTCCCATTAAACTGATTTCTTCCTGTCCATATCTCAGGCACAGAAAACAGCCAGTGACTGCACAATCTATGACAAGCTTTGGCATATTTCTAGATCTGAGTCTCTAAGTCCCATCAACACATCCAAAGTGATGGTGCCTCCTAAGAAACCACATCCAACTCTTCACTGTGACTCTGGCACACAGAGCCACCTCCCAGTTTTCCTCTGATTTGCTGCCAAGTCAATTATTCTCCATTTGTGCCCAGGTAACTGAATACAATTTTCTACATTCTACACAATTTCTGCTATTTATCAAGATTTTTTTTTTTTTTTGCAAAAGAAGTGCTTTCTAAGTGCCTCTCAAGCTCTGAATGATCCATTTGCTGTTATGCTATCAAGGCAGTAGTAAAGCAGATTAAATAGTTGGACCCTTCCCCAGGAAGCTGCATTGTGGTCTGTTAGACACTTAATATTTTAAAATCCTGCTGGAATCTCAAGGCAAAGTCAGTGTTCATTCATGAAGGGCTTGCTGGATGCACTCCACCCAGCTGATGGACACCTTGCTGGATGCACTCCACCAGCTCTGCAGACAAGCACAGGGAATGGTGTCCTTGCACTGCTTTATTAGGGAATCCCTGCCAGCAGCAGCACTGGGAGTTACAGCTCGGACACAGCCCTGAGCCACCTGCCAAAGGAGATTGCAAACCGCTCAGAAATGGCCACCTGAGGACCTCTCCATTGCAAAGCAAACTTGAGCATTCCTCCTCTACTCAGTCAAAAGCTTTCCTCTTGAATTTGAGGAACTGTGCAGACAGAAGGCTCAAGCCCTTCACAGTGCAAACCTACTTCCAGAGCCCTGTTCTATGAAAAAAACTTGAAAATATTGTCACAGAATCACTGAATTGTTTAGGTTGAAATAGACCTTTAAGATCATCAAGTCCAACCACTAACCCAGCACCACCAAGGCTATCATTAAACCATGTCCCCAAGTGCCACATCTGCACATTTATTTAGAGATTATTAGGACAGACAAAGGTGAGGAGGGGGATAAAAAGCAGGCTGTCTTCACAGCAAGGCTTTTACACTGGTCTGCTTTTTGGATTGCTAAAGCTAGACCCCTTCATCAAAAAGGCACAATTCAGGAGGCATCCTTGGCAATAGGAGAGACTGCATATTTGCAGAACCTTTGACAGTAATTCAGGGTTTGCAGAAACAGCAGCAGTTTGTAAAGAGTTGGTAATACTCTCTGTAAGATTCTTAGAAGGGGAAAAAATGATTCCAGTCTGTCCATAGCCACTCCCCTCCCTATTCCCATGTTCCAGTTAATATCTGCTTTGATCAGTCAACTCTACATTTTTACCCTACATAAAACATAGAGAAGGTGTCTCAGTTACTGGAAACAGATTCCAGACTAGCCATGCTGCTTTTGTAATTAAAATCATACTAATCAAGGTTTGTCATGGGTCACAATCCCTGTCTGCAAATGAACACTGAAGGGTCAGCAAAGGACAGCCTTCAAGATCACTGTTCCTGCCTCTGCTGCTCAGGCCTCCTTGGCTTCTCTGCTCACACTCCCATGAAACACATCCCATGTGTGTTTCAAAACACATCCCATGTTTGCAAACTGGCTCCATGTCTAATTAGTAAGCCCTATGATTTTCTTCTTCCTATACAGTAAATTTTTCCCTGATTGTGTTTCAGCATTCAAATCCACAAAAAGCTGTCCCAGATCTTGTCAAACTGATGACAGTTAGGAGAACCAGATTGTTTTTCTGATCACTCCAATCACTCACCTCTCCAAGCAGTTCCCTCTCCTCCCTTTTTTTTAGTATGTTAAAGAGACATGGAAGCAAAGACTAGGAAATATTGGGACAATTCCACTTTTTAAAAGCAAATGGCTAGAAAAAAACCAGTGGATTTATTTAAATTACTTTAATTCCTCCACATATTCTGGCAGCTGCAACACTTTCAACACCATTTCTTCAGAGGTTCTCCCAGCAGACTAGGAAACTACTTCTTTGAAGCTTAGTACATTTGCTGGATGAACACTTTCTGGAAAAGGCACCATGCCTTTACATTGTATTTCAAGTGTAAATGCAGCTTTTACCCTCAGCAATAAGGGAAAAGACCAATCATGTTGAGAGGAAGAAGAAATTTCACCCTTTTCTGCATTGTTTGATGTTTTGTGAATCTCTAGAGCCATAGTGCAGAATTAGAGCTGCAGTCTAGCCCAATACAGCAATTCCTTCTCATCCTGTTTGGCTGCAGTGGTGTATTCTAGCCAAATGTCACAAGATATTGTAAACTCTGGACCAGTTTCTGTAAAGATGAGGTCTTTGAAGGCTGAGGGCCTAGTGAGTCACTTGGTTTGTTCAGTTGGAGAAGACTGAGGGGAGACCTCACTGCAGCTACAACTTCCCTGTGAGGGGCAGGCACTCATCTCTGCTCTGTGGTGACAGTGACAAGACCTGAGGGAATGGCCTGAAGTTGTATCAGGGCAGGTTTAGGTTGGCTGTTAGAAAAAGGTTCCTCCCAGAGGATGGTGGGGCACTGAAGAGGCTCCCCAGGGAAGGGGCACAGCCCCAGGGCTGCCAGAGCTCCAGGAGCCTTTGGACAGGGCTCTCAGGCACAGGGTGGGAGTTTTGGGGATGGTCCCGTGCAGGGCTAGGAGTTGGACTCAGTGATCATTGAGGGTCCCTTCAGCACAGCTCATTCTGTGTTTCTGTGCTAAGAGGACTTTTGGTGTGATTAATTTCAAGCAAACAACTCAGCCAAAGTACCTCAGTTACTACAACAATAACAAACTGCCCCTCTCATCCCCCAAGCCAATAAAGAGCATTTGCTGCTCTGTACTTGAGGACAGCTCCCTCAAACCTGTTGCAGCCCAGCTTCCTGTCCTGAGTACTAATAAAGAAACCTTGCTTTCAGGTGGGGGTAGAGGAAACATCCATTATTATTTCTCCCATTCCAAAAGAAAAGCTCACATTGAGGTTCTTGGCTTGACAGGAAGAGAAGGACTCACTGCCATTCCCAGATTAAGGAGGATTACAGTATTGCTCAAAAATTTACTGATATTCAGAAAAGCATCCCCATTTGTAAGCTCACCTGTAGTCAGAGCTTCCTTCATCTTGATAGCACAGAAAGGCTGTAGTTGTTCTCCTTGATTCTGCACAGGTCCCAGCTCAAAGGAGTTGAAAGATATCCGTAGGAAGGGGGCCATTGCTCAGGATGATACACAACCTAGGTGGAAAGAAAGAAATAAAAATCACAGAGTAAAACACCTGCTCTGAGACATGTAATAAAGTGACATTTCTCAGCAGACATCAGAGCTTCTATTGAAGCTACAATCACATGGCTTCTATTCCTGTATTGCTTTCAGGTGGCAGTTCACAAATCCTAGGAAGCATCCAGAGCTAGTGATCCAACCTGTGAGCCTCCAAACCCACACATGATGCCAGGCAAAGAGAAGAGGGACAGGCAGAAAGAGCTCCAGAGCTACTGTGTCACCTGTTTCAAAGTGTCAGGAATTAATTACAAGAATTCAAAACACCTGTGATTCCTAAGTCAGCAAACAGGTGTTTCATTACTGTCTTCCCCCATTCTTAAGAGCTCTTGAATTTAGAGCAGATTTCAGTTTACAACTCACAGCACCTTTAGCAATGGAGTTTGTCCTGTATGTCACATTGTTTTGTGACACAAAAAGGATTTATTCAAAGGCTAAGAGTAAAGAGTCATTTGAGAGAAAAGCAATACTAGTGCATTTGGAGAATGAGGGATGCAAAGAAGGAGGGATTAGGAGGAAAGAGATAACAAGGTAACAGGAAGAGATGGTGGAAAAGAAATTAAGACTTGAAACTGGGCTGAGCTGGCCTTTTGACTGTAGATTGTCAACCAGCCCAGTCAAGCAGCACTAGGAAGAACATTTCAAGCAATCTTGCCCATGCTGGCATTTTTCAATGTAAAGACATTGACTTGAGAAACAATTAACATTTCTCTTCTATCTCTAAAAAGGCCCTTACACTCATTTAGAGAAAAGACTGAAATCAAGTCTCTGCAGCAAGACAGCATATAGCTTCTACCAGCATCATTTGCACATCTCACGCTCTCCCCATGTGGGGACCATTTTCAATAAATGGAAATTTTTTATGACTATCTTTTATTGAGCTAGTTTTCCCAAACTGACTGTTTCCTCACTTTCTTTCTGTGGAGTAAAACAAGAGTTAGAAAGCAAGTTTAGGATTACTTGGCACTACTGCTTATCTCCCTGAAGAACAGAAAGCCACAACTAGAATTCTCATTCACACAGACTCACAATAAAGCAATAACCCTCCCACACTACTCCACTGCTTATTGCAGCTTGGGGCACCATTTAATGAGAGTGGAGATTGAGCTGACCTCACAAAGAAAGAAAAATAGACAGCTATTGTAAAAATTAACAAATACCATCTGACAGCTCACTTTCACAAATGCAACTTGAGCACAGTGCTTATCAAGAGTTTTAATGAGGAACACATTTTAGCTGCTCAGGAGACCCTGTGCTCGCTGTGTTCAGAACTACACCCCAGTGATCAGCTACAGGACTTGGCAACAGCAGATCCCATATCATTACTACTCAACATGGATGTAAAAGAAACCAGATTTCAGCCTTGTTCACCTCTGGGAAACAGCTCTAAGACTCAGTGAGGCCATAGGTAGAAACAAACTGGGTAGATCAACATGTAGCTCCCACTGGAAGGTTTCTTTAACAGAATCACAGGAGAATTCTGCTGTAAGGGACAGCCCAGAAAGAAGTCACAATTTCCAGTAAGCCTGTGACTATATGAAAAAAATTGGAAAGCACTGACAAAGTCAAACTAGCAATTGCACTGATTTCACACAGCCCACGTGACTCAAGCCAGTGATAGTCCTGAGACAGAATAATAGTATTTAAAACTTAGTTTTTTATCTCCAAGTTATCAGATACAATAAATCAGTTACAATGCATACATTTTGAGTAATCCCACAGCCCTTCTCATTTCCAATAGCCAAATACATTCATAGTTTTGGTTATGGTTACTCCTTGTAGTTTCACTGTACTCAGCTTCAGTGCATCTCCAATGCTCACTTCTCACTCAGGAATGCTACACACAAGCAGTTCAGCAGTTAGAAGAAAACACCAATATCCCAGAGTTTTTGATGATGTTCAAAGTCCAAGGTCACAGTGGAAACCAGAAGATAATTGTTTGCTTTTACATTTAACAAGAGCTTAAAAAGAGCCCAAACTCATTCAGCAGCTGCCTGCTCTTGCCAAGTTTCTCCACTCCTACACATTATATGCTTTTTTCACAGAAGTAGAGATCTTAAATGCCTACATGCAAACTCTTCACTATATGTTGTAGACTATATTGTGACAGAGAGAGGTTAAGTGAGAAAGGAGGGTTTGGATTTGCTCCTCAAATACATTTTCTGATCCTTTCCTATGCTAAGATGTACTGTGAGGTAGTTGACAAGGATCAGCTGCACTGCTGTAAACAAAAACATACCCCACTAAAACTGCTTTTGGCAGTGAAACTCAGTGAGAGAGAGATTAATTTTAAATCAACAAAGTTTCTCAAAATCCCTGCTGAGTACACTCATGTGAGAACACATTTGAGAAGGAAAGACACTGAAAGCAGCACACAGGCTTTGCTTGTTGCAGTTTAGACAAGAGTCCACCTCCAGTCTCTGTGAGTGTTACAGAAGTGACAGCACAAGTGCTGACTCTTGTTTTAGAGGCTGTATCTGTCAAGAACTGAAACTGCTGCAAAACACCAGCTTTGAATTCAGAGAGATTGTAAAATCTACTCATACAATCTGCACTGCAGCTATGAAGTATTAAAGCCAAACTGTTTTCCCTAAAGGGCAAGATTTTATCCAAACCAAATGGTGGAAAAACTGAGATGTGAGCTCCAAGAGTACTCCAAGTCTAAATTACAGGTTCAATATCTCAAACAATTTCAAAGTCAAAGTACAATTTGAAAAAAAACCCAAACAAAACAAAAAATGAAGGGAAAAACATTCCAGCAGCATTACTCTATATGAAGTACCTGGTGGTGGCCACACCTGGTGGTTTAGAGCACACCATCAGATGCTGTTCTGCACAACATTCATTTTGTCAAGGAATCCTGACCTTCCCTAATCCAAACTAAAGCCATGTTCTATGCTATCAGGGACAGATTCTGCAAAATCCACTGTACTTTCCACTGAGCTTTAAAATTGAGAGTTTTTGATTATTTAATATGGAAAGAAAATCAACAGTGTTATTATCAACTATAGAGAGAGAGGGGAAAGCTGGAAACATCTTCACATATCAATGTCAACACCTGCCAGATGAACAAGTGCTCAATTTTCCCACTGATGTGTTTGTAACACGCAGTTTTAAAGAAACCTTCAAAGTGAATTAAAATATTAAATATTTCAAGGAGAATTTTATCAAGATTTGCTGGCATAAAATTCACATTAGATTAAAAACCTTGTTCACAGAGACCAAAGGGTAAATTCTGCAGTTTTTCTCCTTCCAACAGTGCCCAGCTCTCAGGGGCTGGGGGGAAGGCAGCACTTGCCAGGGTTCCTTTGTTGCTGTAATTCTGCCTCATTATAAACAGTGAGGACAAGCCAGCCCTAACACAGCCCAGAAACAAAGACATGGTTGTAACTTTTACACAAAGCAGGAAGGCACATCAAAGCAGTGGATGATCTGGAGGAAAAGCAGTGGATGATCTGGAGGAAATGCTGACACTGGCTGACAACAGAGCACTGAAGAGACTGAAAACCAATGGGCCCAAACAGAGCCAGGCTGTTCCATCACTGATAAGGACCATGGATCCAGGAGAAATACAACTGAGAAAACTCCCCTGCAGGTTTGTGCCTCTGATTTCCTCCTATTAGTCTGTGAAACGTTTTGCAGATGGATGTAAAGCTGCAAGGCATCACAGCTGTTCCATGCTGTCTCACAGAATGCTCTGGGTGCTGTGAAATGCCTGAGTGCTGCTTAGCTCCTTGCTGAGGCTGCTCCCAGGGCCACACAACTGCTCTGGGAATCACCAACAGCACCACACACAGATAAACAATGCATTCTTCCCTCAAAAGATGAAGCAGTAACCTTTTCTTCTTTAAGATGCAAAAATACAGATTATATCCAGCCTTTTTTTACACAAGGGTTTCCTGTCCTCTATTCTGGCAACGGACAAGAAAGACAGCAACAAATTACTGTCCAACTTATTGCCCCCACAGCACTTCCAAACACAGGAACAAGGTTCTCTGTGGTCTTTGTGATTGTGCTGCTTGCATGGCAATCATACAAGATTGTGTAATGGAAATAAAGATGCAGGGAGAGGGATTAGCATCCTCCACCTGTGCAGACTGGGTGTTTTTATTGCTCCCATGTGAGACAACCCACACTCCCTGCACTTAGATCCTTTCAGCTGATGGTCCAAGAGAGAAAACCAGTATCTGTGCTGTAGGTCAATTCCCTGATCCAAAGGAATATGGTGCTAACCACTGTCTACATTGCACACCTAGGATTAATATACAGAGACTTTTTGCAGGTTCTGCTTCAAGCCCTGGCCTTTATTTGATGCTCTGTAGTTAAAAGTCAATCTAAAAATGAAGTCAGTTTACAAGAGGCTTATTATATTTGCTGTTATGAACCTTGTCAAAAAGATACATAGCAGCAGCCTTTATCAGCTGGACTTCCCTAGGCAGTACTGCTACCCAAATAAACCCTAAAAAACATACTTATATCCAACCTCAAATCACTTTTCATCATGATGCTGAACACTCACAACCACCAGAGATAGCAAAAAAACCCCATTATCCTCAGGTGCTGCTCTGAAAGCTTAAAATGCACAGAGGCCTTAAGAAGTGCTCTCCACAAAACAGGGATAAACTGACATGTTGCATGTAGGTCCCTGCCAAAAAAGAATTCTCAAAAAATACTGCCCCTGCAGCAGCATCACTTGTGCTTTTATTTAGGTTTAGTCATTTGTCATTTAGGTTTAGTCATTAAGGTACAGCTATCTCCTATGAATGGTTTTATTTAGAAATTAGAATTGTGATGAAAGCAAAATATATGCATCCAGTGATATTTAACAAGTCCAGTTATCTTCAGAAAGACAAGCATAAAAAGAGCACTTTTAAAACAGCCCAACAGCCCAATCAAGTAGAATTTTTGCAGTAATAGATCTAAAACAGTGTATCTTCATAAAATGTTTTAAAATAGTTACACAACTCTATGAAAAGTAAGAAAAGACAACAAAAAATTTAACTTACAATTCAATTTACTTCCTGTTAAACTTACTGCAAATGATTTTTTTCCTGGTTCATAATTTCAAAAGGACAGTTCATACATTGAATTCCAATATAAATGATGCAAGTTTTGGGGTTTATATTGTCTCTCTTTTTTTTCTTTTTTTTTTTTTTTTTTTAATAGTACAAGTAGAGTGGCTCAAGTTCCTAAGCTTAGCTTGGAAAAAGTGTAGTTACCATTTCCTTCCCTTCCTTCCCCAAGTATATTTTCTTTCAGATACTTCTGCTTTTGCTGGGTTAGGCCAAGTCCAGAAACAGAAACAATTACATAACAAAATCTGTCACTGTGTTGCAACAGTCTGGAGAAGAATCCATCCAGATAAGCCATGTGGCAAGAGATGTTCCTTGGTTTCATCCCCCTTGGCCAGAAGCACAGATATTTCCAAGTTTCCACAATTCTTTGCTCAGCAGTCCCCAAACTGACCAAATGTGTGGCTGCTGTCTAAATTGCTGGTATTTCCCCAACACCCTTCAAGGCAAAAATAATTACTGATATTTTCCTTATCATTACAATGAGAAGCTTTTCAAAATATAAGCACCACAAAAATTTTTCTAAGCAGGGAAATCTTGACAGCAAAAACTCCTGGAAGCTCAAGGGGATGCAGACTGGAGGCAAGCAGGAGGTAAAGCAGACCCAGTTTTGGGAGCTTTTAGGAAGACACAGAGCCCAATTTATTTGAGATTAGGATAACATGATTAGCTCAGTAACAAGAGCTGACTGTTCCTAAAGTGGTTTCACATGCATTGAGGATGAAAAATCTGGATTTTACACTCAAAGATCAGAAAGTGGAGGAAATTGTGGACTCTGAAATAGGCAGCAAGCCAGGCTGTCAGGCAGCATATGCTGCAAGATAAAAGCAGCATTTTACACCAAACATCCTTTTTTTGGAAATGGAGAACACTTGGAGCAACAATTGGCTTTTCCAATATTCCACAACCACTACTTGGTGGGGAGAATGGGGAAGTACTCTCGGCTGTTTTTTCTTCATAAGTAGTATGAAGAAAATAGCCATTTAAATACTTCTTTTTAGAGCCCAGAGTTCTCCTTCCTCTGTGAACACACAGGACTAACCATGAAACACTACAGGCCACTGTTTGTCACCATTGCCAAAATCAAGCTTGAAACAAAAGTGCAAATGAATCCCCTTCATTAATTTCAAATACAAACATCACACATTGGAAACACACAAGAGAAGAAAGGCTGCCTGAAGCTCAAAGACTGTTAATTATTTCTGATAGCACAAGCTGCTATCATTTGTTGAGTACAGCTGAAACAACATTTTGGAAGGATTTATACAACGGGGCTGGCTGGACAGACCCTTATGAGGCTCCAGGTGAACGAACCATTCATTAATATCAAATCACACTATGAAATAGGAGCATGTCCAAAATATTTTGATAGGAGGCAAACCATAGCTTTCCTCTTTGCAATGCATAATTTAAATCTAATTAGGAAGCTTTTTTCCCCTTTGACATGGGGAATAAGTAGAGGCTGAGGTTTTTTCCCTTCAATTAAGTAACACAATCCCTTCCACATGAGAGGAAAAAAGCTATTCTGTCAAAGGGATGAAGTTACACTTCTTCTCTATAATAATGGCCTGTAGCCAAGCTCTGCACCAGCTCTGGCTCTGTGTCATTAAGGAGGGCACTGAAGAAGCTGTGCTGAATCTGAGCCCCTGATCAGCTCCCACTTCCCCAACAATGGTCAAGAAATTGGGCAGCTTTTGGTCAACACAACTGAATTGCAAAACTGCACATCAAGTTTATCATGTGAATACAGGTTCTCCAAAGGAAGCAAGCCATTCTGCAAAAGGCTTCAAAGGCTTTTTTGTAACAACCAGTACATGAGGACAGTTGAGCTATTCACAGCTTTCAGAAGGACCAAGCCAAAGGAAATCCAGTGTACAGTAACTGTTCAGGTGTCACCATGCTCAAGTGGACAGGGATCCACATTCAGGCATATTCCAGTAGCATATTTCTCCCCTAACAGAGGAGATAAATGCCAAGCCCATCCCCCAGTTCATTTCTTGATGAATACTTTCATCTAGGATCCATTATAACATCCAAGATTTTCTGGCCTTCCAGTGCCTAAAGGGGCTCTAACAGAGTTGAAGAGGGATTTTGGTCAAGGGCCAGGAAGGACAGGACAAGGGGGAATGGCTGCCCACTGCCAGAGGGCAGGGTTAGGTTGGATATTAGGAAGGAATTCTTGGCTCTGAGGGGGGTGAAGCCCTGGCACAGGTTGTCCAGAGAAGCTGTGGCTGTCCCATCCCTGGAAGTGTCCAGGGCCAGGTTGGACAAGGCTCGGAGCAACCTGGGATAGGGGAAGGCGTCCCTGCCATGGCAGGGGGGTGGAACTGGATGAGCTTGGAGGTCCCTTCCAATCCAAACCCTTCCAGAATTTTGTGATTTTCTGCTCAATTATAAGCTTCCTGGAAATTGAGATGTATTTCCCAGAAAAAGTAATAGATAATGCCAACAACATATTTTCAAACCAAACAGAAAACACTGCCTTTCTCTTCAAAACACTGGAGGGGTTTTATATTTGGGTAGTTTTTTGTATTTTCCACTGAATTCCCTTCACACTGAAAAAGCCAAATACCATAAAGATAGTAAGTCAATTACAGTTTAAGATAAAAAGGAATTTTTAATTTGTCTTATTTTAAATGTACTGGGTGAACGAGTCTACGTGAACCATGAAGAGGGAAAAAAATGGAAATAAAGAAACTGGACATTCAACAGACTTATAAAAAATACCTTCTAAAACACTGCAGTAAGAAAACAATTTTAGTTTGCTCTTTTGAAAACATCAGCAGATCATGCAGCCTAAGTGCCTCTCCAAGTGCACAAGCCTCCAAGTCAAAAATTTATCCTACTGCCAGCACTTATGACCTAATCCTCCAAGTATCTGGAAAACTAGAATATTCATTAGCTGAGAGAACTGTATCATCATTCATACATGCTGGAAAGCTGCTGCTCAGATAACCTCATCAGAGGGAACACAATTCAGCCCATGGATATGACCAAGGCTTTTAAACTGAAAGGGTGCAAATGTTATGAACTAAAAATTTTGCTCATTAACTGTGTATGGAGTGGTAGGAATAGATCCAGTCCACCCTCCTGACTGCATCTGGCATTATTTGGGTTGTTTAGTTTATTTTTTGAGATGACCTTGAGGGTCCCTTCCCACCCAAACCATTCAGTGTTTCTAAGATGGGCTGGATCTGCCTTTCTGGGCACAATACTCCTCTTGCTATTTTCTGGTACTCAGAGGCTGCTCAGGGCAGGTAGGGATCATCCTTTTGTTCTGGTTGTTTCATTGAATGTGAAAGCCAAAAAACCAAAAAAGAAATGTAAATAACCAATCTTAGTCAACTTAATTAAGACCTTTTTCTATGGTTTATGAAAAAAAACAGTGAAGCCATACATGCATCACTGCCTGTGATTCTGTGATCTCTCTTTTGCAATGAAGAAAGAAAATAAGCACAGCTCTGTTCCCCTGAGGATCTACAGGGTGATGCTAAATAGTGAATGGCCACAGGGGTTGATAAGGAGAAATTGGAAAGAAGCAAACATAACCAAAACTTATTTTTAATTAATACAGCATTGCTCCTGCTGTAATTTCAAGGTTCAGCCCTTGACTTGCAAGAAGAGATAAGAAAATGGAACCACAAATGATTTTTAACTGTCCCCTCCCCTCTGAATCACCTTCTGTAAGAAATGAGCATATAAAGCTCTCCAGCAGACCTGGCATTCCCGAAAATACAGAGAACAGGCACAGCTCATTAACAGCAAGTTGAATTTAAGCATAAATAGATTTCAAGAGAAATTTGGGTTACTTAAAGGTAGCACAGAGTTTGCATAACAAGCTGTAAACTCAGGGTGAGATGTACAATTCAATACCACTTTAAATTTCTTCTTTTTTTAATCCTCCTGATAAGAAGTTAACAGCAAGCATTTATTTTTTTGCCTTTTCCTGAGTTTTGTGGTTTAAACATATAAACTCCACACTCTGATAAATCTAAACACTTAGGATTTGTGTCTGCTAATAGCCATATTGAATGATTTTCCAGTAAATGAATAACTACATATCATTTTTGTACCCTTATGGGGCAAGAAAACCTTTAAGCATTGAAACGCCTGGAACACAAGCCAGAAAATGAGAAAGAAAAAGCTAAAAAAGAAATCCCTGGAGCTTCTGATAAGCCTTGTTTGTAAGGACAACCATGCCAGGACATGCTCAACTATTTTAGGTTTGGAGAGCATAAGAAGTTGTGTGGACTGGGTGCTGTCAGGAACACCCTCTGGGCACCTTCCAGAAATGTTATTCCTACTGCCTGAAGGACTCACATTTCTGGACAGTGCAAATCAAATTATTAAGTGTGTATTGTTTGCCATGGTTTTTTCCAGCTTCCCCTCCAGTGCTCATCCTACCAAAAACTGGAGAATCAGTTAAAAATGAGCATTTTGCTTTGCATATGCAAAGCCCTACACACAGAGAGAAACACAAACCAAATGCCCAAGAACTTCGCAACACTGCAAGTCAGCACCTGCTTTGCTACTTTATTGGACCATTGCACTGCTGAACATGTTGGTAAACAAGACACAGACTTCATTACTTGTCTAAAAAAATACTTTCAGGAAGATTTGTGCAACTGACTCGCCAGGGCATCTACAGATTATCCAAAAAGTAACTGAAGACAAAGTCTTTGATTACAGTTGTACTCTCCCGTCCCAGTTAATCCACAGAAGCAACAGAATGTTCAATGATTTTCCTACAGACAAGCTTTCCTGGCTCATTATGGTCTCTCACTTTCTCCATCACTAAATGGATAAACAAATTAAAGTCTTGGTCACTTTCTCTGCACCTTCCAATTATTTCTGAGGGTTTTTTTGCTGTACATGTTTCTTCTGCCATAGAAGTGCTTCTTTACAATAACTTTTACAGCAACTTTTTTTGATAGAAATTACACGTCCTAATGGTCTGCTTTCCAACCACACTGGGATACTGGAAGTGACAGCAGGCTGGGGTTTTTTTCTGGGAGATCATTCAGTTAAAAGGGATGGGGCATGGCTGCTACTGGCACAGAAAAACTCAGGAGGAAAACCAAACAGCTGTAAAGCCCCACAGCTCCTGAGGCAGTAGCACACACCATGGGTACAATGCTCTTCTCAACCCTTCCAGTGCTTTAAAGGGGACAGGGAGGTCACAGAGTGAAGCCCACAAGAACCAGAATGCTCCCAGCACTTCCAAATGCAAGTGTTCCTGCATGGAAAGGAATGGGAAATTCTCTTTCCATATGGTGTCATTTGTTTGAGTAGATCTACCCTTAATGGTCTGCCCAGTCCTGCCTCCAAATCTTTCCTCTGTGAATTAGTGCTATCCACACTGCCTCGATTCTTTCCCTGCTCCAATGCCAAGAGACTCTTTCACGCTCTTTACTATGCAGCTTGCTTAACCACAGCTTGCTTAATTATAATTACCCTGGCATTTTGTCTATCTGAAATACCTTTCACTTCCACAAAGCAGCAAATGAGTGAGTAGTTAGTGCTGGCCAGGAGCTCTCCTGATGTTTACAGCAAATCCAGCACAAATTAGCCCAAGAAGATTTCTTTCTGCCTTGTGGTTTACAGCACTCAGCACTCCCCAGGCCACAGGATGTTGGCTTTTCCCCACAGGTCTGGATATTTGCTTCTACTACAGCACTAAGTATATAAATCCTGGTGTAAATGATGTTTTTTCCATATTAGCAATTATTGCTGAACCCACAGACACGTTTTGTGACCAGGACTGAGAAGCAATTCACACAATTAAGAAGTAAATAGATGCCCACAACCCACTTCTTACAAAAAGTTAGTCCACATCTTGAATAATTTGAGAGTCCCCAGTACTGAGTAAACAGAAGTTAGATCAACTTCAGCCCAATGAATTACAGCTTTGTGGGAAAGAGCTGCAGACAGCTACATTTCCAGTCTTTAATAGACAACCCCACTCTGCTCCTATGGGACTGTTAAAAAATTAAAATATTTACTCAGACCTAAAAACCAGCTATATTGAAAAATGTATTTGCTTGTCTTTTGAAAATGCTTAATCAAAAAGTAGTCTGGTAAATATAATTTTTATGCTCCTATGATGTATCTCATTGTCCCCCATGCAGTTTTCCAAGTAGAGCATAAACATTTTCTTAACTGCTCTAAAACAAAATCCACCTCTGAAAATGAAGTTATGAAACCTATTTCTGACAGAAAATCACTTAAAATTCATCTGAGGTGATGTCAAAGGAGAAAAGAACCTCATGATTCTCTTGCAGCTGTCAGCCACCCACCTTCACCTCAGACGTGCACTGAGAACTGCACCAGGTGAGATGTGCAAATATGGATCACACGCATAAAGATCGGATATCCTGAGGAAGGAGAGCAATTTTCATAATTACCTCCTCTCATTAACATTTTGTTCCACCAAAGGAGTAGGGCTTTTTTTAGTTTTAAAATGTTATGAGGAAAATATTGCATAAAGCCACCTTGATTTCCAACATATGTCAATTGAATATAGTAAAGTTTGATACAATCTTGACTACCAAACACATAAAACTACTTAGCGTAGCTCCCTTGCCAAAAGGCAAAATTTAACTTCCATATCTTGTGTAAGTGAAACTGAGGAGTTTCCAGTATTACTGGAAATAGTGTATGCCATGCAGTATTTGCTCAGTGGTAGAACTATTTCCCTTATTTTGTTAGGATTACACATTACAGTTGAGTATAAAAAAATATAGTATTTTAAGTAACAACTTAACTTACTTACACCTCAAGTAAATGATACAAAACTATTCAAGCTGCTGTCATTTTCTTTTCCAGAGGAAGAGTTGAAAAGGAAAATGGAGAATAAACTCAGTGGGGCTGTCTTCAGACATTACCCTCAAAAACTACACAGAAACCTCCAGAGCAAGTCCTGCATCTATCACCTATCTTACCATTACTTACAGGGTAAAAGGGTACCTAGAAAATAAAACAAGAGCTTCTCAAAGAAGAAATAGAAAAAACAGGTGAAGATAGATTCCTGTTATTGCAAGTAACACTTTTCTAGCAATAGCATTTATTTACAGTGGAAGATGGATAGGCAGAAGACACCCATCTGGCTTAAGAGAATTAAGGCAAATTGAAAATAGTTCCTTTTAAAAAAATGGTGCTAATCATATTCTTATCAACCCATCTTAATGCATGGAATTGATATCACAGCAAACTGGATTTGTACACTGATCTCGTTCAAAATGCTTAGTGTTAGCTACAAGGCTCAGTGCAGTGTAGCTGCACATCAGAATACTTTTTAAACTGGAGCATTAGGAGTTACAAGAATTTAAATCTCTAGTTATTCTGATAAAATCTCATGTTCCTACCACTGAAAGACTCAGATATAACAAGTAACAAATACTACAGGTATTTAGTACAGTTCTGGAGCAGTGATACATAGTGTAGGCACTGCCCAAGAAACAGTTTCTTCACCTTCTCCAAAAGTTGATCTGAGCAATTATCTAGTTTTACTTTCAATCTTTGACCACAAAATCAAAATAGAAGCACTTTAAGCATCAATCTGTACTACTGCATAGTCCAAAAGCAGTTTAGGAGACTTAAACAGGAGTGGGGTAGAGCTGTTTCCGTTGTTTGTAACTAACTTCCAACACCATGTTAAATTTTAGGACAAGCAAGTACAATAAACTCTACCCACAGAAGAGAAAACACTGCTCAGTTTGGTTTTTCTTGTCGGTAAATATTTTGTGGCTCTTGCTTAATTCAGGACAAACTTTCAGGATGCTCTACAATGAAAACATTAATTTATGTTCTCCAAACAGAGAAGGTTAGAATCTCTAAACAATTTTTAGTAACAACTTTAAAGGCACAGTTTGAACTCTTCCAGCATCTCCCAGTGAAGTTACGTGAGCTACACAGAGAAAAAGCTACTCCAGGCAGTTGTATGGAGTTCAGTGGAACACAGTATTACACTTAAGATCTTGGCATGAGGGAGTCAAAAGATCAAGGTTTGGGTTTGTGGCCCATTTACTGCTGATCTCCCTTTCTCTGTTCCCTTTTCCTATCATCACCTACCTACCAGAAAGTGGAGCTGCACAAATGGTTACTGACAGGCTTGGCTACTCAGCAGCAATACCTCATCATAGCTAAGGATTATCATCTAAAGTCTCAAAAGTCTTTTACCGTTCCTTTCAAAAACACTCAACAGAAAGAGTCAATATTATATTTTCAGCAAGGTGTCAGAATGGCCAGTTACAGGCTCCTAACAGCAATTCAACACATTTCTGAGGCAATGAGTGACTGAATTTATATTCAGAACTTTTCCTCCTGTCCCCTACAGCAAAGAGAATCAAGAGTCTGTCTGTAATTTTGGAAAGATGCATTATGCATGCAGGTTAATTCATTAGTTTCCATGATCAGACAGGGACGAGCCTCTCAGGAATCCTCCTTGATGTGAGTAATTCTTGTGGAAACTCCCAACTTCCGTGCTTACTCATAAACCAAGGAGCCAGAGTGCTGAGTAAGGACACAGCTCAGAACTGCACAGACAGGTCATCTGCCATTACAAATACTCATTAAAGCATTGCACTTCCTAAAGCTCCCTTTCAACATCCTTTTTTCAATCTGAAACAAATTGACCAAACTTAATATCCAAGGGGCATCTCAAGAAGTTAGTAGAAGTTACCCACCTTTGAGATAAAATTATAAAGTTTTTTTTTTAAAAAAGTTTTACCTTTTAAGGGCCTTTGAAAAAGCAGGATGGTTGAATCAACCTCAAGGACAATCCGTTGAAGAGCTGAAGGGCAGAGGAATATAACTGCATTTTAGTTTGGGATAAGAAGACTACGGGCCAGGCTTGATGTAGATGTCAGTAGCACTTAAATGACAAGTTCTCAGTTGATATCCTATACAGTGTTAAGTGAAACCTATTTTTCCTACAAAACTGTTACCCTGAAAACCCCCAGGCTTCCCTTATAATAAATAATGATAAGTAAACCAAGCTGAATACAACAAATGATGGAGAATGGAAATGCCCAGGGAAGTGAAAAAAGAGAACTTAAATTAGAAAGACTAAATTTATTCTACTTGATTCTCTTCCTGTTTTTTTTTACCCATCATTAGCAAGAGTTTCATGTTATCTACTCACCCACCTGACTAGAGGGTACCCAAAGACAGACCAATGACAAGACCAGCCTTACAACATGTTCATTCTTTTATTCATTCCCTTACACACAAGTGAGGAATCATTTTGACAAAAGTTTCACAACACCTCAAAACCAAAAAATCCTCTACCTTGAGGAACACTACAGCCCAGGTTCTTTGTTTTCCCTCCTGGGGCCAAGGCCCAGCTGGCCTCAGTTTCAGGAGGCACCTCTCAAGTAGGAAACAGCAGCATTCCTTCAGGTTTCAACATTCATTGGAGTCACTGCGAAGGATGACTGAAACCTCATTTTCATGTCCAAACATAAACAATGGGGAGAGATTATACTGCAGAGAAGCAACTAGTGACTTCTGCTACTACAGGGAGGGGTGTTAGTAACCATAAAAGTAGACAAGGTCCCAAGTTGAACTGTACTGTTTTCCTTTGAATCTGATCTTGAATGCCCTGTGACACTGAGAAACCTTTTAACTTCTCTGCTCCTTAGTCTGCTCTAATAAAATGATATATAGACACTTGGCAAAGTGCTTTAATTGTGAAGACTCATAACAGAAACCTTAGTATTAAAAATAGGATTTGTTAACACCACCTCTCAACTCAATTTCAAACATATATATTTACAGAGGAAAGCAAAACTACTTGGTCTGAAATAATCCTACAAATAACAGACACATGGAAGAGCCTACATTTTGAAATCGAGATTGTCAATACCAGCTCTGTCTGCAGAACAGCTATCCCAAGTCAGTTAAATGGTGGAGGAATGGCAGATAGGGAGCAGTGGCCTCTGGAGGCTTTGTGGCATTTACCAGCTGTCAAAATACAGTTCAGCTCCATGGGAACACACCAAACATTCCCAGACACTCTGCCTGTAAGTTTACAAACACTCCATAAATAATGCTTAAGCATCTAACAGGAGAGAGACTCACACATGACATTGAGAGCCAACAGTACAAGCAATGCAAACTACAACTCAAGATGAACAAACAGAGATAACCAGAGCTCCTGAAGAACTCAAGATTGTTTCCCCATAGGTATTTAGCAGGTGAAATAAATGTTCTGGACCACACAGTGTGCAGAGAGAAGTCAGTAAGAGCCAACCCACAGAGCAAAAAGGAGAGATCTAGATCTGGAAGAAACAACTCAAACATGTTTGAAAGCCAAATTGTTAAGACAGTTTAGATCACTGACTGTCAACTGTAACTAGCAAGGGATTAAAAATAGGCAACAGGTGGGAGGGAAAGATGGAGAGGAATTTGAAAATTTTTACTTTTGTTGCTAGCTTTCACCTGTGTCTTAATCATCCAGGGGACAGACCTTGATGGCCTGGATTTTGGGATACAGCATAAAAGATTCTTCCTTCTCAAGCAAACTAACAGACTGTATATACAGAGTTCTGGATTATCAGAGATTTGAGTCTGCTTATGATTTTCTTAAGTGACAAACCCTAATCAAGTGTATTTAGAAGAATTCTTTTCCTCTCATAATTCCTCAGTTAGCTCCAATAACGTCTGGAGAATTTTAACCCCTCTTTTTGGCATAGTTTACAGAAAAACATTCCTGCTCAAACAAATGATGGGAGAGTACGTGGGAACACAGAGTTTACTAAAAAACAAAAAGCATTAACACCACGAGTGCACTAATATGATACTGGAAATTCCTAGGTCTTGAAAATAGGAATTAAGTACTTGGGGGAAAAAACCAGTTGTGCTGCAACTTGGGAATGAAGGACTCCACATTTTAAGGGAATAAATAGGTAAGGGAATAAACTCACTCATGTGAGTGTTTGGAGCCCACTCCTTTGAGTGGCAGTGTCCTTGTTGGGATGCATTCCAGGGACCACAAGTTCAGCTGAGCTCCTAAATCAGTATGTGTCTTAGGAGGAGGCATCTGCCAGGAACAGAAATGATGGATAAACCAGCCTTGATGGACCCCAGCTCCACAGCAGGCTCAGCAAAACCAACCCCTAAGTTTGGGGACTGGAGTGATGGGCCATCCCTGCTGCACGGGGGGAGATGAAGGAGAGGGCTGGTCCTGGGCTGCAGAGGCAGGGAGTGTCCCCAAAACATTTTAAGACTTTGGTCAAGGCCTTTTTAGTTTTTGTTTTTCTCTTCATCTTATAGTGAGGGCAGCTGGGCACTTTCTGTTTCAGAAGGTACAAAGCACCAACAGCAGAAAAGCAGCTATTCACTTTTTTTTTTTAATCTTCCACCAGGTGCTGAGCTATGGAAAATTAGATGGATCACTGGATTATTTCCAAACAATGGTTCCTCTTTTACCAGGAAGCTGAAGGATGGTGCCTTCTGAGAAAACACTGAGCAACTTTTCTGGAAGTTGACCAACAGTTCATTGCGTCTATTTCATGTGCATTATTTGAGGATCATATAAATATTTCAGTGTGGCATCAGAAAGATAAAGCTCTCTCTGAATACATGCAGTTTAACCTGTATGAGCACATACCTCTTTCAGATTGCTCCTCTCCCTTTGGAAATACATTTTTGAATGATACACAGTAAAAATATATTAAAATGCAGAAGTAGTTAACAGGTGGTTCCCGTGCTCTGTGTACTTATGTACACAACTACAAATTAAATGATGACCTCTGTTACCCAAATGACTCACTCAAACAGCAATAACAGCCTCTGACATGCACGACAGTCATGACTGCCAGCACACTCCACCGAAGCTGCTTAACCTCTCTGATTAGTAGATGTGGTTTTGGTTACTTACAAGTGTGTCTAATTTTAATCATGACACTGAAGTTCCACAGACATTGCAGGTTTTCTGCCTCAAAGGGATAGAAGCGTTTTTAAGTGTCATCCAAAAAAACCCTTCAGCTCTTTAATAAAACATGGCTATAAATCACCTGGTAAGTACTCTGAAGACACAGGTATAGCTGTGTCTATCTCTAAAATATGAGATTAGTATCTTAAATAGATGAGAAAATTTTACTTTTCCTATAACAATTCCTCTCTTTTAGAATGCAAATAATTCCACCTCAATGACACAGTGAAATTACCCTGAAAAAAATGTGACATACTCTGATCACAAACAAGAAAATTACTGACACTATCTTCAGACCAGTTTAAGCTAATAAACAGAAAAACTCCCTCCAAAATAGGACATCATTCCTACTAAATTAAAGAGAAACAAAAAACCCCCACCTTCCTCCTCTCTTTACACATTTAAGGAAAGTACTACATTACTACAACCAGTCTCAGTTCTAGTTTGCATATTAATCTTCATTTGGGTACTTTCCAACATTTCACAAACACATTTTTCTGGCTGACAGTGGAAGACATGGTACATATACAGTGTCTGGAACTGGCATGATTTAGGCCCCATGGGTCCTTCCAGCATGCAATGAAATAAAATGATCTGTTCTACCAAGGGACAGGACAAAATTTCTGTCCCACAGTATTCCTAGTTCCCAGCGACCTTGTTAGGCAATTATCTTCCCTTAAACGTGGAAAGCTGGCAGCCTGCCCCTTCAAATAGCTGCATAATAAACTAAATTGCCTGCCAAGAGTACTTGCCTGTCATACCTGTCTTTCATACTTGGCAAAGATTTCACTGTGCCTTCTAAACCTCTTGGATAGGGGCCGTAACCATGCTTAGGCAAGACAGAAACAGTCAAATCACTGGGGGAGTATCTGGAATTTTTCCTTGAATACACAAGGTAGTCAATGAGTAATGCACTCAAAAAAGTCACCAAGTTTGTCTTTCTTAGGGAGCCCAGCCCACCAGTCTGTGCTTCCTACCTGTTTCTAGTACAGGTTAACCACCAGAATTTCACTCTACTGAGTTAAACTCTATTAACTCAAACAATAAAGAATAAAAGAAATACTTTGCAGACTCACTGTTAACCCCTTTTCCTGAATTTTCTTTGGTAATATCTTCCTTGACAGATGAGTTTTCTTCTAGATAACCAACAACTTTTAAGATGCAGGCTGTGGTAAATCTAAGCCACAGTGACCAAGTCCTCCAGGGCCAAGTGTTTGCACCTGACAGGAAATTACAGTTGACCACTGAAACTAAGAATCCACCTAAATGAGTCTTATAGCCTGCAAACTTCTGCTTTTCCAGATAAACTGGGCAGAGCCACAAGAGAGAAGCTTTCCACATTGTAAATGGAGCAGCAGCCAGATGGAACTGCTTCATCCCCACTCTCTTGAGCACTAACACTGAATCAAGAGCAATTATTTGAAATACTACATGTGGCTCTCTATGAGCAGACAGAGCTTCTTGCAACTGCTGTAGTTTATCACAACTAAATATCCTGAATTTAGACAGCAACTCAAATATGAATGACAAAAACGAAGTCAAGGAACAACCAACAGAGGAACCCTTATGCTCCAGATGAAACATCACCAGGAATCTTTTCCTTGTTCACAAAGAGCCAGCTTGGAGGCAGAAAGTAAAATTACTAAAACTGTGCCCTCATAGAGAACAGTTAGTATTTAGCAAAGAAACACAACTCTGCAAATGAAGTAAAGCACGTGAATGCTTCACTAATCTAACAAAGCCCTTTTTCAATATGATTCCATAAAAAGTTATATTAGTCCCTGAAAATAATCAGGACTTTGAATGTTTCCACAGGCACCAGGAGGGAAAAAAACCCGAACCAAACAAAAACACAAACCAGAAAACCAGGATCAAAGCACACAGTAAAGCGTCAGGCATCAAACTCTGGAGCCATAACAAAGGCTTTACAATCTAAAAAAGATTACATGGTTGCCATTTTGGAGTGTTTCTGTGAGCGAGAGATAAATGAGAACATGGTAAAGGTCCAAAATATACCAGCTGAATAAAACCCAATCTGTTTACATTTTCCAAGACAACACTCTGCTCTATGAGCTTTACTAGAAGCAGCACGGTGAGTGCAGCCAAATTCTCCCTGAACAGGAAAACCTCAGACCTGTGTATCAATGGCAAGACAAGCCAAAGAGTGCAACAAAGTCCCTTTCAAACATGGGAAAGTCTAACTAGGAAGGACAAACTAGCTACTGTAAAAGAACCAAAACTTCTATGCCCTAATACATTGCCAGAGGTGGGGTTTAACAGGAATACATGACTTTATTTGTATAACTTTACACTTCAGACTAATGTCATATCAGCTCTTTCAAAGTATTTCATCAAATAAAACAAGCATGAACTTCGAGAATCTCAGAGTACACACTTGCAGAATTGTTTGATCACAGTGCAGTTGCTCTGAATTTTACAGAGTTTTCACCCCTCTGCTGACTTTACAAAGTATTTTGAAAGGGAAAAACACACAGCTGTGAGCAACTTCTGAATGCCAGCTCACTGTGCTACTCCCCTGCATTGCCTGCTACTGAACAAATCATTGGGAAGGTTAGTACAAAACTTCAGCAATTAAAAGGAAAAAAATCTTTTAAGTTGCTCCTTTGAAGAGAGTCACACAAATTAATTACTGTGACAGATCCTGGGAACATCTGATTGCAAACTGCTGAGGACTTGACAGCTGCACACTGGATTTTGCTCAGAAGAAAAAAGTGGGGAAAAAACTCCAAATACTCCCATACCTTTATAAAATGACTGAGACACTTAATTTTGAGCAAATACATTTTACCACATCACATATGTTTTTCTCTGGAATTTTACCATCCATTTCTAAATAAACTAGATACTAACACTGTACACATTTTCAGAGATCATCAATTTGTTTATTTCTCCAAAACCAGACACATGTAAAACCAGCAGTTTCCATATAACAAATTAAGGAAAGAGAAAGATGACTTAATGACTGATCTCAGAAATTCATTAAATTGCCATCCACTGCTTCCTGCTAGAATTAATGTTAGAATTGGTTATTTGTTTTAAAAATGGACTCGCTTCAGCGTTTCCTAGGAGCACCAGGGGAACTGCAATTAGTCTCTGAAAGGATTAAACTAAGAGGAAGAATCAAAGTAACCCAGTAAAGTTTCTTAAAATCAGTTTTTGACTATTTGCTACTTATGTATCCTAAAATACAGGAAGCAAAGGTCAAGGCAGGGAGCAAGCTGAGAAACAGCAAATCAAAGCTTTTTGGAGTTTCATGATTTAAAAGGTTTCACTGCAGAACTTCTTTGTATAACACACCTTTTAGAAAAAAAAAAGCATTGAACTCTGCTAAAAAGGCATCTGCCATTTTAGCAAAGCACAGAAAAGGCAGGGAAAAGAAAGTAGAGCACAGGAACACAAAGTTAAAAGTGAAAGATGAGTTTCAGTTCTGTGAAGTATGCTCTACTAGGACTGTTGTCACCAGAATGCCAAAATGTGATTAAAAGTACAGCATTTGAGGTTCGAAATTGATTTCTCTCTTTCTTTAGGCAATATTAAGACTACATTTTCCTATTTTCACACTTTATCAACATAAGATGGGGGCTCTTTTTCAGTGTTTGTTTTGGGGAGGACACACATAGCCCATATCCCTTAATGGGTGCAATGGCACTGGTTAAAACAATTGCAGTGGAAAAAAAAAATATCAGCTTCATTAACATTTTAATTAAATGTGTTTTCTGGTTAAAATCAGGGAAATTTCATTCTTGAAGCACAGTCTTGCAAGCATGAAGCATGAACATAAGAATTCATTTATTTCTCTGTCAATGATAGTGCTACCAAGCCAGGTAAATTATGGCCATATTGAAACCTTTGTAAACACAGCTACAGCACAAGGAAAACTGGCTATACTGCTTTCAATCTGGTTTTACTCAGGCACTGTTCAAAGTCTGGTGTGCCCAAGTAACTCCAGTCACTATCTAATTCCTTCCTGATATGATGGGCTGTGCACTATTTGAGGATGTGTAGGCAAAGCAAAGTCTAACAGCAACAGATAAACTTGGATGTTTCTGCAGCAGGCCAAGGCTCTGGGCAGGGTGAAGTACAGAGGTTTCTGGCTCTTGGTTGGGCTGTGAAGTAAATGAATGAGCATTTTGCTTTCCCTGCTGGGTTCCTCCAGCACTGCTAGCACTGGATGGGACTAACAGGATCAAATTCATCTGTGGTCCCCTCTCAGGCCCCTGGGTATCTCCCACCAATGGAGAGCCCTCAAGTAGCCCATGGCCACCTCTCTGCTACCACTTCAGCCCTTTCTACTGACCTACAAAGAATGCAGTGTTTTGATTTACACTGTTAGAACACACAACCAAACATCTGAAAACTTTTTCGAAGTAAAAGCTCACATTTTTTATTTCTTTCTTAGTATTTAGCAACACCTGAAAACAAAGAGCACTAACATTGTTCTCCAAAAGGCCAATTCAGAACTTGGATAACTTCAACATATAAATGATGTGGGAATGAGCTTAGAAACATGTTTATGAAATGCATAGTCAATCAACCTCTGGATTCCAGGATCCACATTAAAGGAACAGAAGCAAGCAGCCTACTCCCTCTTAATATGTTGCTTGCTAGGGATTATTCATCACTTGTTTGCATTATTACTTATTTCTAGATGTTATTACTGCTCAGCTGAACACTTTCATTATTGATGAATGCCATATGCACCTGATGTCACACAGCATTACACATTTGAAAAGAAAAGAGCAATTGTACTGTTTGAGTTTTTGGGGAGATGCAACTAATGGAAAAATGGTGCCAATGTCCTTCAGCCAATCCTCTCCACCTCCAGCTATCCAAGCCAAGCTGAACACAAACTACATGGTGCTAATTCTCTATAGCATGGGAATATTGAGAAAAGTTTAATAAAAAATGCTGCAACAGTTGAAGTCATTGCATTGCATAAAGCCCAAGAGGCTTAAAGGACATCTCCCATTCTTTGATCTACATCCTGAGACTCCAGCTTGTGGCTGCATCAAATACACAACAGGGGCTTCCCATAGCTTGTGTCTTCCATTTCACCACACTTAGTCTCCAACAGGAAAAGATTGTGCTCACTGATACCCAGAACACACCCTTCCAGCAATTTATCTGATCAAGCATTCAAAGATTTAAAATCAGAAATTCTGTACAGTTGAGTGTGAAGATTCTCAAGCTCAGCCAACCACAATCTCAGGGAAATGTGAGGACAGTATGACACTGCTACCCTGGTTTTGTGCAAGTGCTTCCAGAGAGCAGCAGTCAGTATCAGAACATGGCTCCAAGTGATACTGAGAGTCCAGCTAGAATCTTTGGAAAGATTTCTTTTCAGCTTCTTTTCCCAGAGGAGAAAACCCTCTCTGTTACTCCACTAATTTTACTCCCATCTTATTAACACATCTGCACAGGCACAAAATATGTGAATTATACACTTAAAACCTAACTATGAGGAAAAGAAGTCTCTCAGAAACTTTATAATCATAAAGTCACAAAGAATGCACAGGAAAATTCACAAATCTCAAGAGTACTTGCTTTTCCTTAGGATGTTGGCAGAACATCTACCTCATCTTTGTTCCAGCTTTGATGCAATATTGTACAGAGTCACTTAGATGGAAATTTCTCAGGTTTGCACCAGGGAAGGGCTCGGGCTGTGCAAGGACAGCAGTGGGTGTTGCTTTGCAGCACATGCAGCTGAGCTCAGCCCTACACTGCTGGATGGGAGCTGTGGGCTGGGTCCCAGCTGGACAGCTCAGTGCTCAGCCTGCCAGAGATGGGGCAGGCAGCAAACCACGGGACCAGTGGGTCCCAGCCAGGCACCCACTCTTGGGCTACTGCAATAAGAAAAACAGGCAAAAAAACAACCAAACCACCACAACCAAATACCCAAACCCCCAAAACCAAAACCCTGAACAAACACAAGTTTCACTACCCATGTTTCAGCACGCAGCAAGCAAGCAATTGCCCAAACTACTCAACTTGCCAGTGGTCCAGCAGAAGCAGAACAATTCTGCTACCCAGTACAACATCACTGTCACTGTTTCACCTCTCCAGAGTCCCACATCCAGCTGCAAACATTTTCCCCACCTGTCCCTGCTTCCCTCCATTGCCTCTCTCCTTGAGCACAGAGAGCAGATGGAGCTACACTGGGGTATTTAGACACAGGCTTTAAAAGGCTTACACAGCAGACACTGATGGACTGCAAAGTGGGGTTTTTTTTGTAGCTTTCCTAACAAATTACTTTGGGAGATTGAATAGTTAAGCAATTAAAAAGTGGTATTAAGTGGATTTTGGCAAATAAGACCCTGATCAGAAGAGCATTATGCATGCTGCTCTCCATTTACTGTGACTTCACCCACTAGAGCTCCAAATAAGAGCTAAAGGATCACAAGAATAAAACCAAAATCAGAGAGACACAAACAGGCAAAGTTTTAACTTACCTTTAACTCTTATTAGGCAGCAGGGTGCCCCTACTAACCAAAGCAAAACTGAACACAGCAGAACAGGGACAGGTTCTTCCACCTTGGCCTGCCTGGGACACCTTGCCTACAGCAAATGTTTTCAATTACATGAGACTGGCATCCTTTTTTAAGAGGATGAAACACTAGATATGCTGTCTTTCCTTTGAAGTATTTAAATGCTCAGTGTCTGAGAAGCATTAAGTGGTCAGCCCAGCCTGGAGAGCTGTTAATTCAAAACAGAGCCCTGTAACCCGCATGATTTGTTTAAAGCAAACAAAGAAAATATCCCTCTGTTTGAGACTCCCTCAAAACTTTTTTAGTATTAGGATCAGCTTTATTCACTGGAAAGCAGAATGAAATAGCAGCAAGAAAACCAAATTCAGTAAAAAAAAATAAAAAGCAAAGAAAGAAAAATACCCAAACCATAATACATGCAGATGTTTTTTGCAATCTAGGGTAGGAATAATGCTAAAACCCTTCCACAGCCCTCCAAACAAGACTTGCCAGTTGGATGAAGTCTTATAGAAAGCATGAAACCCTCCAGAATTCAAGCATGCCATCACACAGGGTGTGTGTATCAAAATGTTTTAAAATAATATAGAGCCTTTTCCTCACCATCTATAGAAGCATAATTTTCCAGGAAATTATATTCCAGGAATCGACAGATAAAGGAAATGAAAATATTTTTTTTTCTACTGACTTGCATTAAAGTCATCACAGATGTTGTTATAGAGTCTTGTAACAAAAAAAAAAAAAAAAAAAAAACCAAAGCAAAACAAAACAAAAAGTCATAACTTTCAAAGGAGTCATCTTCTGTTTGACTGGGTCCCTTGACAAAACTAAGATCATGCTATGTCATGAGTTTTAGAGTACTTTTTACTCTGAAAAATTTTCCATTTTAGGTTGTTATAGCCATAGAGTAATGCTGCTAAGTAAAATCAGTTTTGTTATCAACCAGACAAAGCTCAACTTGTTGCTGCTCTGGTAATTAATTCCTTGTCATTTCACTTAGCCAGAAGGGGAAGAAAGGTTTCTTCCTGAATATTTTTCCATTTGGAGTCCTAAATGAGTTTGCAAGTTTCATCCATCAACCACAGAAGCAGCAGAACTTGTACCCACACAAACAATGAGTGGGACAAATGAGTTTATAAACATTTAGAATGATTGTGCTTGCACAAGCTTTTGTATTTAACTGCACCAATTTAAGAGCAGACTTAAAGTGGACTGGCACACAAGCTTAGACAAGGCTTAGCTATGACAAACTGACTCAGTCATTAAATACCTATATAAGAGCTCATTTTCTTCAGGGAAAAGATGGAGATTAATTGCTAGTTTAGCTATAATCATACATTATAGAAGATGAATGGCTAGTTCTTCCCTAGGGGAAAAAATTCACTAAAATAAAAGACTTCCCCTGCTTTTTATGCTACATTAAATATTTATCCACAAAATAAAGCACTAGGAAATCCTGGAAATGTCCTTTCACAATTTAAGTATTTTGGGAAAAAAAAAAAAAAAAAGTAAAATTTGTACTTCTTAAAGTACATTAAATTCTGCTCTTTGATCCAACAATAATTACCAGTGTCACATTTGGTTTCAGCAGTGATATAGATACTTCTTACAATTTTAAAAGTATAGATTTAACTTAATCTCTACTGCACTTAGAACTGCAGTATTTTATCCATTAAAATATACTTATATTCCCATAAACACATACTAATGTTTTACTCAGAACTGTTTACTAAATGCATTAATGTGCATTTTAGCTAGCACATTGGATTCCAAGTACTGCTTATTTTAATAACATATGCTTGAACTCCGCTGTAAGATATGTACTAACTCCATACAAAAAATGTCCATGAAAGTAATTTCCAGTTAAAATTTGGCCCTGCAAGGACACAGATATTAGCGGTAAAATACACATTAAATTTCAAATAATCAGTATTAAAGACTTCTTGCCAAGATGAGCTTTTTAACAGGAGAAAGAAATGCTATTACATGTCACATTCAAAATCAAAATACAGTTCTGGGAAGGTGAACACTTTGCTGAAAGAAGTCAGCAGCTCCCTGCTTCAAAGTTTTGAAAGGAGGCTTATGCAATGCAGAGTTCTAGAGATGGAAAGATTGGGTTCACAGTTATTAACTGGTAAGAGAATAAGGAAATGAGTACAGAGCTACACACAAGAAGTAGGAGATTGAAACTAAAAGCGGATTTTGCTCACAAGAGGTTTTTGTTCTTTTCTCCAGCTGCAGGATGCAAGACAAAAAGAACAGAATTCAACATAAGGAGAGACAATTAACAACTGGCTTATTTTGGCTTCTTCTCCTTAAATCTATATCTATATAAACTTTCAAGCATATAAACATTTCTCTTTGCTTCAACTGCCACCCACTGGAAAAGGAAAGCAACATTAATTCCAAATTGCAAGGCCCAAAATAGGTCAGAAAATCAATCTGACAGACACTGGTACAGATTACATTAAAACCCTGGGGTTGCCTTGAAAACTCTCAGTGACACTGCAAGAAATGAGCAAGCTTGCACATTAAACTGAAACAAAAACCAGCATGCAGCAATTCCACTTCCTCTCTCCACCCTGGCCCAAATGGCAGTTTCAGCACTCCTTCTTTCCCTTGCCAGCAACCCCCATGTTCCCTTCAATGGACATGTTTCCTTCAATGTGGGGAGTCTGTGGTGCAGATCCAACAACTTCATCTTTTGGGAAATGGAGCCACATGGAAAGGCTGAGTAAAAACCCATATAGGTGCAACAGCGCATTCTCACCTATTTTGGACAAAACTTGTTCTATTTTGGATAAAATAAAACCCACACATACACCTACAGTGTGTCCCTAGGTCAGCCATGTGAGGTGCTTGCACACCAAGCCTGCACTGCAGGTGCAGTGACAGCACTTGTGCCACAAACCCCACCCTTGCCTGGAACTGGCTGCTCTGCAGAGAGGCAGCCCTGGGGAACCTGTTCCCAGGCTGCCATGGCTCAGCCAGGGAAGGCAAAAATCACAGCTGAGACCACTGAGGGAATGAGACAGACACGCCCTGACTTCCTGGAGAGAAAAACCAACCTCTGGTGAAACGAGACCAAATACATGGGGGGAAATCAGATTCCAGAGGACTTTCAACAGTCAAGATGTTCTAAGGTGTATGTGCAACAGAACAGATCCTCTGCAATTACAGGTGAGCTGAGAGGTACAAATTGATTGCAGATTCCCTCACTGTAAGGGTCCAAGAAAACCAGACAAAGGAAAACAAATCCTAAGAACCTCATACAAGCATGGCAGGGATTAACAGAGAGACCTATAAATTCTTGGCCCAAATAACATATTTCTTCAAATGGCCATTACTTAAAAAAAAAAAATCCACCAGGAAAAAATACCTGGCAATATTCCCTCATGACAATTCTCTTGTGTTAATGTAAAGGTGAGGAATCCCTAGTGGAATGACTTCACCGGACTTGCACAACAAGAGATGCTTCTTTCACTGGGCACAGCTGAAAGAAGTGTCATGTTTAAATGACACTGATACCTGCCAAAGTTATAATACTGCTTCAAGCTGTGTCTCCTGCTCTCTAGTTCCCCAACATGATTTTTTTCTAGACAAATGCTGTCTGCTGACCTCTGGTTTAACCTGTCCTTCCCTAACTTATGCTAGGTTTGAAGGAATGAGGTAGATGGAGATGTTGGCATCTCCTTTTCAGTCGAGAGAACAGGAGAAGACATGTTCCAGTCCCAATGGCTCACAGCATTCAGACTGGTTGAATTTTAGTTCTTAAGTTACCTGGGAAAGTGTATATCCACAGGAAGAAGCTCTTGTCCCTGGGATGCTGTTTCTTAGGTAAACTTGTCAAACAGAAATTGCAACTGTGGGCTCCTGTCAGCTACCGAGGAATGTAAGCAAATGTAACCTGAGAGGGCTCACAATTCCCTGACGCACTAATCTGCTCTGGATATTTGGCAATCAGCACCCCCAAGTCATTAGTGAGACTATCTGAGTTCAGCAAAGGCCACAGTCATCAAACACTTAAGGAAACAGCTGAACCCTTGTTGAGCAATTCACAGCTCAGCATGAACACAGCATTACAGACCAGAACACTGCATGGGAAGAAATGTCATCATCATTGATCAGCAAGTCCAGGAACCAGACTAGTAAAAAAATTCTCTAAAAATCCCCAAAATCCATCGATACTGAAAGGATCTGTAGTCAAATCTACTCCTTCACCTACAGAGATACTTGTTTCACTAAGGGTTTCAGATCTAGTTAAAGAGGTCCTTATCAAAATTATAGAATCTGTCTTCACCTGCTTGATGTAAAGCAGCCACCTGTGCTCATTCTTACAGAAATATACATGGAATACTTTATTTTCTTTAAATAGTAAGAATAAATCTTACTTTCACAAGAGTTTTTTAGTAAAATATTTAGACACACAACTCTGTTCCTTAGCAAAGTGAAATAGTTTCTCAACAGGCCCTAATGAAATCAGTGAGGTACAAAGTACCCATTTTGGTTACAAAGTCACAGCAGCAAAATGCAGTTACTAAGAGCCATTCCAAAACATATCATAAACATCTTGAGATAAAATGTACAGGGCGGTCAGTGTCATATTTCAAACACGACAGTCTTTCAATGTTATTGCACTATGTCTATTTATCTTACTTTTCCATGAGAATACAAGCTGAAAGCATATGATGAACACTGCTTGCTACTGGCTGGACCATATCTTCCTACCAAACTTCTGCACACAGGACTATTGAAAAGGAGGCACTGTTTCTGTTAAGAAAGAAATACAAGATCCCTCTTTTGCTCAAGCAAGAATCAAATACAGTCTCCTAGAAAAGTATAGTTCAGACATCATACAATGTGTTAGCAACTGCTTAGCTACCTTTGTACTCAATTTCCCACACAAAAGCAGACTTCAGAAGCCAAGCTTAAACTTGGCTTTGGCTCTTAATTCAGTTTTGATCATCTTTTCAAATATCTATCCACAGTTTCAAGAATCTAAATCTTGGGGGAAAAAGAAGTTTTACTATCAGAAAGAAAAATCTGGTATCACAACCAAAAATCCTTCTTCCTTAAACTGTTCCTCATAGTGAATATTGATACATTCAATGCACTGAAGTAAATTAAATATCCTTGAAATGATGAGGAACAAAGTGATCCTGACAAACACTCAGATTTCAAGAGTTTCTTTGGCAGAAAAGCCATGGCAAAGCTTAAACTGCATTTCCTCAAGAAACCAGAGAATATGATAGAGTCAAGTATACAAACCAGGATTTTATTAGATCTCTACTAAATAGGTGTTGATGGGGATAGGAACAGATAAAATCAAACACTCAGAGTAGCTCAACACTTGAGTGCTAAACAGCCGTATAGTTTTCTCTTTGTCATCTCATCAGTACAAATTTATCACAAAATAAACAACAAAGCTAGAGCAACACAGGTCTGGGCTTCCAGCTCCAGATCAGTAGCATGAATTACATCATAGCTCAGGGGTGTGGGAAAAGAGGCTGAAGTTTAGATTCAATGCATATGTTTCCAAGATGTGCTGTATCGATAGCAGGCAGCCAGGATTAAACAAATCCATAAATACCTCAATCATTTACGAGACTGCAAAGGATTAACAAAACACAAATCAAAGCCACTCATGTGCAAATGTACATGACATTTTAAAGATTTTCAGCCATCCACGAGGTGAGAAACAAGATATAATTGAGATAACTCCTCTGAGCCCTGTGGGGCGGAAAGGAGGTCAGCCCACATGCACTTCTCCAGAAAAGAGGGGCACCCTCACTAAGGGGGCTGGGAAGAGCCTGTTTCAGGAGGGTCTCTGCCACAGACACACAGTGTCCACAGCAATGATACCCTGCCCTATTATCCAGTCTCCAAGGAGCTCTCCTGACTCCACTCCCACTCCCAGTAGGTAAAAATGGAACCACTTGCTTACATCTCAAGCAAGACAGACCATAGTCTGCTCACAGCTCTAAGCAGAAGTACAGAAAATAGCAGGATATGTATACACATCACACATCTGCTTTGCTCTTAAAAGCAGGTAGCACCTTAGAATTCAGAATAACTTTGTTCTGAGGCATGGAAAGGTACTACTGCTTATTTGTTTTTAAAGTTTGATAGTTGGCTGATTAAATGGGAGGAGATGACAAGCACACACACTCCTCCCTTAGCAGTCAGGCAAGCATTATCCAAGGCTAAAAGCTTAACATGGATCAGTTCCATGAAGTTATCTGTGATAGTCATTCCCAGACTTTATGGATGGTGATTATTATCATATGAATACCAACTATGCTTAAGTATCCTTAAATAAACTTTTCCAGATAGAGCATTGCACTCAATGGCAAAGCAATTACCAGAAAACACATTAATTTCAGTAAGAGGATACCATAAAAAGTATTCTGTGGTTTTATGCACTTTCTTGGCTTGAGCAGTATTTGCAAAGAATTTATTTTATGGCTTGCCTCTTGGATTTGCAGCTATTGATATAAATCTATACTGTATCACTTCCATCTTTTAGTCAGAAACTGTCAACTCTATTGTTAATTAGAAAAAAGAGACAGATTCAAAACACAACTTCATGGCTGTTAGGGCACCTTGCTGTCACCAAAAAGCAGACTTAATATTCCACTTGCATTTTAATCAGAAGACAAAAAAGCCAACAGAAAATTATTTGAAGCACACAGATATACATGTCAGATTTCCTTCCTCTGTAGCAATGTTACGTGTAATAACAGAGTCTAGTCTAGAGCAGATCAGAAATAAATCGTGCATGACTCTTGCCAAGGTCAGGTTTGTGCAGTTCCCAGCAGCACTCCTGTGTGCCAGATCCCTCATTTCTCTACCTTTCCTGCTGTCTCTGGTGCAGGAGCAGCACACTGGTGCAGCTTCCAGGCATAAAGGCAGTATGGATAACCTAGGAGGTCCTGCAGAGCTAGAGGCAATCCATTGCTTCCGATGGAGCAGGTTTCTGCTGAAGTACTCAAATACTGTAAAAACCTGTCGGGTAGCTCCGGCTTGAAGAGGCAGTGCCTCTTTAAGAAAGTGTAAAAACTCTTTCGGGTAGAAATAACTGCCTTTGAAACGAGAACACAACACAGGGCACTTCAGCATTATTTTACCAAGGCTGTAAAGAGCTCTCCCAGGCTCATTTCTGTTAATTGCATCATTGCAAAGTGCAGCCAAGAGGATGCAGAATGATTACTTTTAATGTGCTACCCAAATGGCTCTGAATGGGTGCAGCTTTCCCCCTTTCCTTATTCCTGCTCCTTGTCCTTTGGCTCCACATGGAGCTCTACAGAAACAAATTCTGCACTTGGATGATGCAGATAAAGGCAGACTCAGAGAAAGATGATGAGTTCTGTCACAGAGCAGCAGTTAAAAAACTACTGTAACACAAACTGTTTTGGTGCTTTTCAGGGAGCTGTTGGACAGAACCTGATAAGAAGAATGGAGAAGCTGCATTCAATGCAAGGATAACTCCAGAGTAAAAAGTCACATAATCTTTCTCATCAGTGGATGATTAACAGAGGAATTTGGCTCCTAATGAAGTCAGCCAGCCCCCAGACTCCACTGGTAAATCCCTTCTTGTCATCTTTCACATTCAGCTCTGACTCATCTGCAACAAACAGTCCAATCCCCAGCCTATTGCTGTTTTTCCTCCATTCCTTCTGCAGTAGTTGAAGCACAGACTTTGCAAATGCAGTGAAGGGGATGGTGGACTACAGGCACACAACACACTGGGACTGCATCAGGAAGAGACACACCTGAGTTAGCTTTGGGGAACTGAAATTCCTGTGTCAATGAACACCATCCAGGCACACACCTCAGTGCTGGCCAACCCCTGTAACCTATTTACACTGCACAGGCCCCACTGGGGCCTGATTATTTGCAGAGATACTAAACACTGCAGTTCAGGCTTTAAACCAGTCTCTAAAACTAGGTAAAGACCTAGCACTAGAACTGATTCTCCCACACCCATCTGCTCTGCAGGGTCAGTTCTCTCCTCAGACATACCAAAGGATGGCACACAGGGCAATGTCATCCTTGCAGCTCCCTGCAGAGCAGCTGCCCTGAGTGACCTTGGCCACACAGGTCACAGTCCTGTCACCCACACCTGCCACAGTCCCACCTCCAGGCACAGCTGGGGGCTGAGAGCTGAGGAAGGGGCTGCTCTTTGTGGGAGCTGCAGCCAGAGCTGAGCTCCAGCTGTGGCTGGGCAGAGGGCAGATTTGTGCCTCTGCAGAGAGGCTGGGGGACAGTGCAGCCCTTCAAATGGGAACAAGGATGGATGGTTAATTTAAACTCTTAGGCCCTGAAGTACTCACCAGAATCACAGGCTGGTTAAGGGTGGTAGGGACCTAAAAGACCATCCAGTTCCACACCCCTGGCACGGGCAGGGACACCTTCCACTAGAGCAGCTTGCTCAAAGTCCTGTTCAGCCTGGCCTTGAACACTTCCAGGGACGGGACTTAATCTGAATGGACTTTAATTGTAATGACTGTGGCTTTTAGACAGCAAAATAAACTCAGAGGCCTGAAAGCTCCTATGCTTTTCCCAGGAAATCAGTTACTTTAATAATAGATGGCATCTTTCCAAGATTTATTGCTATTTTCTAGATCTATATAGCATTAATTAGCCAAGTTCTCTTTGAAAGATTCTTCTAAAGATTTCTTTTTAAGAAATGTACCTAGAAAATTTAAGTTTTTTAGTTTAGAAATAGTTTATAAATAATTGCTTCTGTACAGAGTATCTTTTCATCTATGATGTGTGATCAAAAAGAATTATTATGCTATTTCACTATTCCATTCAATAAAAAAATATGACCCTACTGTATGATTATGTCCAATGAGAAGGAGGGTTATAATTCATGAAGCATAAAATGGCAAAAAAAAATTAACAATGAGCTCTTTTCTGGTGATAACAGTATGAGCATCTTCCTGATCAATTACATCACACATATTGCCTGAGCAGAATCACCTTATAACTCCCTCATTAACCACATAGACATCACATTTGTGTAACTGAATATATTTTTCTGTATGTTTGTATCAGCCACTGAGTGGCAGCAATTCCTTCATACCTAAATCTGAATTATGAGATGTAGGATGAAAATCTCAAAGGATTCCCAAATCTTAATTCTCTTATGCTGCCCCCAAGTTACTTTTGTGTTTAGCAGTACAGGCAAATAATAACAACTAGTGAGATATTTTATTGCATCTTTCAATTTTTTAGCTGTTGAAGTTTCAAAAGTAATGCACTTCATTCTGAAAATTATATGTCCTTAGAACTTGGATGTATTCAGTTTTACAAAACATAGTAAAACTATGTGGGTCAAAGAAACTCAAAATGCCAGCATTAAATAATTTCTTAAATTAAAGTACACACCTGTATTTTATTATGAAATCCAAGGTGAGGATGATAAACATAAAAAAAAAACCCAAACACCTAAACCCTTGTTTTGAAGCCTTATGTTTGCTTTTCTCCTCACTATTTGCAGGTTGCCACAGCAGTGACTTGGGGTGACTGAAATCTATCAGTCCAAAGACAAATAGCTCATTTTAAACATAGCCATTTTCAGGAACTAAAATAAACAGGAAACCCTGCATATACACTTAAAAAATGCTTATGAATTATTGCTTAACCACTTAAGAAGCACTTCTTCATACTGTTCCTGCTCAGAAATCTATGCTGGTTATAGCTTCCTATTTGATTAGCACAGAGCTGCAAGGCATTATTTGATAGATGGAAAGCTGAAGAGTTAATTTGCTATTACATTGTTAATAGACCATTGACTGTATTAGTCTGGAGCAAAAAAGATTAAAAAGGAACTAAACACACTGCAAGGGCAACTGGGATTCTGATACTGATTATTTGTAGAGATACTAAACACTGCAGTTCAGGCTTTAAACCAGTCTCTAAAACTAGGTAAAGACCTAGCACTAGAACTGATTCTCCCACACCCATCTGCTCTGCAGAGTCAGTTCTCTCCTCGGACGTATCAAAGGATGGGATACAGGGCAATGTCATCCTTGCACATAAACCTCCTGCAAGAGCTCTTAGGTCCAGACCTACGCTCTGCTCTGTGCTACTTGGACAATCTAAAAGTGAAGTGGCGCAACAGTCAGGGCCCGCAAGTAAACTGATGTCAGATGTAACCACAGAATGCTGTAATCCAATTATTTTAATATTTCATGCCCCAATGCAAACGGGGAATTCTCTAGCGACGAACTGAAAATTGTTTTTTAATAGATGCACGCCTGGCATGTACGTACACAAAAGCATCAGGCATTCCTGCTCCTTCATTTCTTACTGTCCGTCGCCACTCAGCTGGAAACCTGACCATTTGAAAGACTGTGCGTTTCATCTGCCCAAACTCACTGCGGCACGGAGACTGAAACAGAGAGTCGGGGCAGCTGGGTGCGAAAAAAAGTTGGTGGCATCAAAGTTGGCATTTCTGCCGGGAGGAAGCTCCATGCTCCCGTCGGGGACCGACGCCGGGGATGTCGCCGCCTCCCCGCACGGGGCACAGCGCTCTCCCCGCTGCAGCCCCCAGGCTTGCCCCGCTCCGTCCGCAGCGCCGAGGGGAGGCGGGCGGGCCGGGGCCGCAGCCCCCTCCCCGCAGCCCAACATGGAGGCTCCGGAGGAGGCAGCCCCGGGCCGGGGCACAGCCCCGCCGCCTCCCGCCCCACCCCGGCGCCGAGGCGCT